>JAPZDY010000005.1:9974720-9997179 GCA_029783645.1 Ctenochaetus hawaiiensis
ATTCACGGTAATAACGCGTTAACTCAGGACACTAATGCGATTAATCGCGATTAAAAATTTTAATCGACTGACAGCCCTATTAATTACATAATATTATCATGAATATTTAATGCCATTTTGTAAACATTATTTAGAAATCTGTATGTTATTTCGTTCCCAGTGATGCAGATTACGGCTTAGACTTGTCTCTTTGTTTCATGGTTATCTACAGATTTCTTTTATTAGTTGACCACCAAAGAAAGGAAGGCAGAAAGCCGCCCGCCATCTGATGTGTGTCTAATGACACATCTGATTGTGCAATTAGAGCTACAGGGGGTTTGAAATCAGGGAGCTCGATCTCCCTCAGGCAGTGAAATGCAGCCACAGGTATTTATATTTAGTTGGCATTTCAGCTCTGCAAATTTGCAACCCCCACAGTTAAAATATGAATATGTAGACTTCTTATGAAAGACAATCACTTTCTCCATTTTCTATGAGGTCCAACTTGTGTTGTCATGTCAAAAAAAAAATGAGTGTAAAGAACACACACAAACCCGCTGCGACCTCTGCTCTGCTGGAGTTTTTTCCGTTTCAGTGTGAGGTCTGAATTTTCCATTCAGAGGACAGATGCTTTTGAGCAGCAGCGATCTAGAACAGTGATGCCTAAAAGCCATTTTATCCACACCTTTGGAGTTAAATGGATTTATTATGGTTGTTTGCGCTGTCTAATCTTTGTGGCTTGTTTCACCTCCCATGGGCAGAAAATGCAAAGCTGCACTGCCAAAACTTCCGAGTACAAACAAGTAAAATGCACTCGTTTTGAACAGAAAATCTTTCTATAAGTTAAAATTCCAGAAATTTAGAAAACAACTTTCTTGGATCTAGATTATTGTTCATGTAAACCACACTCTCGTCTATACTGATTGCTTCCTGACTGACCTTGACATGAAACATAACTGTTTTTCCAATACATCTAATGAGAAATGAGTTTCATAAGGAGGGTGTGACCCACAGTAGTGAATTTAACTGTCAACCTTAAATTGTTTAAATCGAGCACTTGTTTAAAAAAATAAGACCTTTCTTTCTAAACATGTTTAATATATTTTTTTTATATTGATGATGTAGTAATTGACAGTTTGAAATGGGTTGCTCATTGTGATGAACTTACAAAGAGCAGTCCCTCTGATCTGTTCAGAAGACACAGTCATCAACTCTCTGGTGAACAAAATTGATTATTTAGCAGCTTAAAAGTCTTATATTCACTGCAGGAGTTGGTTGAGACCAAAGCAGAGCTAAAAAAGAGCTAACACTGGGCTTCAACTCACCAGACTGTTGAAACAAGCACAACTTTACATAAATTGAAAATATTGCTCTGTAACTGCTGAATGAGTATAAAAAAGCAAAAAAAAAGCAAGTGACAGTGCAATGTTGAGTTTTTTTCTGCTCCTCAAAGAGACCAAAAAATTCTTTCTAGTTTCTTATTTAGTGAAGTTGTTAACCTTAAACACTGGTTTATGTTTTGTCCAAGTCTGCAAAGTCTTTACCTGAAGGAAGCTACTTATTGCTGTGATGATTCTGTCTGTTCGTACTGAAAGTATAGCGATTTCTTATCAAGCAAAGAAACAGTAAAAGATGAGGACAAATCAGTCAGCACAGGCTGCCTAGCAGCTGGTACATAACATGAAAAAGCACCTTTGTAGTAGAATTGTTATTTTTACACTGAAGTTTTTGCACAGATTAAATCAATGTGCTCTATTGTGTTGATTTGCAAACTTAAACTGGGCTTGTAGACAGACTTTGTTATTGTTGGACGGAGCCACACTAGCTGTTTCTGGTCTTTGCAGTGCTGAGCTAAGCCTACCAGCTGCTCACTATGGCCTTATTCCTACCCAATCCTTTCATCTAACTCCACCAGAATCCAACAAGCAGATTTCCCAAAACATCCATGCATTCATTCAAGTTTAGAAGCTAATAAGAGGCTTCAGCAGACTAAGTAAGTTAAAATCTTATTCTAGCCGTTGCAGTTATCAGACCATTTTCCTCTGTCACATTCAGCGAAGACATAATTTAGCTCAAAAAAACTGAAACCTCCAAAGATTTTTACTAAATTTAGTAATCTGAGTGTCAGATTTTTAATTGGATTTAAAAAATCAAAAGTCACGCTAATAATCTAACTTTAAGACTGTCCTAGTTATTTTCATGTTAGATTTATGTAATGAGACTGGTTTATTTGTCACCTCTAGAGTAATTTTTCCTGAGTGTTAGAACAAACAAAAACTATAGATGTTCAGGTTATTAATGAGAAAACTGTCAACTTTAAAATTTAGGGCTGAGGAAATGATATTTTATTACATACCTCTCACACACAGGTGTTACTGCTGAGTTTAGACTTAGCCAGTGCAACCATTTAATGTCATCTGTCAACAAAAGTCAGACGAATATTAAAGAACATGTTCTCCTCCTCCTTCATAAGGGTGAAGACGGTGCTCTCAAAGACATCTGTAGCGACAACATTAATTTCCATTTTGTTTCATCGTTCTTTGCTTTCCTAATCACTCACAGACACATGAAGATGTGGCTGAGTGGGTCTAATTACAGATCCACTTCCCACCTGTGTAATTACGAATCTGCAGAAAGAGAAAAATTTGGTGAAGAGAGGAAAGATTATTCTCTTAGGCCTCATAAGCTGAGAGGCCTGTCATTGTCTTTGCTCAGAGCTGCTCCATTGTCTTTGCTGTTCAAACCACATCTGAGTTCTTTGAGTCATTCTGACTTCTTCGACATATTTGCTGGCAAAATAGTGAAAACAGTCCTGTGAGAAGACAACACTGTTCATAACACAATCTGATTTTTAATGCCTCACTTCTGGATTATACTGCTTAGTCTCACTAGCAGTGTAGAGCAGTAACAACACTGCATTTTATTTAGTGTGCTGATAATAGGTGTGGTATGTTTCATAAAGACGAAGAGTCTATAGCCATGCACAGCAGTTCATGCAGCTTAATGCTAATGATCATTACATGCTTGCTTACAGTGAAAATGCTAACATGCTGATGTTTGGCAGGTAATATTTACCATACCAGTGTTCAGTGTTCTTTTTTATGGATTTAAGCTGCCTTACTGAATGTGCACTGTTGTGTACAGTATGCATTTAATTGGATAATAATACTTTGTGATCATGCCTTAAAATTTGACCCTCTCGCTCATACAACCAGTGGCATGAAAAATTTTTGTACTTGCAATACAAGAGTAATAAAAAAATCTAGTACTTTAATGTCATTTCCTCTGTCAATAAACTGTCTGGGCTTTCTGGGTTGGTCAGCTGATTAGGTAAATCTTTTTCTTCTCAGAGATTTGTGGGTCAGAATAACCAAAAACCTTGTTAACTTGCATACTGCAAAATGCAGCCACATGCAGTTGGACATCTTGGTATTTTTTTCATACTGCATATGACGTGTTATGCACTGGGACATACATTTTTCAGGCAAACTAAACAGTGTAGTAGTATGGATATTGGAATGCATCTCATGTTCCCCATCCTAGTTTAGCCAATTAGCATGCTAGCATTTGCTAACTAACAGTAAACAAAGTGCAGCATTGATTCATTTTTTGACCTGATGATTGGATGAGTATGAATGTCAGTCCAGGCTGAAATCTCAATTCATCCACAACATTTCAGCCTGGACTGAAGTTAAGCTGACTGGGAGACCAGCATTTTCATGCACGGAGCCACACTGCCATGGCAAAAAAAAAAAAAAAAAAAAAACTGTAAAAGCAGGTCTTTGTGAAAGCCAACTAAAACTGCCCTGCACCTCAATAGATTGCCTTTAACGATAAGCTTCATTCTGAAGGCTCCTGTAGGCAACACCTCTCTAAGATTCTCATCGGTTTCAAACATGCAGGCTGGTGTGGGTGCTGTTGTTGTTGCTATATGGTACAGCAGAGCAGCATGTGTAATGTGGATGTTTTTTTCATTTAGAATTCATGTGTATGTTAAAGGTAAAGCTATTTCCAAGGTGAGGCAGACAAACTGTGTCAGGAAGAGGCGCACTGTGATCAAGCTGACAGTAGTTGCTGTGCATACAGGACTGCAGATCTGTATCACACTGTCTCCCAGACTTTAAGCTCCACATCCTGTAGAAATACTCTAATCTTTCTTAAGATAGTTGTGTACTATATTTAAATAGTTGTGACATGTTCTTTGGAGTTTTTATGTCAGCAGATGATACTTTTGATACACTGTACTGTATACTGACCTTGTATTTCTCACTTGAGGTTGACACAGGGGATGAGCTGTACCGCCTGCCTGTCTGTTTTAGCTGTGAGAAATTTGGTTCCTACATATGGGAGGTTTTTATAAGGGAAGACGCTTTGAAAAAGCTTTTTTAAGTAGGAAAAATGACTTCTTGATGGCCTGAGTGTGCAGGCTCTGCTGGTAATACTTTAAAAGTGATTCTTTTTTTTAACATTATGTGGAAATGTGTCTTGTGTCTCTGTGTGTTTGCCCATATGTGTATGTTCAAGGACTTTTTTTGATCAGGACAAAGTAGGACAAAGGAGCAACAAGCATTTTTTTTTCTTCTCCATTTTTATCCCGTTTCATATAGCACCATTTGTTGGTTGACTGAACCACAGATGAGCTATGCTTTACAGAATCCAAATTACACTAGAGCCATTTTTCATTCTGCTGAGCTCTTCACAGGCAGAGAGCCATAGATGGGCCTGTACACTTTCCTTATTTGTCCTTGTCTGCTGGAGGTTGCCACTGGCTGACATAGCCTGAATTTAAGTGGACATCAATCTCGATAAAGAGGCAAAGCCCAGGTAATATTACCTCCTCAGATTTTTTTTTAAAGCTGTTTAGCAAGAAAGTGCAAATAAGCATGTTTCACATCACAAACTGCGACATTAACCTCCAATATGAAACAAAATATTTGGTTCAGGCTGTGGTGTCTGCTAGCTTTTCACATGTCTATATATTCATTATGGCCCAGTCTCAGTTGTTGTGTTCAAAACCTCCCAGCTCGGAATAGGACAAGATGCGTCTATTTGCATGGCTGTGCTGCAATGATAAAAAGATTTCCTCCGGCTGGCTGATGGCCTATCTCAGTGCTGCAAAAGTGATGCAGGGCAAATTTGGCTCAGAGTGGCAGCAGCGCCACAGCGGACCGGACTTCATGCACTCCTCATAAATGAGAGTCATTAATTCTCCGTGTAGGTTGAGTTTTTCCACACGCGGTGCAGGAGCCTTTTCTTCCCCTCGGGGAAAAAAGCCGTTCGCTGGCCTGACTCAACCCAATCAACACCACTTCTCGATCTCCTGCTCTCCTCTTGATCTCTCTCTCTCTCTCTCCCTCGCGCCTGTCTGCTCTCCTGCAGTTATATACGAATACAAAGATCCCAGCGCCCCCTGTTTGTCGAGTCGTCTGATAAGTTGCAGATAAGCCACCATGTTGGGATGCTGGAGGCACTTTTCTTTTCTTTTATTATGAAAAATTTGAGTTGGTCCCAGTTGGCTTCCTTGACCTAAATTTTCAGTGTTTGCACTTCTTTTAAGCTTACATTTAATTTAGAATTTTTTTTTATATGTGAGTGTGTTTGTCATAAAGTTAGGAGACACACCTGAGGCGTTTGAATGAATTTACATCATAAACAGATCAAACAGCGAGCTGCTCGGCAATACCAAATTCAGATCACTTTAGGTCTAGTGTCAAGAAACATATTATAAAAACTGATGAGCATCAAAGCTAAGAGAAAAGTGCAGGGGTCATGTGCACTGAGACCACGGTGCGATTGAAGTGCTACTGTGGAAAGCCATTTGGAACTGTTGTAGTCTGTACGTGAAAATCTCGGCGAGCATCACAGGCTGTTTGCAGTCCACAGTGTAAACAAACAGAAGAGCTCTTCAAAGGCTCAGACTTCAACATAATTGGAAATTGGAAATGGAGCCAGAGTTGAGCTAATGTTTCTCAGCTCTTTTCCTCTGCCATTAGTGATCTCAGGTCCCAGAAGAATGAATGGCTGGACATTCCTGCTATCAAAGAAACAGAGGATAATTTTGAAGCTTTTTTTTCTTTTCACAAACAATAAATGTCTCCTATTTTTCCTTTAAGTCTTTGGCTACTTTTTACACTCAGTATCAGTTAATGTTGTCATTTTTTTCACTAGCTCATCATATATATGGTTTATACAGTTTCAGACTTGTGTTTTTTAGTCTGTTCTCTGGAATTTTATCTCTTTCCTCACAGTTTTGGAATAAATTATACTGTACGCTTAATGGCTGTGGTGGTGGGGTCAGCCAAAAGAAATTATATAAAATATTATTCATAAAACAACACACTGCTTCCTGCATTTTAGTGCAGTTTAGATAAACTGCTAAAGGCAGTCATAAGCTTGTAAGAGGCCATTGTTTCTGTAGTCTCTGAATGACAGGATGACCTTATTTGGTCAGGAGGTAATTGAAGAGTCATTATGACAGCCTGCTGGTGAGTTCCTGTCCTGGGAGCTCTGTGAATAGAGAAACCTTTCCTGACAAACTGCCTAAGTGCTGTCTCCAGATCTGGGACTTGCTCGGTTATGAGTTAGTGTTTTGGTGTTGTCCAACTCCCCGCGGCATGCCATTCAAACGCGGAACTGCCATTACAGCGACACATTCGGACTGAGAGCACTTAAGCGCCGTTTCATGGCAATATCAATTAACTCACTTAGCCTCTAAAGGGCAGCAGCTGTTGCCCAACTAGTTTGAGGGACTGTGAAATCTGCACCACCACAGTTGTAAATATGACATATTTTAGATGCAGCATCGTTTTAGAAAACAGTTAGAGGTGTAAACTGAAAGTGATGAATGCAAACACACTGTAGCGGTAATAATGGTACGTGTCTTATGTTCAACAAGGCCTCCTGGCTTGTGTCCACACAGGGTTATTAATGAGTCACTGACCTTATAGTATTCATTTCCCGCAGCGGATGTAAATTAATGCTGGTCTTTTAAAAAGTTCTACTAAATCAATGACTCATCAGTGCTTTTTGTTGCATGCAGCATAACTAAATGGTGTTGACTTGATTGAGTTGATCTACATAAAAATCTAATTTGCCCCAAGAAGCATTCATGCTTCACAAATGTGTGTCAGTGGACTGTGAGGAGAAGGCAGGCGGTAATTGACAACACTGTGTAATAATCAGATGGCAAGACGCAGCAGTTTGCTGTTTGAAACTATGACCTTTGGTGAAATGTTGCATTAAAGCTAACAATTCATTATTGTTTTTTTTTTTTTAATGTATTGATTATTTTGTCTATTAAATCTCTGAAAACAAAGAAAGACATGCAGTAATGTACAATATCAGAGCCAAAGATGAAGTCTTGGAGTTGCTTGTTTTATTTAACCAACAGTGAAAAACCCAGAAGTATTAAGTTAACAGTGACACGATACAGAGAACCAGCAAATCCACACATTTAAGAACCTGGAACCAATGTTAGTCTCTTTACTTACATGAAAAATAGCCTTTTATTGCAGTTTCTCTCTAGACATGATTAAATAGTTTGCTAGAATTCTTATTTAGTTAAAATCACTTGTGTTAGGTTGGCCAGTGAAAGAGTAGCACATATTAAGATGGCTAACGTTAGCTTAAGAGGACGCATTGAAGAGACTTAGATATGCATTTATCAATGATCTTCTCCAAAGTCAGTGACTAGCAGACAGAAAAGAATAGTAAATGTAGTTAACATCTTTTATTTATTTATATTGTTTGTTAGCTTGTTATCTCGTACTGCAGACACAGGGTTAGTGACTGTGCTGATGCAAACTCTCCTTTTTCTTTAATGGGTTTTGGCTTTCTTTACCTGTAATTGCCATCTGATTTGTGATGTACCAAATCAGGCTTGCTGATTGATAGTGTCTGCCTGAACATTTTAGAGATGGCACAGACATCTCTTCCTTCAGCAGGGAAATGAGAAATTACCTCCCTGGTGACAGACCTTGAACAGATACAAGTCAGTATTGTCATGATCTGACAATTTGGGAGACGTACACATAAGAGAAGCTCATTTTTGACTAGATGAGATCTTTAAAATATTATCAAAACAGTTATGCTCCTGATTTATGAACTGTTTCAGTCTTACTTAGGTAGGTATAGCACTTAAACAATTAACAAAATTCCAATATTTGCAAGTCTTGAATATGGAAGTTAACACACTGTTTCTGTTTGTCAGTGGAATCAACCTTTATTTTCTTTTTCTTTTTTGCTTTCGCTGAGGCCTGACAGAGCCTGACACACAGCCGCATGAGAAAACACCAAGCAACAAGAGAAAACAAACAAACAAGGAAAACATATTCACCAGCTTGACAACTTATACTCCGCATTTTAAAGAGCACGTCAATTACAAAAGACTTAAGCAAAAACCAAAAAGAAAAACCCGCAAACATAAAATGCAAGGAATTATGTAGAACACTTACACATGCATAAAAAAATGCATGAGCATATAAGGACAATGCAAATGTTTACAACTGAATGGAGCTGCAACACTATCAAATCTATCCAGTAATATTAATGAAATAATTTTGCCTGTTATAATGCAGAAATATTTTCTGCATTTTCAGGGAACTTCTTGCCCAGACTTGAATATGACTGCAATGCGCTTGTTCTTTCAAATGTTCCTACTACTTAATATAGTACTCAGCCACATCATGTGTGTTAGCAGGACCATATTATAAATGATATTAAAATACTGACTAAAAATAGGAATATTCCACTCCTTGTAATACAGTGATTTACCCAGTCAAATAAAAAAAAATCACTGCATTGACTTTTTTAAAAAACATTTTTTTTTGCATCTTAATGCTTTACCATATAGATAACAGTGAAAGGTGTTTTTTTTTTTCAACCAAATGCATGTCCTTTTGCACCTTTGCTTGTCCTCCCTCCAACACACCTCTTTTTTCCCCCCACTGTCACGACAGATGCCATGCTGCTGGTGGCACAGAGGCTGGAGGGGCCTTTCAACATTGAATCTGTCATGGAGCCGATTGATGTCAAGATTTCAGAGGCCATCATGAATATGCAAGATAACAGTCAGCAGGTCTCCTACAGGGTATGTCAATTAGGTATATACCAAGAGAATAAAAGTAACACCTTGGACAGGTTGTCCAAGTCCAGACCGAAGAGAATCTAAGAAGGAAGCTTGCTTTGAGTCACACTGGGCTGCATATAAGGTGTGCAGTACAACACGTTCTAATTATGTCCAAGTTTAGGTTTTGTATTTGAATTATATGTTTCAATTTGGTCAGATAATCTTAGTTCAGCTAACAGTAGTTAATGTGTTTCCTGTGTTTTACTGCATTTTTCTTTTGCCCACAAAATTGTAGTCAGGAAGGGAAAAAAAAAATGTAGGTGGTCGTGAGGAATTTCTTCTGCTTCCGATGCCAGTTCTCATTCAAAGCTAAATGCTCTGTTGGCTTTCCCATGCAACACATGCAGTTTTGTTTATGGTTTAAGTATATGTGGTGTTTTCCCAAAAGCCCATAAAAACGTAACTCCACTCCTCTTAAATAGCATCGGTCACAGCTCCTAGTTGAATCACCTATCAACGTGGTTACCTCAACTTGACGAAGAGCACTGTCACTCCGGTAATGTGGGGTGAATGCTTCACAAGACCTTAACAAAACAGCATGTTTTCTCTATTTTCTGCATCCGAAGTAATTTAAAACCCCTGACAATTGGGTGCCCATGTTTTTGTAATTGCAGGTTTTTCAAGGTTGTGGCCAGCCAAAACCCGCAGGAATGACTAGGTCTACCCGCGGTGTTTCGGATGTGTTCAACGCTCGCTTCAGGCCGTACAGCCCAGAGGAGCGGCCTACCACTGCAGCTGGCACAAGCCTAGACAGACTGGTAAGGAGACAGAGCCAATGCTGTTGTTTTTTTGGGCAAGACACTGCCTCAGTGTAAACATCATTTGTCTTTCTGACGTGACACCGTTGATTAAAGCTGGTGATTTGCCATAGTAAGCCCCTGGAGCCGGAAATTAATTCTTTGTAGTCGTCCTCCATTCAGGCCCTCTCTATCGATCTCTGTTTGTTAACGAATCAACAGCTTTACCTCGAGAGGGCACTGGAAGGTGTGGTGCGCTGCGTTCGGTGCCCTTCTCGTCTCTGTGTACTTGGCAAACAGAAAAGAGAGGGACAGAAGAGTTGATGGATAGATTTCGTGAGGCTGACCATATCAATTGTTTGCCCTAAATCGCACCTTTATTTTCGATCAGATTAGCCGTATGTTTGTCGGATTGGATCTTGATACATGGATTTCCATCTCAAACAACCTTGAAACCTAAAATGCTGCATCAGGGTAAAGGTTAACACGGTGCTGACAGACCAATTCAGCTGAGAGACAGTTCTCATCATGGATTACCTTTGCAGCCACTGTGCCCTTCCTTTCTCCCCTCTGGCCCTTTTCAAAGTGAATCTTTTCAAATTGTGCCTCGGTTGTGTTAGTGTTTCAAGCTTTTTTATTCCAAAAACCAAAAAAAAAGGGTTTTTTTTCCCATTACTGACTCTTTAAAAATACTGAATTTATGACATCAGTTCAGAGTTACGGCAGCCTCACCCACAGCGTTTCACACATGCTAAATCAAAAGTCTTTGTGTTTTATGTTAGGTTTGTAGCAGGTTATTTACTTAATGAATACTTAATTTGAATGGTGACAATTTCATGCCGTCTGTCTCTCGGAATCCCACTACAATAAGTGACTTATTTGTTTTATTCAATACTAATTATGTTTTTTTGCGAAATCTAATTAATTCTGCACCCATTTTTGATGTTTTAATATACAGTGGTTGTCTGTTTTAGCTTTAAATGTCCATCAACGTTTTTCTTCAACCTACACTCAATTAATTAAGACTTTCTGTTTCCCCGCCTTTATGCTGCAAACCAGAGGATTGTTTGGAATGCAATGCAACACAGTGTAAGGTTCAAGATTTTTTTTTACTTGTTTCACTTGTTTTCACTCCGTCAATTGTCTGCAACTGTTTTATGCATTGTGACAAGAAGCAAAAATGATGTTTTAATATTGGCTGTCCAGGGAATGTGTGGGACTGTGCTCCAAGCATTAGGGATTTGCAGTAAACAAGCACTGTGACCTGTAAATCCCAGCGGTATCCAGCGCTATGCACTCTTGCACACCATGCTTTCATAGTGTCTGTCACAGCCTCATTTTCGTCTCACATGGGGAGTCAAGTGTCACGACTGAACTCTTGTTTTTAATCTTTCAGCGGTTCTAACGCGGTAACTCCTCTGACCACGATAACGGCAAAGCATCAGCTGTTAAACACTGTATTCTTACAGTCAAGTTTCTAACACCATTTTTGAATGCATGCCATGGTGTCCTAAGACAGGGAGAATACCTCTCTAGAGATCCTGCACGAGCCTTCATCAACCGCCATAAGTATTCTAGACACATCCCAGTCCAAGACCCTCATTGCCATAGCTAATAGAGTCAGCTCCTCGAGGAAGCCAACCAATCAGCAGGTGACCTGCTCTCCGTCAGAGCTGGCAGAAGGGAGAGCTGTGAAGAGGTGGTGGGGGAGTGTTGCAGCCAGCATCTGCTCTGACGGTACAGTTAAGAGGGGGCTCCAGACTGCTCATGAATAACTGGGCAATTAGCCTGCTCGGAGATTCACACAAGATGGAGCTCAGGTGACAGAGGCTTATTTTTGACATACAATAACAAGAAGTGTACCTGAACAGAAAAATCCATTATCAACATCAGTGTGTTGGTCACAGCCGCCACAGGAAGCTGTGAATCGTGACACTTCTGTAATGTTTGGTAATGAGGACTGCTTGGTTCATAGAATAGAAAAGGGTTTTCCTTCTGTCATTTGGCTCCACAGTCCAACATTTCAGCCACAATCAGATGCAGGAGAAAAAAATCAAAGCTATTCTTTTCATTTGGGAATTACATTTATGAATCCCAGTAAGTGTTAGAATGCTTTTAGAAATCACATTTAGAGGAAATCAACAACATGCACATAAAGTTGTATTGAGCCAAATCCAAGTGATTTCTATTTGTTTTTATTATTATTAACTTGACCACTTGAGGGGAACAAAAAAATCCGTAAAAACAATCTGTCGTACAATTCAATGTTCATAAGTCAGAGATTTACTTTGCCTGCCTGCTGTTTGGTGCTGAGTAAGAAGCACACAGTTCATATTTCAAGTATTTTTACTGAAACACTGAAAACAGCTGCAAAGCCAAAGTGAACCTAAACAACAAGATTGCAGGTTTGAAAATTGAAACTATATATACATATTTTGACTTGCACTGCAAGTCAATGAAAATAAACAATACATATTTGGCTACATTGTGCAGATACAGCATGTGGCAGTCAACACAGCTGAATGTTGAAGTTGCTTTGGAAGAAAGACTGAGACTGTTAAGTCAGTAACACTCTCAGTTTCTCACCGGAGGCACAATTAAACTAAATAAAATCAATAACTGTTATTTTATAATCACTTCAATGGTTTAAAATTAAATAAGAAAACAGCTAACGACAGCTGTGTTGTTGTTTTTTTTTTTTTTGACAAGTTTGTTCTCCCTGTGGGTGAGGTCTCTGATTATGATCTGTGAAAGGAAGTGTTAAATAAAAGCAACAAAAGCGAAAAAAAACCCAGCATCTATAAGCGTAGGAAGATTAACCTGACTGAGCTGTAAGACTACTTGATAGAAAAAGTTGCTCCGTGGTTGAGACACAAACACACACTCTGGGTTTTCCATTTAAGCTGTGAACCTTTGTTGCACGTCGGCACTCTCATTCCTTGTGTTTCCTGTCTCTTGTTACATCAAACAAAGGCAAAATACAATACAAATGGTGTAAGGAAAGAGACAAAACAGGCTGTTTTGCAAATGTCACATGACCTTTATAGTCCGAGTCATGCCTGATTAACACCACACTCAGGCCTACAGCATGTATTGTGTTTACTGTACGTCTTTAACAGCTGCTGAAATGATCTCCTCATGCAACCCGTTTGATACAACCTAAATGTTTATTTCAACCAGCTATGCTGCATTTTTGCCAGTGAATACAGACTGGAAAATGATATGAGTACTACAACAGAAGCATTTACCTGTTTAATCTCTGAAATAAAAACTTACTTCAGTACAATTTTCTTTCACGCTAATTGAAACAGCTACAGTGGTTTTAGTATCATCACCTAAAGATGGTGAAGAAATTAATTGTTGCAGTGGTCTGTTAAGCTAACACTGAGTTACGTTGGTTGAAGTCATGTGTTGGAGATACTCCACAGGTCTGCTGTTAATTCACTTCTGCAGTTTACCTCCAGTGCCTCCTCCAGCTGTCAGACATCTAAGAGTATAACATCTGTCGTCAACATATATCAAGCATCAAAGGCGTGGCAAGAAAAATGTCCTCAAAATGCACATGCGGCCTAAAACCTTACATTTACAGTATGCATTTTTTATTTTGTGACAAGTTTAATGTGTTTCTTTTGAGGTTCCTGCGGTTGACATCTTACAGCCACCATACAGGCTGGCAGAAAATATGCTTATCTTGGTCCTGCAGCATATGGATGCATCGACGCTGACTGCTGACGTCGCTAGTTCACATGAGATGATCTTACTTAGGGACATTTAGAAGGGGAGAAATACCTTTGTAATAATCTGCTGAAAATCATGGTTTCAGTTTCAAAAGTTAACTATACACACGCATGTGGATTTATTACAGTAGGTGTAGCACAATCAGTCAAGCAAGCCTGCTTTACTAAATCAGTACATATTATTGAAAACAAGACGGTCTCCATCATTATAAGGCCTTGAATTAATGAGTCTGTGCAAAAATTATGCTCCGTCGCATGACTTTTGTTATGATTCTTGGTTATTTTCTACAGGATCATTTGGGCAGATAATCTGTTTAGACCGGCCTTGAATTAGGAATGACCCCTGGATTGTTGGAAGGGGCAAACTGGACCCAAATTATCCTCCATCCTAATGTGAAGGCAGTTTGAGCCACACTGTGGTTGGATGAAAAAATGCAGTAGAAGGTTATCTTTACCAAAGTAATTCATAAACAAAGATGGAGTGGGCTCATAAGTAGCTTCTCATTATGACTCTGCACTGGTGACCGATGTGGTCAAACACAGTCTGTTTTTTTTAGGTTGTGCCATGTCCATCACTCACTCCATACATCCATCTTTTTCATCTGTTCATCTCATGAATAATGTGATATCTCAGCATCTCAGCCTTGAGGGCATTGCTTCAAATTTGGCACAAACATTAACCTCGACTTAATAATGAACTGATATTAATTAAGTGGTCAAAGATCAACCTCAGTGTGACATTATAATGTAATTCAAAAACACCTTTTTATTAAACATCATAACTCAGGATCAAAAGTGGAGATTGTGACTATATTTCATATATATGAACAGATATTGAATTGGTGACACTAATCTTGCGAGCTCACCTTGAAGCCGTGCTGATTGTGTAGATCTTCTCTGCTGCCAAGTTTAAGGTGTGTTAGAATTATTAACCTTTTAAAATTTATAGTTTCTTTGAAGCAACATTCACTGGTTTCGCTGCTATTGAGCTTCCAGTTATTGAAGTTTTGCCAAAGGTGTTTGCCACTGCAGAAAGCACTTTATACTATACAGACTTTGAACTGGAAAATTATGTATTTATTCATGTGTCAGTAATAAGCCACCTTGCTTTCTAATCTGTGTCCTCTGTTACTAATCTGTAAGTTTTGTTACCACAACCCATTGTTAATATTACAAAGTATAGTTTTGTTGATCCAGCACACATACAGCTGCAATGACTGAAATGCAACATTGGCAATAAAGTTCACTGTAATTTCTGGACTATAAGCCGCTAATTTTTTCACACGCTTGGAACCCTGTGGCTTAAACTATGATGCGGCTTATTTATGGACAAAAATAATCAAGAAAGTGTGTGACAAAGTAATTCTGAGGCTGTTAAATTCCGACACTGTAGAAAATAGCTTTAGTGGTTTGAATTGTTAAATTTAGTGGATGCGGCTTATATTCTGGTGCGGCTTATAGTCCGAAAAGTACGGTAGTAATGCAGGGTAACATATTGTTAAAATAGCATTTTTTCAATGACTCATTTATTCAAGTGATAGAGACATACATTATGCTCACTGGCGTGCAAACTCAAACGGGCACCAAAAGTTTGTCCAACAGATTTCTTTTTCTGCAGCATCTGTTGTGAGCAGGTCTTCATTCGATTTGTGTCGCCCACACCCTTTTATTTGAGATTATTTAACATGTATGACTTCTTTTTATTCTAGCATTGTCAGGGGGATGCTTTACCTGCTTGCTTGATGAAAATATTTCCTTTTTATTTAGCTAAGGTTGCGAACAGATGCATTTTATTATTTGTTTGATGTGCAATCAGCTGAATAGCAGCAGTAGCCATAATGTGTATTTTTGTCCTCACTTACTGTTGCATCTGTGCGTCTCTATAGAGGAAAAGGCTGGACAGGTAGCTTTTATGAAAAGCAATTTATTAGCTTTTGTTTTGTGTGAACCCTGTTCTTACTTCTTTTCTTTTAATATGGCAGTGCAGCAGGACCCCAATAGGTTGTTAGTTATATTTTTGAAAAGGGTATTACAGATACAGAGCAAATATTTGTTACATCTGTGAAGACACAGTTATCAGTCTGCTACCCTGTAGTTGAAAAAGTTTTGCCTCACTTCTCAATTCTCTTTTCACATCCAACACGCAACATAAAACAGAATTTCAAATGCAGGCTTTGACCATTAGCAGCTCTTTGGTGTCTTAATACACCTGAGAAACATCACAAAATTACGGTAAAGGATAGCGATTTATGCTAGAGGCTCTCCCTCAGTGCATGTTTCTCTCCTCTGCTGTAAAGTGGATGTAAAGGTGTTAGTCTCGTCTAGCAGCTGCCTTGTGCCGTCATGGCAGCGTTTACGTGTTTATCTCTGCAGCAGGGACATGGGTTTCCTGTTAGAGTACATCTTTGTTGTCCCACACACTGTCCCCCTTTACATTCTGCCACTGGATAATTACCCATGACAGTGACACGGCTCAGCCTTGTGAAAGCTGACAATAATTTAAAGCGTCCTTTGATAAGACCTTCTTGTCTGGATTCACCGCTAAGTTTGTGAGTTAAAGAATGTGCGAGGGATGGCAGGGAGGGCCTGCGTTCATTTCTTCTGTTGCTTATAGAGAAGCCTGGAGGAGCGGGCCCACCTCCAGCTCAATGAGCCATGACTGTTTAATTGCCTGACATTCTGTCAGAGCACACAGCAACAAAGCTTTGAAAGAAATGGAGATTTGAAAGTCCAAAGAGGGGATAAAGGCGCACCGCACTGCCAGGCTCAGAGGCGCATTACAGATAAGAGGTGGAGCTTTTAATTTGACATTTGTAACAAGTTTGGAGCTCGTCAATTTGGTGTAGTTTTTATTGGTCTGCTTTGTTTCCCCTTGTGTAATACACAGTTCACATTTTACAGCATAAACAATAAGAGGAAGACACAAACAAGACTAGACTGTGGAAGGAGCCTGTGGGGAACAATATTTGTCAAAAATAAATCCTTTGATTCCATAACTGTATGTCCATAAATAGTATTGCACCCTCTTTTTATGTGACAATTCAGGAGACAAGACTTTAAAGTCAACCAGACGTATCCGACATATATTTTTTTTATTTAAAATGATTAAAGGTCCAGTGTGTAGGATTTAGAGTGGTCTATTTGTAGAATATAATGCTGAATATAATGTATATCATAGCATCTGCATTAGGGTATAATTACCTGAAAATAAGAATCGTTGTGTTTTAATTACCTCAGATTGAGCCTTTTATGTCAACAGAGGGAGCAGGTACTCTTACCCAGAGTCCGCCATGTTGCACCACTGTGTTTCTACAGAGCTCCAGAAGGGACAAACCAAACACTCTCTCTCTAAAGAGGGTCTTTTGCAATTCTTTTCACAGCCACAGTAGGTTGTCCTGCACACTTGGAAAGGAAAGGGTAAGCTGAGGGATACTCAGTCGGGTGCAATCTGCAACTTTACACCTAGATTTCTCTAAATCGAACATGCAGGATCTTTGTGTTATCACAAGCAACTACAAGGTTATTCATGAGCCCAGTTTTCCTGTTTATCAGCAAATAGAAGTTGCATCATCCGCGAATTCAGAAAACTGTTAGTTGATTTATGTCATGTTTTTGCAGGAATTTAGAATTTATAAAAGCTGTATTGATTCTTTTTTCCTGTGTTAACTTCTACAAGACACTGGTCAGCTCAAAAAAGGTCCTTGTGCATAAAAATACTTTCCAGAAAATGCTCCCAGTTATAAAAGAGACAAGACGGAAGAAAATGCAAATAAGGTTGCCTTTTTGCATCACAAAAGCGTTTTGCATAAAAATGATTTTCACCAAATGGTTTCAATCCAACTTTCACCAGTTTCTTACTCTTATTATATTCAAATTTTAGATTTTTGTTGTGTTTTTTTTCTGTGCACATAAACAAGATAAAAGCTTGATGATTGTGATTGCACATTAAAATGGAAAAGCTATAATTGTAAACAAATTGTAGCTCCTTTTTTCATCTGTGCAGATGTAATTTACTCCTGCCAGTCTGCTCTCTCCGTCTGCCTGTGTCACCCTGTCAAATATATTTTCTGCTGCTGGATAAAGTAAACATTTTTTGAAAACCCAAGTCAACAATCAACAGCGGCTACCCAGCAGGCATTCAGGGATACACCCCAAGGTTAGTCTAGAGCTACCACAGCACAAAAAAAATTGTAAAAAAAAAAATATTCACCACAGAAACTGCCAGGCACTCAAAGTGGTTTTCAATCTGAGGTCACAAAAAAGGTATGAGTGTTCGCATGGGGATTAACGAGATAAACAGAATGTTATGTGTTTATTTTTCTATGTTTGGTTCTGAACTTTTTTTCCTGTGAGATACAAAATGTTTTCACTTCCCCAGCTCTCTGATAACTATTCAATTGAAACAACCTAAGGCAAAAAAATCCTCCTGAATTGCTCACTCTTTTTTGTAACTGGTATCAGATGGAGTTCGATTGGCTAATCTAGTCGTGATGTCAGAAATCATTTTGTTATATCATGACTTAAACTCAGATTTAAGGTGAGCTCAGAAACACTTAACACTTCTACCAGATGACTGTTAAAACTCTTTGCGTGCTTCAAGCTGCAAAACCAAGTAAGCTAAACGTGTTTGCAGTGAAGTGGGACTTGAAAGGAAATAACTTTAAAAAAACACTTCTGTTGTTGTGAAATTGGACTGAGAACAGTTTGTTGAGTGTTATGTCCTCAGGTCTTCATGGTACGATCAAAAACTATTCAGATGGTTCCTATTGTGCACAACTGAGTGCTTTGAAAAACAAAAAGAAGTCGCAGGGAGCCAAATCCAGTGAGCAGGGGAGTGGGGATCCATTTCTATGTTTGTTGTAGGTGAGAAACTCCACGTTTCCTGTGCACTGTGAGCTGTTCACAGCGTGTTGACGTTGGAGGAAAGCACAATTGTCTTTGTACCATAGTTCAGGTTCAGGTCGTTTCTGCTGAAAGTTCGCCTCAGGACGTCTTATTAGTACCCAGCATTTGCAGTCTGACTCTTGAGGATGAATTTGACCCCGGAAAATGTCAGAGAAAACCCACCAGCATGCTCTTTATTGTGTTCCTGACCTAATGCTCATTCCTAGGTCTTTGATACTGGGGGCTCTTCCATGGTGAAGACAGCTGTTTTGTCTCTTGGTTGTCCGGGTTAGGGTTGCTTGCACCTTCTACATGAACATAACTGTGTGCAGCACTCTGTTTGTGCAAAACTAGAACAAATCTCTAATGTTCTCAGATGCACCTTGTGTATGCCTTAACATGCAGGTGTGCACTTCAGTAGCTGGGAGACATTCAAGTCCAAAAGATACAATCACTCTTGTCCTCCTGGCTAGCCCTCTCAGGGAGAAAAGGTGGCAGCATGGTGGATCAATGCTTAGAAGTGCTGCCTCACAGCAAGAAAGTTTTGCACTTGCACTTGTTTTTCACTTAGTTTTTCCCCATGTTTACTTTTTCTTTTTTTTTTTTTTTTTGTCGAGGTACTCCTGAAACCATGCCATGCAGGTCAATACACTGCTGTTAGGTGTGACTGTGGTTGTCTGACTATGTTTGTTAGCATTGTGAGAGCCCACTGATCTGCCCAGGAGTTTTCCTTGCTTTTTATCCGATACATGGTCTCCAGCCTTCCATGACTCTGATTAGGAGTAAGTGTGTGGAGAGTGAAGACTGTGACTGAATGAATAAAAAGGTGTAAAGAGGTAAGGGGGGGTTGCAGCCAGCCTAGAACACTCTATCAAGTTGTGCTGAATCTTTTTTTTCCATTCAGTGTGCAAGAACTATAATCTTACTCTTTATTCTCTACACACTTTCATGTGGGGGTAAATTATTCATACAGTTAGTACATGGATATCTTGTATAACATTAAGTGAAACTGAATATTCATGCACACAATCCCTCTTTTTCTCTCTTTTTTTTCTTTCTCTCTCTCTCTCTCTCTCAGTCTTTGCCATGTTCAGGAGGAAACACTGAGTTAAACATCCACGTGTGGTTTGTGAAGTCAGTTGTCAGGAAAAAGGCACAACCACTCCTTTCCCAAAATCTTGACCCAGGCATTATATTTGTGCAGTCCGGGAACATGTCAAGCCACTGAAACATTCTTGTTTTGGATACAGCTTAATGGAAGTAAAGTGGGCCTGTCCACAGCTCCATTCCCCGAGTTGTTGCATCTACAGAGTCTTGCCCAAGCCGTGCAATTATGTAGATTCCACAGATTCTAACATAACTCTCAAAGACCACACAAAAATAAATAGTCCAGAAGTGCATATGTGGCATCAAAGTTTAGGGCATTGTTTGACTGTAAATTAAACAGCTTGTTTTATGAGGAGTGGCACCCAGGCATAAATATGTGACTGATAAATTCCAAATATAGCATTAAATGTAAATAAAGCCTTCAGCAGCACCTGGACATGGAGGTTTATTTTGACTAAATTTGTCTTGAACACAGTTTTTAAGGATTAATTAGGAGAGAAAGTGACTGTATGACGAGTGTTTTAGAAGGTAAAAACCTCTCACACATGTTAGATTTATAATTTGCTCCAATTTCAAGCCAACCATCTGTGCAGCACACACCAGACATGCTTATGTAATAGTTAGTTGTCCTTGTGAAGTAGTTAAAAGAGAAAAGAAGAGTTCAGCAGAGTCAACATGTTGTCAAGGCACCATTTTCTCAGGCAACATCTATTTCTGAGCATGTTACTCTGATTCATGTTACATGAGAAGCTCTGTCCTTAAAAGACATGCAGATACTCTGTATTTCTCAATAGGAAATAACCTCGGGGCACCGCAACATGTGCATATTCGTCGTACCCACACAGCAGTAGAAGTACTGAATGTTCTCTTTTTTAGGTTCACATTATGTCCAAAACATTATTTGCTTACACCTTCTGACACAGTTTCTTTCCATCAGCCATAAGTCTTTAAACATGGTAGGTTCGCTGCTCATCAGTTTGGGTGGGGTTGATGTGGGATAGGCATGAATGCCAGGAATTGAGATGCCTGGGATTTTCCAGGATTGAAAACCCAAGATTTTTTTAGCATTTAGCGCATTTTTATGCATGTTGCACAGGCTTGGTGACCTCATAATACTAATAATTTCAATCGTCTGACAGAATCAGTCAGGATCGAATAGTAATACATGCTTTATTCCCAGTTTAACAGTAAAAAACATTTCAGCTCATGTTTATTTTATGCAGAAAATGGAGATGATTTGAGCTTTGTTTTTTGCTTTTTGTTTTTGTTTTTTTTAAAGAGAGTCTGCTCTTAAATTGAATCACTGTTTCTATTATCACATAAACTATGAATGCAAAAGAATGACATCAAATTTCTTTTATGGCAAAAATAAAATCCCAAGCAAGGCATAAACTAAGACAAACTACTTGTGAAGATTAGCTTCTTATTGGCAAAAATGTTCGTTTCAGAGAAGTTATGACTCCAAGTCAGCCCACTATTTCTTAGAAAATGTGTTGAGGCTCCAAGAGACATGCAGCTTAAAGCACTTAGACCACAGCTTCAGCATTTAGCCATTGTGCTAAACATAAATTGCTCTACAAATTGCAAAAGTAAACAGATCTTTGACTAGAAAGATTGCATTTTGAGTAAAGGACTATATTCTTTGAATTTTAATTACGCCAAGACACAGTAGTAATGAGTTGTAGACCTTTAGGTCTCCACTCAGAGGACGATCCTGCATTATTTATCTGAGTTAATGAGTGACATGAATTGAGATTAGTGTTCCGTATGTCTTTGCATACCAGAAAAATGAAATATTTCCCGTTTAAATCAACCAAACAATAATATCTGCAATATTTTTGCTCTGCACTTAACATCATAATGAGTGTAAATCACAAGAAAGTTTTCTCCTCTAGTGCTCAAGTTCTCCATCTATCTGTCTATCAGTCTATCTGTCTGGATCAGAGAGATATGTTAAGATATACAGATTACATATAAATTCAGTCCACTTAGCAATCCGTCTGTAATCGTGTTGGCACCTTAAATCCCAACCTCTCCAGTGAAGCTGCTCGGTGGCCAACAGGTCAGTCTGTAATTGTACTGGACACCTTCCAGTTGTCAACTTATGTAACTATGCAGAGTATTCCATGAAAAGAGCATTCAACCTCACTGAACCTAATTAAGGGTTTAAAAAAGGCCAGATTGTGTGGGTGAGTAACCATGCAGATGAGTCTCTCCTCCTGCTCACTACAGGAAGCATTTCTGCACAGTTAAAACGGCACACTTTTGTTTTGAATGGACCTGTGGAATCTGTGCAATATTAAAACTCACTTAAGTTTACCACTAACTCACTCCATCCACCAAAGAAGAAAAACTGTGGCTGTGAGCATGTTTTTTTTCTCTCATCGCATGAGTGAAGTCTCACCTTTTGAGGGAGAGAGAGCAGAGCTGTGCATGTCGATGAATAAAGAAGCACGGCGCTCCCTCATTACACTCCCATCAGTCTATGTTAGGTGGAAGGCCATAATTAAATAATGTGACTGACGAACATGCAAGGAGACGTATCCCATAGCGACGCATCTCACACAGGCCATGAGAGAGCCGGGCTGCAGCCACACAGGAAGCCGAAGCTCTGTGACCTTGGTGCTGTTGTGAGATAAAGACATCACACATGCCGCATTAAGCCAAAAGGTGCAACAGCAATGGAATACCTATCAGTCATACTTCAATGTTGTCATTCTCAAGGCATCACTGTTGTCAAGGAAGAAGGTTAGGTTGTACCACTGTGGAGGTGGTGTTAACTAGGTTGAAAACATCAGCCTTCTTTAATGCATAATAATAATAATAATAATAATAATAATAATAATAATAATAATAATTCACCATATTTTATGTAGTGTGAAACTAAA
>JAPZDY010000005.1:9997279-10022454 GCA_029783645.1 Ctenochaetus hawaiiensis
ATAATAATAATAATAATAATAATAATAATAATAATAATAATAATAATTCACCATATTTTATGTAGTGTGAAACTAAACCTTCAAAAAAGAAAACTCAAGTCTGTATCACAAAGAATAAAAAAAGGCTGTAGGTTTGGAGGAAAAGTTTTACGCTAAAAAGGAAGAATATGACCCATTTGTCAAACAGTTCAGTCTTAGTTTTAGCCAAGTGTAACAGTAACATTTACAAGCAATTTACAAGCAATCATGTGAAGATCACGAGTTCAAATAGCCAATCAAACACAGGCATTTATCATTTGTTTTGTTTTGTTTTGCTTTCCAAAGTCAGATCTGTTTGTATGTGTTTTAAAGGTAGTAGCCACCAACCATGAAAATATTGGCACTTAATGAAAAATTGGCTAAAACGGAAACAATAAATAAATAAATAAACAAATAAATAAATAAATAAAGCTCAGAGGAAAGTCTGCTGCTGATAGAGGAGGAACAATATGAAATGTAGCAGCCTAACACTCTGACAAGTGCAAACAAACACTTAATATAGATATTTTATCACTAAATGTTTTGTTTTATGAAGTGAAACAAAAACCTCAAATTTCTCACTATCATTTTGTGAGAAACTCAAAACTGTCTGCTTGCCAAAGTTACTGTTTCACAGTGTGAGAAATATGAACCCTTGCTGTCTTCTGGTTACCTTGTTTTGTCAAATTACTGGTTCACATATAATCATGTCGTCTCCGTTCCCACTGAAGCATTAAGATTGAAAAGACTCAAGCTACTCTGAACTCACTGAACACACTCATCCTGTCAGGAAGAGAACAAACCAAGAGTGTCACACATAAATTGGTGTTTAAGTTCAGTCAGTTCAATCTTGTATGAAGTCTAGTCTGTTAAATCTCTTGAATATTTACAAAGCTTTCAATAGCCAGTTTACATTTATACCTCATCTTCATATAAAATGTGATTTGTATGTGGATATCATACCAAGAAAGAAAAATAAAACACCCATAGGAAAGTTGGAAATGAATGCACAGTTCATTGCATGGAATACAAGTGGATCCAGACCACAGCTGGATGTGGATCTGAGCCTCATGCAGATGCAGTGTTTGGCCACATTCTTAAAAAATATATATCCCCAACAAGGCGAAAGGTCACCAAGCATTGACTCCTCATATAATTTCCAGCAGTCCAGGGGAAAAGCACAGGTGACCAACCCTTCAGGATGGAGCAGGGATTATAAAGACTTACTGCTAGGAAACTGAGAAACAAAGAGGGGATACTTGAGGTGCACAGAAACGTCATTATCAGTATCTATTAAACTGACAGTTATCTGTCTCTGTGTTCAGTTAAAGGATATGAAGTAAGCTTTGTTTACATGAAAAGTCACATTAAATCGGGATGTTTTTTTAAATCAGTATTTATTGGCAGTGCAGCTGCTGTACCTTCACAGCATCAGCTTGATTTAACATTGACATATGATGAATTATTTAGTATTTCCTCATGTCCTCATACTGTACTTTTCATCTCTCTCTCTCTCTCTCTCTCTCTCACACACACACACACACACACTATTTCTATGTATCCTTCTTTTTCTCTCACTTTCTCTCATGTGTATTTTCATTTGGAACTGAAGTAAGTTTCATGAACTGTCTGAACCCAACTACCATCAGCCCTAGGAGGCATTAAACAATCAGAAACTGCAGAAACTATCTACAGGAAGAACAGAAAATATAGAAAATATCCTTTAGTTGAAGAAAAAGATCTTCAGTTCCACTAATGATGCCTCCATCGTCCTTGATGTGTTAATTTACTGCAACTCAGTAGGGAAACAGAAACTTGGAAAGAGGACCAGAATATTAATTTTAATTAATATGCATTAAAATTACAATACAACAACACTTAGTGTAACAACATCAAGCCGCTAATCCCTGATGTCCAGACAATAAAATACAATAAGCAACATTATTTTTTTTTAAAAAAGGCATAACCTGTAGAAAGGTCTCACACACCTCACTGCAGGCACCTCACATTTAGCCAGACCGAGCCTGCACCTGTTGGTCACTCCTGCTTGTGTCTGTCTGATTTTGTGTTACTTGGCTGAGTCAGTAAATAATTAATGAAGGTAGATTCAACCTTTTCCATGCAGGATATAATGTTTTGGAAAACAAAATATGTGACGCAAATACATAAGTCACGGAGTAGACTTTTTTCCGTCAGACTAATGACCAGCAACTTCTGCTAGAACTAAAAAAACAGTTAAGTAAAATATATGTCTTCAACCCATTTTTTGTGTTTTGCCAAGTAAAATGTTTGCATTCAGGTGCATTTCTAATGGCTACAATCATATATGTGATTCAGGCTATGAAGACACATGCATTTGTGTAAAAACATCAACCTGTATTAAATTGCATCTGAATTCTTTCAGATGGACATAACACTCATTATTTGTGTGAGTGATCTCTAAGCCTTAGGTAAAGTTATAGACAACTGCAGTGACCAGTAGCATTGTTCTGCTCTGAACATTTTTGCAGCTGCAAATAGTTGTTGACAATCCATCAAAGTATATTTTGATAATGAAGTTATATTTGATAACAAAGTTATATTTGTTCTGTTTTCTCCTTTTCCATATGCCATCATCATGACAGTAATCAGTTTGACTACCTTCTCAAGATAAATCTGAGTCCGGGTCAGGCTACAATTTTTTTACAAAAAAAAGGTCAACATTGTTTCTTCTTCCTCTGCGACTAATGCTGGTGCCGTAAAGACTCTGCTTCTTTTCATATCTGTCAATACAGTAATGAGACACATTGGCCCCGCTGCACTCTGGGCTGCCTGCCTCTCTGGGGAACAAGGACGTCAGCAGCAGGGAGAGAGCCGGCCTGCCCATGATTGCTGTGTTCTCCACAGTGCATAGCTTCCCTTTAATCATCTCCTTTTTTTCAAACTTCTCCTTTCGTAGCCTCGGGCGAATCACATGCGCAAATTCACCACTGTTTCATCAATATCCTGTCATATTTTCTCGCTGTGGGATCATTGTGTGATAAATTTCACTCACCATGATGCACCATATTGGCTAACTGTAGAGATACCATGGGACTGAGCAAATAGTTGGAGGCAATTTTATGTAAAATGGGCCACTGAATATGTCCTATTGTACTCTGACAGTATGTAAATATTACATGAGCTACAGCAGCATCGCGTGATCCGTCATCTATGACTAATGAAGCGTCATTCTAACCACATAGATGGTTAAAATCACAGAAATCACTCATTTTTAAGCAATGAAATAAGATTTCTTAAACAGCATGCTCTCTGAAATGTAATCTATATTTTTGAGGATTATTATTACTCAGTACAGTGATCAAACAAGATCAAATCAGCCTAAAGAGACCAAAGTGGTAGCTGGTTTGTAATCATGCGTCTCATGTAACAACACAGCCTCCACTATTTTTGGAATAAGCTTTATTTTTTTTTTCATTTGTGTGTTTTCTCAAGGTACACAGAGATTCACTGTCACATTAAATTAAAGGTTTGATGAATTATGTGTCCTACAACAGTTTTGAAGACTGCTGGAAATGAAGCTACACCTCCAGGGTTGCACAGAACGCAGTGATTATCTTCAGTATTCTGCCTCTCACACTGAAGTATGGAATCAAAACTAAACTTGACAACACAGTCAGAAGTTGTGGGAGGAAATCCAATATAATGTACTTGTTCTTTTACATCAACACACTGCACAGGTTTAAATCACACAGATCAGTAATAAATATTCATCACTTTTGTTATTGCCTCAGTTGTATCTGTATTATTTCCTCTGTTTCTGTCAGATATACCAATAAGATGGATCTCGACGCCCCCCCTCCCCCCCATCCCCACCCCCCGCTGCAAAATCAAAACAAAATGCAAAATAATAGTCAGTTTTGAATAACAATAGAGTTTCACTGTATGTCAAGTGTCCCAGAAAGCAGCGAAATAACAATCTCACAGTGTTGTCACCGCCAGTGCTGTCAGCAGGAGATAACAGAGAGACACGCACGCTGGCCCGGCTGAGGCTTTGTTGAGATGTCCATGTTAAATCATCCTTTAGGATTCTGCTGTGGCAGATTTATCCCAGGACA
Source organism: Ctenochaetus hawaiiensis (assembly GCA_029783645.1). Classification (NCBI taxonomy): domain Eukaryota; kingdom Metazoa; phylum Chordata; class Actinopteri; order Acanthuriformes; family Acanthuridae; genus Ctenochaetus; species Ctenochaetus hawaiiensis. Next base: position 10,001,395 of record JAPZDY010000005.1, read on the forward strand.
TAATCATTTGTAATCAAGGGAAACAAGGAGGGTGGCTCCAGCTGAGACTTAAAAAAAAAAAAAAAAAGTGCGATGGCCCGCAGAAAGATGCTAAATATGGGTTTATCATGTACACATGGCATGAAGCCCAGCGGCGGCGGCGGATGGGCATAAACCGCCGCTGCTGCACTGACAATATCAAACCACATTTGAGTTTGCAAGCGGTTGTGTTGTTTTCTAACCACGCTTTTGCCTCGACCCCACCATTCCCATATGTGTGAGTAATGCAAGATAAACAGCTGGGCGATGTCTTCTTCGTCTCATCTGTTGTGAAGTCACGGAGGGAAACACATTTGCTTTGGCCCTCCGTTGATGGATATTGATCGGATAAAAAAAAAAAAAGAGAAAAAAACTGCACGCGCTCTGGTGGTTACCTGCTCTGAGCAACACCGTCAGTCACCTCTGAGGGGAGGACGAAAGGGAGCTGACAAAAGGGGGAAGCAACCACTACTCAAAACATTATCACAGAGGTCATTTACATGGTGTGTTTTGAGATAGTCAATATTATTTCTACTCTGCTGATTTTTTAATGCGCTAAAAATGCTTCAGAGCCAGATGGCAGGTCTTGGTTGAGAGAATCTGCTGTTTATGGGTGGACCTGAACCCAATGAGGAGAACTTTATGACATGTTAGACAGCAGATTAAATAGCCGTGCAGGGACATGCACCCGCAGGGCCTCAGCACCCTGATACTCGACACTGTAGCAGTTGATCTGTTGGCTGCATTAACACATAGTGCAGATTTAGAGCACGGCGTATTAGCTTTTAGGATTGGCTCAGTCGACAATATGACTAACTTTGATGAAGAATGTGATGAAGAGGCAGAGCTATTCTTACTGTGGCCCTCCTCCATGTGAGAAACTATTGGGTCTGTCCTCAAAGTGGTCACTGGTCAGGGAGAGACTCATGGAAACGGCCAACGTCTTGGTATGAGCAAAACCGACTCCCTGACCTCTGTAATTGAGATGCAGGAAGAAAACTGCATTCGTATCAAATGAAAAACTATTTTAACGCAGACAGGAGGAGCAGTTGCCAGGGAAAATAAGTTGATCGAGGAGTTGTCTGCCCCTTGTGGTTTAGTGGTGGGACCTGCTGCCGAGTCTATGATTAGATTGAACATGCACTAATTTAGCTCAGACTGGCAGCAGAGGGATATGCTCTGTGTCAAGCTGCAATGACATCCCCCAGATAGTTGCTGGAAAAAGGACTGTTAATTTAACAAGAAAGAGGTGTTTGAACTAGCATAAGGCAGAATGTCTGATAAGCTGCGGGATTTTTTGTGTGTGTGAGCAGGAGAAAAGGAGATTTACCAGCTGACAGAGCAGCCGGGGGGAGACACTGAACACTGTTCAGAGAGCAAAAAGTTAGAGAAATAGTCTGGCAACATATTTCTGATGGGGTTTTTTTTTCCCCTTATTTTCATTGAAAGGCACATAGCACGTCCGGGCATCGCCCCGCAAGCCAGATAGGAGCTCGTGTGCCTGACATTGTGCCGTTGCCAGGAGTGTGACTGCCACTTCAAAGCCAGTGACACGTCAGCTTTTGATCTGAGGATAGGCAAGGGCATCTGAAAAAAAAACCACTGGTCAAAGACCGCTTCGCTCACATGTCTGCGCTGAGCTGAAAGGTGGCACACACATCTGCCACCCTGTTAACATGCACGCAGAAAAGAAATACTCATGACAGGCCTGTGTGCACGCTCAGCTGCATGCGCACAAACACAAGCCCGATGATAAAATACCTGGAGTATCTGCAGACACGCAGATTTTAAGCCTGCTAACACCATTATCTCATAGGCTCACACTGTTGTTTTTGGAAATAATTATTATCTGCAAACATTTCCTCGTGTTTGTTCGTTCAAGCTACCCAATTACTTTTTTACAGTGGGTAAACATTGTACTGTATACCAAGTATGTTTGGTTGGATTTTTTGTTTGTGGGGAGACAAAAAAAAGTAAGTTTAAAGGGGAGGTTATGTTTGGATCATGGCTCACTAAGCTGTGTGAGCTGTAATACAAAACAGGCTACTTGTCTGTGCTGTTTACTGCCGACTTAATCGTCTATATTGTGGTTTAACTTCCTGTTTTCCTGTTCCTGAAGAGACAGAAATAGCAGGAACAGGATGAGATGAAGATTAAAGATGATTAATTTCATCACATTTATGATTAAATTAATGTTCATTCGAAGATTTATCATATGTTAAGTGGCAGAAAAATTAGGAGCAATTACACTCAAGCTCAATAGCCCTTTTCCATTGTGGTATTTGAGATGTTTCAAATGAAGAAAAAGAGAAAAGATGGAAGAGGGCAGTTGCTTTATAGTCCCGAGATGACTGAGTGAACACTGTTCTATCAGTGATGAGAGGTGGGAGACCAGAGGCTTTATTCACAAAGCTCCTCAGAATAGTCCGGTTGACGATCACGGGTCAGCTAGCCATGAATCCCTCACATTCACTTAGGAATGTGGTGAAAGAGAGAAAGACCAAAGGGAAAAAAAAAAAACTGGCTTCATAGGGAGGAAGGAGAGAGAAACACAATGAAGTTATATATGGTTCATGACAGGTAGCAGGGAGACGGAGTGCGAAAGAGAAAGAAGAGGAGAGAGCTTCGCTGCAGCTTTTTGATAATCTTTATTTCTCCCCCTATTTTAGCAAGTAAAAGCAGCTTTGAAAGATAAGTTTGGTGGTGATATTCTGCATTTTTCACCCAGTTTCACACTAAGACCAAGCAACAAACATAACCACTGTATCATAATGCTGTTTTAAATACATTAGGGCAAAAATATGTATTAATCCATGGCTTAGAACAGTCTCCAACGATAGCAATATTTCAGTTGAAGTAAGATTTGCTAAAAACTGCAGTGACCGGCTACTTAAGAAAATTAGTAAGCCTTTTGTAATAAAACTGTTTATTAATCCACAATAAAGGTTGCATGGAGTCCTGTGAAATGCCTGGAAATCTAGTAATTCACTGGCCAAACAGACAAGAGGTAAAAAGGGGTAAAACAAAATCTTAAACCTTTTTTTTTCTTGAGCTGATGATTATTGTAAGGTCATTAAATAAGATGGCTCACTAAGATGTGAACCATCTTCCTTCCATCTCTGTTGAAATTTGCAGTGTTCCCTTTTCTTGAAAACATGTTTAATTGCTGTGGGAAGACGTGGTAGAAACTGTCATTATGTGTTGCGCTGTGCACTGCAAGTTTAAGAGCAGTGTGAATAACCCAGAGCTGTTTGTCAAAGATGTCAAGTTTCCAAAGTTGTCGCTTGAGTTTCACGAGAAGAGCCAACAGTTTCTTGCACGGCAGTTAAGAGAGCTGCTGACAAACTCTAATAAATAATACTGTTTGTTCAGGAGCAAGTAAAAACCGACTGCAGACAAGTAGACTTCAGATCCACTTGTGAGTGAACATAAATGTTGAACCCTGAACACATTTTAAAAATAGGAATCAATGAGCTTAAGGCGCTCTAATGCAGATGTGGTTTGAAAGTCAGAAAGTATTGAAAGAGACATTAAATCAGTGTTGGTTTTGTCCTTTGATATGATTTGTTGACTTTGTTGAGAAAACATAGAATAACACCAGACTTATACTTTGAATTTCCTTTTCACACTTTTTGTGCAACGTGGGAGACAAATGTCTTAGTTTTCCAGCTGAACCAATAAAACTTTTGTACCTGCAAACATTCGCTAACATTTGCAAAGTTTTTAATCCCTTATGTGAGCAGCAGTGTGAGTCACAGGCAACAACTGAAATTCTGTTTTATAACAAATAAATATTCAATAAAACAGCGTATAAATATCCTGCTGCTGCACCTGGATGACAACCTTCATAGTCCTTAATGCAAGCAGAATATTCTATTTTTTTGCACAATTAAAGGGAACATTATCTATCATGGCCTTAAGAAACACAGAATATAGATGATATGAGGCATAAAACAGAAAGAGAGCAAGGTCAACAATAAAATTTAGATTTAGATCTTCTGTTCTTTCTCTTTGGTGCAATTAAAGATAGAAATTGACACAACATTAGATTGTGAATAGTAAGATACTGCTGTAATAATGTGATATAGAAAAGTTACAATATTGTCCAATGCTGTGCATATAAAATGTTCTTATAGCAAAATAACGACTGCGTTATAAACCTTTCTTTTGTTATTACATATTATATTACTTTTTGAATGAAGTGCATTAATACAGCACGTCGAGTCTAATGATCACAGTGTTTTACAGTTCATGTCAATGTTCACCCTACACACACATGCAGTCAGTAATGGCAGGGGTTTCTAACCTGCTCATCATGTTAAACAGACATAAAAACTCACAGGGAGTAATTTGTCTCAGCTCAGTTCAGCCAGGTGCAGCATCCTGCTCAAGGACCCTTCAACACACAGCTCGCAGGAGGCGGGGATCGAACCACCGACCCTGAACCACAGTCGCCCCATTTATTTAATGTCTTCTTATAAATGTGAAATATTGTTACTCTGTTGGCTTTGCAACAATCATTTTTGTGATGGTGCAATTGACTTGGAAATGATTTATTTATTAGAACTTATATCACCCCATGCATACAACAAAATTCAAAAAGTGGCAAAAAATAGAAATATTTGACTTTTATCATGCAACAATTAAAACGGCCTTGTTATAACTTTGTATGTAGTCAATATATGTCTAAAAACTATCTTAATTTGTCATAGCTCAGGGGATTATTGTGTGTCAGTGAAAATGTTCCTTTTTTCAGTGGAAAGCATCTATGTTTGGCAACATATTGCTATAGTTCATTAATACTTGTGAAGGAAAAACTTACAATACAAATGATAATGGCTTGCACATTAAGTGAGAAAAAGCTTCTATCAACTTCCTTGCCAGCCCTTATTAAAGAACCAGGTTTTTCACATTAATAGCACCTTGAATGTCATCAGGAACTAAAACAGCCATCACACATGATTATAATTTTAATCCGTAGTACTGAAAACAAATACAGTGTAATATCTTGATGTGAAAGGAGGGGGAGGTGCATTTCTAATGATCTTTATTGTGATTTTTAATGAGAATATCAACCCTGTCAGTAACAGGCAGCTGATTATAATGAGGATCTCTGCTACACACTCACACACACACCTTCTCTCTCCTTTCTCACATATTGTCACCATACTGGGGTGAAATTAAGCACATGTTTTCCCTTTAACAATCTTTTTTTTGTGTTTTTTCATCATTCTTCCTACTTGCATTGTTTCCATGGCAAATTCAAACTCCCCCATCAGACCACATGGAGATTCATGCAAGGGAGAAGTTTGATGGGAAGGAAACATCATTAGAAAAACATAACTGGCTTCAATTTGAGATGATTTTTCTGGCTTTTATTTCCTGTCTGCATCTTCCTCCTCATTTCTCAAAGACATAGTGCCATCTAGTGTTCATAGCAACTGATTGCATGCCAGGGCTGTTTGTTGCAGTCGTATTATTTATTCATGGCCAATGCGCAATGAGGTGACAGGCAGACTTTTCCTAGAGGAAGATTTATCATTGTGTGAAAGGGCTGAAGCTCACCTCTTCTTTTTTAACTTTTCTCCTTTAAGCATCAGACACTTGTGGAATTTAAGGTTCACTCAGGATCTTTTTTTTTGTTCCCCGTGGATTTCTTTTTTTCTGACCCTGCAAGGAGTTTATATAACTGCTTAGCCTGTAGACTGTATTGTATTTGTATAATGTATCTATACTGCACAGTAGACACTATATGAAATGTAATAACCATTAAGACTTTGTCAGTCTACTCAGCTTACACAGGAAGGGGTGAAATGAGGTGTTTTTACTTCTTCTGTTTGCCATATTTTACTTCATCAAGCATTTGTCTGCAACTTCTTGAAGAACCATAAATGTTAAATGCACCAGAGTTATTTTTAGTCATGTTCTGCATTGAAAAGCTGCCATAATTATAAAGGAATGTTAATATCAATGCCGGATGCTTTGTTTATGTCTTGTTTTTTTTTTTAAATATCCTTTTTTTTTCAACATTATTCTGCTTAAGCTCTCCTATCGACTTTTTAGGAAGAAGTGAAATGTTCTAAATCTATTTTCAGCCACATACAACACAACATTTAGTGAAGCTGCTAATTAAATGTTTGCATTAACAAATCAAAGTGTCATTTCCTGTTTAAGTCTCTTTTTTTTTTTTTTACTGGCCTGGTTTTGCCAGCTGATCCCGAGAAAAACTGAGAATCTCTCACTTGTTAAACTAAACTTAATGTGTGAGGTTTAGTCAAACATTGCCAGTCAATCTCTTGCATTGAGTGCAGCCTTGACCCTCTGGGCAGTATCACAGCCGCTGAAGTGCTTTGGCATCAGTGTGACAGGATTAACACATCAAAAGCGGAGTCGGGGCCTACAGCGGCGTCACACAGTCAGTACAGCACCTTTCATGTTCTGCTCAGGTTCACTACAATTTCACGTAAGCCAACAGCAAGTCAGACGGAAAAAGATAATGGGGCCAACCTGCTGCTATCAGACTTTCCCTCAGCCTCACTGAAATATGTCAAATTCTGTGTTTGATGAAAGATTGGAGTTCAACAGGCTCAAGTCAGGAAACGATATCTGACTGCGTCACATGGCCAGGATGCAAAGGAGCATTTAAGTCTCACATTCAAGCTGAAATTATTGCTGCAAGCCTGCATGGTCTTACTTTTCATGATACAAACATTCGATAGTCAACGTGGAAGAAAAACTGAAGCGGAATCATTTTTTTGGGAGGGGAGTCAGAGAGTCAAGATGTCTTATGGTTAAATTTCAAGATTTTTAATCCCTGATTTATTTGCTAATAAGTGAATGAGGGGCAGGTTTGTCATGTTTTTGAAAGATGAGATGTATTGTGAGAAACAAAGAGTTTTAAAGCTCAGCTGAACATCTCAAAACACAGTTTTTCTTATGTATCAAAAACCAAATGATATTTCTCAGTGAATTTTTTTTCTGGCGCTTTTAAAGAGTCTGCAATCATATTTTGGAAGGTGTCGAAGGTTGTCAATGTCAAAACTCTTTGCTTTCTGTTGTAATTTAATCTTTTGCTCAGGAAAAATTATGTCACATGCACATTTGTAAATAAATTTTATAACTATTACATAAAAAGATACAGAATACATGTATATATGTATGTATGTATGTGAATGTGTACATTTTTTTGTTATTTTTGTTTCTATTTCTTTTTTGTTTGTTTTCTTGCTTGCATGTTCTATATAAAATTATATCAACCAATCACTCAATAAATTATGCACACAGATCATTTTCAGCTTTAACTACAAGGCTGCGTCAGCACAAGCTTACTTAGTTTGCACTGAGTAATTTTTTTGGCCTTCCTGTAACGACCCCCGTCTTTGCTTAAGGTGGTCGACATAAAAGAGAAGCTGAAGCTGTCGAAGAAATTTTGGTCGAGCCTGCCTGAGGCGATGTGTGTGGAGGACAGAGTGACCGCTGGAAATGCCAGTGATGACGAGTGCTGGAACGGACACACCAAGGGCAGGTCAGTGCGCCGGTGCCCAGAGCCAACGAAGGCTAAAGCAAAAGGTTACTATGGAGTCCAAAGTCTGCTCCAGTGATGTTAATCAGTCTAAGCCGGGAATTAAGGGCCAGATTATTTACTCTCACAGTCTTAAGCTCAGCTGTTTAAGTGCTCAGAGCACTTTCACTGTTATTCCTCAACAAAACAAACAAGATGTGGACTCTGAAATACTCAAGATTGATTATTTTGGTTTTGGATTTATCTTTTGCTGTATTCATTAGCTATGGCATTTTCTTTAAAGTGTATTTTAGTTCTCCTAAATGTGAAACCAGCTTGGTGCTTTTCTGTTAATCTGATTTCACTTTCAAGGAAAACATTTGCACATGCTCTCCAAACTCCTGTAACCTTGGCTGAGGTTGCATTGAATGAATTGTGCTGCTTTTACACAGAAAACTAACTTGCCTCATTAAAAGATGTTCATCATTCACATTCTAAATCCTTTGACTAACCCTTCAAGCTTATTATTTAACCCCATATACTGGCTGCTATTTTCCTCCGTCTGACTGAAAAGAAGAGAATATAACCAGTGAAATCAGTCAAATGTTACCTCTCCTGACCTGTCGAGATTTCAGAGGTGCATATTATCCCAGTGACCTTGGCTTACGGGGAACAAATGCTGTTGTGTGAGACAGTTTGTGGAATGCCCTCACATGATGGCCTGCTGCTTATTTGTCAAGCAGGAATGCAGGCAGCTGACATGTTTTCCCTGAAGAAATCTTTCAAAAGTATGTCAGAACGTTACCCAACATTATTAGTTCAAATGATAGTTTAACTTACACTGTTATATATAACCTTAAAGGGCTCCTCTCAGGTGAACAGGTAGCCTGTCTCCAGTCTTTCATATTGACTCGGGACCTTTTGATTACGTGAGAGTTTAGAGTCTATAATAAATCACATTCGTTTTTATTGAATCATTTTTTTAACAAGTTTGTCAGAGATAATACTTCACGTTTGTCCAATCTGTTTTATTTTTAACCGAAAAGGTACTTCCCTGAAGTCCAAAAGGATGGACTGACCAATCAGTTGAATAATCCTGAGGTGGGTGTGGACATCACCCGCCCAGACACCTTCATCCGTCAGCAGATCATGGCTCTGAGGGTGATGACCAACAAGCTGAAAAATGCCTACAACGGCAATGATATCTACTTTCAAGACTCAAGTAAGCACTGTCACGCTTTTTTCTCAGGCACACACACGATAACATGCGACCTAAGGAGAGAAATGCTTTTTTTTTTTTTTTGTCTTGCCCTTCACGTCCTGGTTGGTCAAGTTCAGGCTCCAAGTTGTCACTCATCATGATAAGATGTCTACTTTCAAACACTACCTGGCCTTGTGGCTCAGGTAATCAGCATCAGTAACGCCACGAGAGGCACTGAAGGAGCAAATAACCAACACAGGCAGAGTGGAATAAAATACAGTGCCAACCGTTCCAGTCTTCATCAAGTTGTGTGCAAACACTGATGAAAACAGTTATGGAACAATTTGGAGGCGGCACAATGGGTGTGCAGTCCTTCATTTAGATCCACTCCAATAAAGTCGAGCCATTAAAGGAAATTGGAAACAGAGAAAACAAATTTACTACGGAGTCATAAACAGACACAGTTTAGTATATTTTATTTTGAAACTTCCATTAGTTGATATTTGCCACCCCAGTGCAGTAAAAAAGCTGTAAACAAAACACTCGAGCTGCGAATCTTTGGGAATCTCACAATTCAATTCTGTTTTGATTCTTGGGGTCAGAATTCAATTGAAAATTGTTTCTTGATTAAAAACAATTCTTTATTTAAAACCAATTTTGATTACAGTCTTTTGCATGTCCGGGGTCGGGCTCTACTTTTCAAGCACGGCTCCAAAAGTCATTTGTAATATGGTACAAGGGTCTTTTTTTCTGGTTGTATCGAGATGCTGTTTCTTTGGCTCACCATAAACCCACTCACACTGAGGAAACCTCCTTCAGTGCGATTTTGGTGCCGCAGCCTGTTTTTGACAACAAAAAAATATAGAGTGCAAGATAAGTCTAGCATGTGTGCCCTGTAAAATTCTCTGGATGCTAAATTGCCCTTTCATTGTGTCACCATAACATCATTAACTTACATTTATAAAGACAGATTTTTTGACATTTGTAAATAGATTTTTAGACATTCTGAATAGATTTTTAATAACGTGAATTGATTTCTTTCATCCTAACCTACCACCACTAACAAACTCAATCATAGCCTATGAAGTTGATATGGATAGTCTGTTAGCAAACACCAACTCTCTAAAGCCATTGTACAAATGATGTGCATTGTATTTATTGAGAGAGCATTTATGAGAACAGTGAGAGTAAACCAGAACAGATAAGTTGTTAGCTTTCAAATCAAAACAATAAGCTTAAAGACACTAAAATGCTCAATCGAGCTGAAGGAATATTAAAACTAAAGAGAGAAAACTGCAGACTTGGTGATTCTTCACTGCTGGTTTATCATTATGACACCTTTCACATACTCTTAGTTATTTGCTCAGCTACCAACTTGTAATTACAGCAACTGTGATTCCATGTGAAAAGGCTGTTTGTTGTAGCTTTAAAGCAACCATTCTGTACTCTTAAATATAACTTAATGAATTAATAATGTGTCATTGTTGTTGCAGGCGATGAAGGCAGCGGCTCAGGCAGCGGCAGCGGCTGCACAGAGGTCTGCCCCACAGACATGGACGGTGCTGCCTCCGAAGCCCCAGTGGTGGAGGCCGGCCGGAGCGGGCCAGTGGATGGCTCCGACCCGCTCCGTGCTCCCTCTGCAGCCCTGCCAATCACGCTGGCCCTCTCAGCCCTGGCACTCCACCGACAATGGAGATAATACCGGAGGAACTTGCTAAAACATGGACAGCAGGGTTTTACTTTTTCTCTTTTTTGCAGTTTTTTGTATTCAGGCAGATTGGAGCTACAGTCAAGCAGACGGTATTCAGGCTGCCAGCCTCAAGGCTAGAGGAGTCTGCTCTGAAAAAGAGAGCAGTCATGCATTGTGATTTCCCACTTTCCCAAAGATCGTGCAGTGCCATCCTTCCACTCGATATTTTATGGCATCTATTCATCATCCAACACTGATGCCAACCCAACAAACTCTGCTTCAGAGATTTCTTGCACATATTGCAGGTATTAATGTAGGTCTCCATGTGGAAAAAATATAACACGCACTTTGATTGTTTTGATTTTTTTTAAATGCAAAAATTGTTTGTGTGTTGAAAAATGTTGAGAATGTTGGTTATTTGATGCACCTAAAAGAGGCACAATGAGTTTGATATATGTTTGACATTATATAACAAACACAAAGGTTAATGATGAAATTCAGGAACCCGCGGTGTCCACATACAACTTTAATTCAATCCTCGTTCCATCTTCATTAAATGTGCCAATTATTGATTTTTGAAGTAACTAAATATTTATCAAAGTTGTCAGAAATCCGTACTTGTTTTGAGATCTGATACAGCAACTGAATCTTCCATCTTATGCTTCACAATCATTTTAACCACACAGTTTAAAAAGAGTGTAGGTTTAGCACATGATGTGTTGGTCCTAGATCTGCTCTGCTCTTAGCTTTCCACTGAAGCTGTTCAACAGCAGCCTTTGTGTTAAAAAAGGGATAAGATTGACATTTTTATATACTCATTTTGCCTTGCAACAAATGTATTATCTGCAAAATATTCTCATATCATGCTGATTTTCTCAGGCTTTGCTTCAGGAGTAGAACAACCTGGACAGAATTCATATGAAGCATTTACTGAAACACGGACAAAGTGCCACAAATAAACGGTGATGCCATCATAGTGACGCTGGTTCTGTGGTGCTGATGGGTGACACATTCAGGTGTATAATCAATTAGTTTCTGTCAGAGGGCTAAACAGTTCTAATATATTTCAGTTCCTTTCAACAGTAGGCCTCCGTTAAGGTGCTGTCGTCAGTGTGTTTGCATATTAGCACATTGTAGCATCAGTGACCTGCATGCAAAGCCACATACAGCCAAACAAGAAGAACCATGAGCTTGTTCTCTTTCTGTGTAAGTGGACAGGAATGAAAAACACACCCATCAAACACAGAATCAGCATCACAGAAGAACAGTCCTGTTCTGCTCTGATCTGTATATTAATTTCCAATAAGTAGAGCCTATAAAGTTTTCCTCTCCATCCTCAGAGTATTCTACAAGTATTTCCACAAATATAAAGCATTTTTGAAGATCCAGGATTTCTGGATTTGCATATACAGATGCAACAGGAACGACAAAAAAAAGAGTGTGTTTGCCACTTTTTCAAATGTGACTGAATGGCCAGAGCTTATCACTGCTTTTACAGTTGGGATAAAATAGTCATTAAAATGTGCATTGTGGTGTTTGAAATGCAACAAAATGGAAAAAGTGACAGTTGGAAAAAAAAAAGTCAAGTTAAAAGTTGCCATTTTGGAAAATTTTATTACCACAGTTATGTAAAAGGTGAGGGATTTATTAAGAGAAGAAGTAGCAAACAGCACACAGCGGTTACTGGAAATGCAAAGAAAGGGTCCCTAAATTTATCTGTAAAGCTTGAACGGTTATGTCTGCGGCACAGACAGGCTTGAAGCCGACCACAGTCACCTGTGAAATGAGAATCTGTGGAGACCGGACAGGCCTGAATGCTCCAGTGAAGCTCCTCAGTAGAGCGTACTTACAGAGAATGTGAGAGGCCTGGCACTGCTGAGGGGGGCGGACAAAAACCAGCCTGTATGTACGTCCACTGTTCTCTGAGAGCCCGTCAGCTCCATAACCGCCAGGCCAGCTAAGCTTACATATCCAAGGAATTAACCAGTGTTATGCCCTTTGCAGTATATCAATGAGCATTTGTTGAGCTTTTCCATTATAGCATTTTACGTCAGCATTTGCATCCACATTGCAAGAACAAAACTATAGAGAAATATGTCCAATGTGTGATTTAAAAAGGATTCTTTATTCTGAATATTGATCTTACAGGATGCCCTTTTTATGTTTTGTATCATTGAACTTTTAATGGTAATATTTTTGCAATAAAATGTTGAAAATGGATGTCTAGTCAGACAGAGAATCTGAAAAACAGCATTAGCAGAAAACACAGTATGTCAACATTTTTTACAATCAATGCATTGCGGTATGAAGTCAAATCCTGATGAGGTATCGTTTGTTTGCGGTTTGAATCAGATTTCAAACTACAAAAGGGGTGAAGGACTAGTTGAGCGAATATGCCTTATTGTTTTTTCAGTGCAATTAAGATGATTGCATTTGTGTTTTGTTACTGTTCTTGAGAATAAATATTTATTAAAAACATTCCAATAGATTTGCATTTCTGGTGACTGTTAAAAAAAATCATGAAAAACAGTGATGCCTTTGTAAAGCTTTAAAGTTTACATTCATTTTGATTGGTCCCATATTGACTCATGATTAGAATTAAATGGATTCTACATGATTTACGTGATCGTTCTACTTGAAATTTGATTTAAAAATCTCAGAAGTATAAGTGAAGTTCCTTTACAGGACTAATATTTTTCCTCTTGTTTCACAATAGGGCCCGCAGAACATTCAGGATTGGCTGCTCCATTTCTCTTAGGTTTTGTATGAGTGTGTTTCAGAACAACAGGTGACATCTATGCTTCCTCTGTGTACTTTCTATTTGTGAAGTCTGCTTTTATCAGAGGCTCAAAGCCCCTGTTCCTCCGCTGACGCAGGTAGAGCACAAAGATAAGAAGAAGCACCAGGAGACCAATGAAGATTCCCCCCAGAGTGGAGCCCAGCACAAACACAGTCGGCCCTCCATTTGTGTCTGTGAAGATGAAGCACAGGGGGAAGATATTCAGAGAAGTTGAAGCAAATTCCAGTCATTACTGTTTTTTTTTTTCAAATAAGACATTTGAAACTTTTGTTCTAGTATAAAAAAAGGGCGTTTTAATGGATTTCAGTGACTCACCATGACTCAGCTCAGAGTTTGTTTTAAGTGTTGAAGGAGAGTGATTATACGCACATCACGTAGGCACAAGGTTAGGAGAATAACAGCATCAATAATAGAGATGTGCCACCTGCACACTTACTCTATAACACAAATAGTGGTATGGAATAAGTGTGGGGGCAGTACTTTTCTTCTATTGAAGGTCTAACACGACCACGCAATGACAATAAAGGCATTGTTATTGGTCAGAAAGAGAGTGTGTTTGGCCTTTAGTGTGGTTTTATGTGCAAATACTTCTGGCCTCAAAACTTAGTTTCTTACAGTTTCGCAACAACAAATGTCCACTGATGACATTTTTAAAGCACTGAACATTCCAACAATAAAGGATGTTACCTTTAAGGACATGTATTCTCAGAAAAAATTGAGACTCAGGTGGAAGTTCACAAAGAAAAAAATGCAAAAGAAATAGATCAATGTTTTGTTTGTTAATCAAAACAGATAAAATGTGTTAATCAGAAAACTTTGGAGGTGCTCGTAGGCTGATGCTGTTATGTTCAGACTGATCCGGGGTAGCTGTGGTCCCCTCTGTTTACAGTCTTTATGCTTAGCTCGGCTAATCAGCTGCTGTCTGTGGCTTCATATTTCCTATACATGTTTAATAGAGCGGATCATCTCATCTCACTCTCAATAAGAGATAGAAGAAGCTCTTTTCTCAAAATGTCTTAACTTCTTCTTTTAGCTCATTCTTTAAACACTTGCTCACCATCCAGGGCAACAGCGTAGGAATATCCCAGCTGCTCAGAAGTGACATAAATCTCCTCGTTAGTGATCGGAGGGAAGAAGGGGACCATGTTGTAGTCCCTGTTGTGACCAATAGGGGCCATCTCATCCGGGAAGGTGGCATTGGATGGAAGAAACCTTCTCATCCACTCGTCAAAAATGGCATCAGTGAAAGCATGAAGCACCTGTGAGATTAACACAGGAAACACCGCAGTGATTTTAGTGAAAACAATGGCTGCATGCTGTTTCGGAGTAAACCAGGTAAACAAACTGACCAGAAAGATGGGGTCGTTGGCTGCAGAGTGAGACAAAGCGCTGGTTCCATTGAGCATGGCATGGACGAGGTTGTGGAGGTTACTGACTGATTCATCCAGTTCTCCATCCGGTTTTTCATAACCCTCAAGAGCATTTCTGTTAGATACAAAGCACAAAGTTTGTTCAACAGTAGTTGTAAGTCTCTTACAACTAAAGTTGAGCTGACATGCAGACAGGTGCTGTCAGAGTGAAACAGCAGGTATACAGTCATGCAACACATTAAAAGCTTTACCTAAAACTAAAGGAGGAGTTGGTGAAGAATGGAGGGCTGTCAAAGTCTCTAATTCCCAGACAGCCTCTGACATCATTCATTGTGGGCAGAGACATGTTGCCTCTCTCCATAATCCCCCTTTGAATGGAGCCCTCGTTGGTGCCATTACAAAGAGTCACCAGCCGGTTGTAGTCGTCCAAACTGGAGGTGAAAGCAGTTCAAATATTACAATATTTAAAAAAATTCAACCAAAACATCACCGATTTTTCTCTTAAATGTTTATTTTGTCATAATTTGATCAATTATAGTTGAATCTTGAGTTTCATCCCATCAGTATTTTTGGGCTGACCTGTTACATACCACCCCCCATCTGGAGAATCTGGACTGGTTACTGATGAGGGACGGGTTATCTGGGTTTCGGCCCCCCAGCAGCGAGTCGGTGCACACATCACACTCACTTTGCCCCGTGGCAAAGTTCCAGTAAGGGATTGCAAAGTTCTCATTGCCGGTCAACCTCTGTGAAAGACAGAAGAAGTAATATAAGTATTGAAAAGGTTTGTTTTGGTCATCAACATGGGCTTCTGATGGCTCATATATGAGTCCTGATGGCTACAGCTGTGACCTCTTCAGTTTGGATCCACATGGATCCACTTAATTTTCCTCTTTTTTCTCTTCCCTAAGCTGTCCCCTCTTTTAGACCCTGTCTCTGGATCTTATAAATCCTCCACATTAAAAATCATGAATATCCTGCATTTCATGAATTAAGAAGGATGTTATGAGACATTTAAATTCTTGTATTTGATGCAAATCTGCTTCTTAGTGATTTGAGTGATGTACTACAACAATAAAATGCAAGAATTCACCAAAATGTCACTGACTCATAGACTAGAAGGATAGATGATGAAGAAAAAACAACAATTTGCACATTTGCAACAGGTTCGTATGTAGCTGTTGTCTGGAAAGATCCTCAGAGGTATTAGACACAGATATGTCAAATGGTATTTAAAACTAATCCAACTTGTAATTTAAATTACTTTTAAAAGCAAACCTTATTTATAACACAATGAAAACCTGGTCACTCAGAATAAGATTTTCTTTTTTTAAAAAAAAAAAAAAAAGTTTAATCAAAAATAAACCATGTAGCACTACTGACCCCATCCACTCATGCTAACATGAATTAGTTTTATAACACACTCCTAGACAGTCACATATACCTGCAGCTCTCTTTCCAGACTGAGGAGGTGATACCGGTGCCAGGTGATGAATGCAGGTCCTTTGTGTGAGAAATCAATGGCTTTGAATGGACGACCAGGACCTGCAGGGGAACAAAGAGTTTGATGAGCTCTCCTGTTTGATTAAAAAAGCAATACTGTGCACATCACTCACTGTATAAAAGAAGGATTTATACTGTTAAATACATGTATGAGTTAACAAGTTACTTTTGATTTTCCATGACTGATCATTAAAGTCACAGTCCGCAAAAGTACTAAAAGTCAAAATCCAACCTACTGTCCCTTTTAAATGAGCCCTTAAATGACCCTTTTTTCATAATCCTAATAAACAGAATCAACCATATGAACTAATAGTTTCGTGCCAAGAAACATGACTTTGCTTACCAAGAAGAGTGTCTCGCACAGAGTAGTAATGTTGCCAGACAAAGAAGTCGTAGATGGAGATGTTGACAACTTGGGGCTCAGTTCCATTTGGCCCCAGAAGTCCCAGCCAGTGCTGGGTGGCAATGACAAAGTCTGGGTGGGTGGTGGTCTTAGCCAGTTCCAGAACATCAAGGAACTCCTGGAGCTCTGCGGGGGTCAGCGAGTGGATGTTTTTCCGTACCACAGGGGTTTTCCTCTGGTCACAGTTTGGTCCTGTCCAGCCAAATTTGCACTGACCACAGTCATGCCCTGCAAAGTTCCCTGCAACACAGAGAGCAAATTAAATATGTCAAAACAGGGTGTTTTGTTGATGATGTTTTAAGCTTTTTTTGCTAAAACTACTTGCACACCAAAACAGCATTTTAATAAAGCAGGACAAGACTTACCAGTGCATCTGCATGTCTGATTGAAGAACTTGGTTGGCCACCTCTCTCTGTCATCAACATTTCTCAGTCTGTACGGTCCTCCCCAGGGTTTGTTGTCCACTCGCACAGACAGGCAGCTTCCCCTCCCCGACAACGAGCCGCACACGTTGGCGGGATCTGAGCCCAGAGCAGGGCAGCACCGCTTGGACAGGATCCCCTCGACTGTGCAGCACACTCGAGGAAACTGAGCTTCTGCAGGCTCAGGCCAGAAGAGCAAACAAAGAAAGCCAAGACCCAACACGTTCATCATCTTTCACCTGTTTCCTCCAGTCAGTGGTGACGAATCAGTTCAGACATCAACTTTCAGCAATAAAACGGTCAATTATTTCCCCAGAAGAGTGTGGAATCTCAGTCTGCTACGGCTCCCAGCTGTTTATCTTTAAATTAGATTCAGTGATAGTTTTAACATCTGTGGAAACAACACTTAAAGCCAAATCATGTTGTGTTCCAGTTGGTTACATGCACATTAAGAAAGCCTCTAATTTCTGTTCTCATTTTTGTAGAGCAGAGGAGGATTAAGCCACCGGTCTTGTGATGATCACCTGACAGCAGTGCTGTGAGCAAGACCAAGATCTGGATGAAAACCAAGCAGCTGCCTGAAGGCACTATTAAGTGCTGTACAGCCACTGTCTACATGGAGTGTGTGTGTCTGATTTATTTTTTCAGAGTTAAGCAGAGAAAAGATAATGAGATGGGCTAATGCATCAGATATGACTCAGACAGAACATATTGTACAGCCACCTGTACACACATGTGGTCAAATACAAAATAAATTATGTAGAAACATTATCTGAAAACAAATTAATTGATTTGTTGAGTCATCCAGAGTTATTTTAACAAAAGAACTGAGTCATGTTTGGAGCCAGGGCCATTGCAATCTGCTGTTTAAATCTTAATGGGGGATTTAATTACTATAATCCAGTCAGAGGATACAATTAATTAATTTCTTTTAGGAGCTTGTGATTGCATTGGCTCAATTCTTAGCTTTTTGTTCTACTAAACAAACTTTTAACCTCTGGTCTCAGCTGACACCCTCTGCTGTGCATGTGAGCTGAGAAAAGAGCAACTGTGAGACCGGTTGCTCTAGTTTAGAGCACTCATACTGGTTAAGCAGTGGTCAAAAGTAATCTGGTACATTTACTCATATTCTGCAAAAAATATTTGAGATACTGTCCATTTACTGAAGTATTGCTATTTGATGCTAAGGTATAACGTACTACTACTCCACTACAATTCATGAATGAGTGAAATGTTGTATCTTTTACCCCAAGTTTATACACAATCAACTTGCATTCATTACTGCGCTGTAGTGACATTATGAGTAAAATCGCTGCCTGGATCATGTTCGGAGACAATGTTTCTGTAAGTGAATGATTAGCAGGGAGGTGGCTGATGTGGATGCATGACTTTCACACACACACACACACACAAACAGAACTTCAGAACCGTTTGGAGGAGGCTCATTCTCTTGGTTGGAAACCACTCACTACTTAAGGTAGCACAATGCTACTTTCATAGCAATGCATCGGCATGAAATTCTGATGATGTCATTCACAAATCCATACAGATTTTTGCAAAAATAGTCATTTTACTTTGAAGCATATTTTGCTGATAATACTGAGTTTATTTTCTGCAAAATTATTCACACATTTAGGATTTTGGATACCAGACCTTGTTTTTTTAAGCTTTAATTTATCATATATTAGTTATTTTATTTTACATTGTTTTGCATTAGCACTTTTACTTAAGGATATGTGCATTTCCCTCACCACTGATGCAAAATTCACAAAAATAAACACTAATAACCAAAATAATCAGGTGTATGATTATCAGGTTCAGTGACTGAGTTTCAAGACAATAGAAAAATTAAAGCTCATTATGAGATCAAAAACATTTTTGCACAATTGCAGCCATGCGAATTGAAAAATTACTGTGGGCTAACATCTGTATTATGGTGCATGGTTTGTACTGTGCCTTTAGAGATGGCTAACAGTGATTTTAAGATTTTACAGTCTTTCATAAACGGAATAAAAATGCACCAAAACACAGGCATTTTTCCTGGAAGTAGAAAGAGCTCAAAGTTTGGTTTCCCTGAAAGAGTCTAAACCATAAAAACAGCCTGAAGGCAGAATATTCTTCCACTGTAAGAGGTTGGAAACTATCTACGTCAAGGACAAGAATGAGGCAGATGATACAGAGGATACATGACTGGACTTCATGTGACTGATTCAACAGTGACGCAAAACTGACTTTAGGGAGTCAGAACTAGGACGATTTTTATGGATTGTCTCCGTTGTTTATAATGTGTTGGGTTTTTTCTTTTCATATATATTCTTGTTTTTTGATAGTTGTTGCGCCTCCTACTAAATTGATGCCTTTTTTGAATTGGAACAACACAGTCAGGAGGGGAAGTAACGGAAAAACTAAATTCTGTTAATTAAATTCAAAAAGTGAGAAAACTGATCTAATTTTCCTATAAAATCTTTGTTTGTTTGCTTTTAAAACTTCAGCCAAAAAGCGAAAGCCATCTGTCCTAACACATTTACACTTGAACATTCATCCATGAGACTGTACTTGTGATTAAAACAGGAAAATCATCTGCTGAGTGTTTGCATCAGAGGGCATTACAGATGGTAGCATGGGATGATATTATCACTGCCCCCAGTAAATACATTATTCTTAAGCCAGAGTTCCGTTAAAGCAGCCTTTGTCCAGGGGCAGGAGCACTACACTCATCAAAGAAGCTTTATAATGAGAGAAACTCCTGACAAACCACACTCCTGATGCATTCCAGTGGCCCGACATGTGACTGCAGACACTATAAGCACATGAACCATTTAAGGTTAAGGGGATTCTTTATTCCACGGCACCAAAGAGAGAGTCATGGAGTTTTTCCCAACATTTGCTTTATTGATTACTGTTGTTTTGAAACATGGAAAGTATAACATAGTAAAGTATAACACAATAATAAAACCCTTATAATTCTGAGGTCATTTTTAAAGGTGTGCTTTACAGCAACAATTCATCAATTGTCAAATTACCTTTTTATTTCAGTTTTTAAGTCATTTTTGCCTGCTTTCACCTTATATGTTAGTACTGTTACACAACCCACTGTATGTCTCAATGTCATGTCAATATTGCCTCCATTCCAGACACCCAGCATATGATTTCACTGTAAACACATGGAGTTTTGCAGCTTTGTAACAATATAAAATCTTGAGGTCTAAATCGAAGCTTAAATACTTAATGAAAAACATTACATGAAATCCCTTTATGTTATGCCAACTAATTTCATATTATTCATCAGTGTCTAAGTCCAAAATCCCTTCAAATGGTAAAGTATCAGATGACCGTGAGAGTCTGCAGGCTACATAAAGCAGACGTAAACATGGGCTCATGAGAAAACTCATGAGTGACCACAGAGTCCTTTACACAACAGGTCCTGTGAGGTTCACTGCACCCAACAGGATTAGTGAGCAGAATTCCTGGAGGGAGTCAAAAGGAATGTGGTTCCATAGAAAGTGTTTCACGTTTATTTTAGCAAACAAAAGTCCAAACGTGTGTAAGTAAGAGGAAAATCAGTGATCAGGCCCCGGGTGTTTGTGAATCTAATGAAATTACCAATAACTTCATTGTTGTTCATCACAGTCACGGCTCATCATGTGAGGGAAAATTTGATGTTTTGCATGCAGCAAAAAGACTAAATGCATTTCAACACTTTACACAAACAAACAACAGGATAAAATCCAATGTTGTCAAGTAACAAATAAAACATTCCTGTTTAAAGATTCAGAAACTAATTTAGGGAAATGAACAAAAACATATTAACATGCAAATACATGACTGAGCGTCTAAAACAAACTCACAAAGGTACATAAAACATAAATAAACCAAAGGTATGTGCAACGCTTCAGATTTATTCAAGGTTTATTCCTTAAATATGACTACTTTAATGATTAACAAAGATTAAGTATTT
The DNA here is from genome assembly GCA_029783645.1 of Ctenochaetus hawaiiensis. Taxonomy (NCBI): domain Eukaryota; kingdom Metazoa; phylum Chordata; class Actinopteri; order Acanthuriformes; family Acanthuridae; genus Ctenochaetus; species Ctenochaetus hawaiiensis. The sequence goes on from JAPZDY010000005.1 coordinate 10,022,261, forward strand.
TTTTAATCTGAATTTATTTTCCACCCATGTCTATATTCAAAACTAGAAAAAAAACACAGATAAACAAATGAGAAACAGAGCTGTAAGTATACTTTTAAAACACACTGAATTGGTGACATATTGGAATTATGCTGCCTGGAAAACTTAAATTACCTTTTTAGTTTTTGTTTTACATGAATTATTTTAACCCAAAT
>JAPZDY010000005.1:10022554-10039934 GCA_029783645.1 Ctenochaetus hawaiiensis
CAAATGTTTGGGGTTTTTTTCCATAATAAAAAAAATCGTAAGAAATTCAATAATACTAATTGATGTAATTTACAACCCTCAATGAAAGAAAGATGAAATTTTAAAAAAGTAAATGTGCAAAGACATGGATGATCACTAAAGGGGTTCAGATGAAAGATGGTTTAATTTTTCTGTTTCAAAAAAGCATTAAAAGATTTCAACACTTGTCCTTGAAAGACTTATAAATATTGCACTTATCACCTCACCCACTCTGCTTTTGCATTGACTAAGAAAAATAACGCCTTTAAACTATGAACTGAGTGTTTTTTACGTGTGTTAACATTAATGTGACCTTATGTTAAAATAATTTGTGTAATCATTCTTCTTCTTTGTGGTATTTTCATTTCCATTACCTTAACTATACTGCTATTTTTTTCTTCCTAAACACCAACCCATTTAAAATGTGTAAATAAATCAAATTCATTATTCCTGCTGAAACACAGGATGGTGCCAGAGAGCCACGCAGAAACAAACTGCTACCTTTAAAGGCAGGCAAAACACGACTGTGAGAGTGAAAAATCATTTTAAAAAAAGGATGCTGGGTCTTAAAAATCTTTCATCTGGAACCTTCTGCTGACCAGTTCGGGGAACAAAAGATTACTAACCATATTTTCATCTAAGGATAGCTGGAGGTGATGACTTAGAAAGATAGAGAGCAACAATGGCAAGAACAGATTTTTAATTGCATATCACTTAGAAAACTCTATTGTCTTGTCTTTTCTGTCTCAAGCAGCACATAATGATGTGCAAAATAGTCCATAATGCATCTCTGGAACAGGACAAATGACACCATTTTGTTAATGGTCTTTCAAAGAGAATCACAGATGGAGGTGATTACTCATTTGTACTTTATTATCTACTTGTTACCATGTGGATTGAGAAATGCACATCTTTCCTTAGCAGGTTTGTGAATAATGCACCTAACACCTAACCCACTCTGCATATGTTTTGTAGGAATATGTGCTGGCTAAATAATAGCAGGTACTTCAAAAACTGAATCGAGGCCACTCAAGGTACATTTACAGAGAACAGAGCAGAGTGAGAAGCAACCAATTCAAATGATTTTGCTTGTTTTTGTGTGCTGTGGTATTATTTCATCAATGATGAGTAATGTGAGGAACCACTCAACAGCTCCTGCTACGCTTTTGTTTTTCTTCTCCATATTCATAGGAGTTGTTTGTTTTTGTTAATCTTAAGTATTTTTGCTCCGGTGAAAATAAAATATATAATAAAGTTATAAAAAATGAAGAAGAGGAGACACATACATGATTTTTTGGTTTTGTCATTTCTTCTAAAGCCAAAAATTATAATTACTAATTTTAAAAAACAAAGCTGTACTTAACTATAAGCTCAAACACACAGGCTATACGATCCCCTGTGCTTTACATAACTGTACATAACATAAAATGTACATAACATTACATTATCACACTTATCTAATGAATAAAATTCCTCTCATCAACTAATGTTTTTAATTTTAACAAATTTGAAATAAACTAGCTGGATTGCCCTTTAAAAGCACGCTGACATCTTATTCCTAAGACTTTGTCAAAAAATCCACATCCTTTTCCACAAAGGAAAATAATTATATTCTATTTAAACAAATCTAATCTCCTTTTTTTTCATTTTAAAAACACTTCCTTGCTTGTGTTCCTCCGTACTAAAACAAACTCAGAGCTCTGATATCTCTTCTGCGTTTTTTCAGTTATATTTATGTTTTCTTTAGATATTATGTGGATATTTGTAATTATAGTATTTAAGAGCAACCTTGTACCTTTTCTTTCAGATGTAAATGTCAAAAAGTAGGTCTTTAAAAAAATAGATACCATATTGACAGAAGGTTTTGTCATCAGTGGTAGCTACCTCCTTTACATTCACTATGACAGTTCATCCTGATGTGAAAGAAACAGTTTTACTGTTCAGACTGAAAGGGGCAGATGCAGTATCTATAGACAATAGCAGGGGGGCAGTGTTGCTGTTTCTGGTGGCCCTGGTCTGGTTCACTGGAATGACTGGCCATAACAGTTTGCATTTCCTTCAGGATGCTCCAAGAAATATGCCATGAAATAGTCTGGGATTGGACATCTTTGTACTTTAACTGTCATTTCAAATCTCAACCATGCCGAGCAGTGACTGACAGTATATACAGTGGACTGGGTGGTATGCCGTCGTATGAAATGACTAGCCTGTATAGAGTTTTAATCCTCTTTAAGACTCCTATCCATCTCCAAATTAATATCTAGGGGCCACATATCCGCCTGCACTAGTGTGTACTCTGTATGAAGCACTTCTCTTGCAAACTGATCAAATTATTCACTGGAAAATAAGATTAATAGTTATGCTGCCAAACATGCTTCAGGTCAATTATTTGGGAGATGCCGATGATATACTCATTACACTATAACGCCAATTCAAGGACAAGCAGCATGGAGAGCTGTGTTGTAAATTAATTGCCATTAAAGGTCAACATGCGTTCAAATTGATGAAGATGCTATCCATTTTCATCAGTATGAAGTGCGCAGTATATGGGAAACCTATAATGCTCATTACATGCATTTAAATGAGTCTGTCCTAATTACTAATCAGTCTCTTGTACCATTAGAGATGGAAATTAGAAATACAAAACAGACCCCTGGGCATCATTCGCTCAGAATATATTAGAGTTTCCTTTTAGACTTGTGATGGCATTTTGAAAGTGAAAACGCTTGTGAAAACTTCATCAAATATTCCAATTTTTAAAGGCACGAGACTTGTTTTTTTAATGCTTAATGCTAAAATCTCTGGAAGGGTGCAACACTAAAGAACTCTTGTTTGTGAATATAACACAGAAGTGTGATATATTTTTGTTCGACTGGCTTCTAAAAAACAAAACTATACTGTTTATTTTGCTATGCCCCAATCAGAATATTGGCTAGACCCTTCAGTGATTCTTTCTTCAGTGATTCCCGCCCACCTCTCTGGCAGCTTACCGATTTACATTTGAGCATAATGCAAGCATTAGAGGAGGCACAAGGCAGCCCTGATAAGTTACAAAGTGCTCCAGGGGTAAACCTCGTAAGAGAGGGTTTGGAGTTATTTACAGCGTTCAAATCCTTCAAAAATTCATGTCTGGAGGATGAGATTGGTTTTGCAGTTGATGCTTTGCACACAAAGCAAACACAATGCATATGGAGGGTGTTTAGCTGTAAATGACCAGATGACATTAATTCTAATTGACTGATCTCATCCCATGCTTAGGACCAGTGTGTGTGATGCTGCTCAGGACACAAGGGTCCTGTCAAGGCACAATGTTACACACAAAGCAACAAAACAGAAACACTAAGACTGGCTTAAGAAATGAGGAACACAGAGGACTAAAAATGATTTTTAAATGCAATTTAATTTTCAATGAAGCAATACTTAAGTTGTATGGCATTTTCTATTCAAAGATATGTTTTGATTGTGCAATTCTCATAATAAGAGTGCTCAAAAATTGCAAAGCCATTACAAAGGAGGTTAAAGGCAATGGAATTCCTCCTTATCAGAAATGCTCTCTGTACAGTTGTTCCATTTGAAATGCATTTAATTGCAAATAGAAAAGAAGAGAGAGAAAGCCAACAATGCGAGGGTCTGAAGCATTTTTCTCGTCTGCTTTGAGTGAGCGTATTCAAATCTAAGCGGGCAGACAATGAAGGAAAGGAATCGTGCTCTGAATAGCCTCTCTCTCTCTCTCTCTCTCTCTCTCTCTCTTTCCCTCTCTCTCCTTTTCATTCCCAGGCCAATTCACAGCCTTCCTCTTCTCTGGTGTTAGGGGCGGGCTTTCCACTCACAGCTCAAACTTCCTCGCCACTGTAGAACAACACATCCACCTGATAGCACGGCAGAAGCACACATGTAGCCATTATTCATCGTGTCGCTGTGAGAGACCCCTGTGTGGGAGTCTGAGGTCCTCTTTAAATGTTGTCTATGACTATCTTCATGGCGCACTCAGAGTCCATGTTGTGCTTTCACAGAGCTGTTCACCCACTTGTTTGACAAGGATGCCGCTCCTCACTTGCACAAGGCTTTGCCAGGGCCTTCCTCTAAAGCCATGGCCAAGCCTTGACCCGGGATCCCTCTCCCCACTCGTTCCACCGAAGGGGAGGAGTATCTGGGGATCATGGGGCACAAAGTGCTTGAAGCCTGTGCCTTTGTTGGGGCAAGCTGGGAGAGAGCACCCCCAGCAGATATGCTGACAGTCTCATGGGAGCGAGAGAAGAAGTTGAAGCAAGAAAGTGCACCCTTCAAACTTTCCAGTGCAGTGCTAGGAATTCTATTTTTTCTCAACAAAGATTTATACATATTTATACAAGCCCAAATACTGATAGGAAGGTGCTAGAAAAAAAAATCTTGGAATTGCAGAGGTAAACTATATGTAAATGCCATAAAGTAATAGACTTGTAGTGCAAATCACACCATTTTATCTTTAATTTTGCTTTCGTACCCTCCCCACTCCCCCCCATCCTCTTTCCTCTGGCTTAAAGGTGCATCAGAGATATGCATTTAAGCATATTCAGAACACGGGGCGTGAAATTAAATGTGTGGCAGAGTGAGAAAAATATACAGACGCTGGAGATGCCTTAAAAATAGTCATTTATGCAGATGGAGAGGAGTGAAATCATTTGCAATGGGATGACCCTCTCTCCAAGCATTTCTCCCCTCACTGTTCTTCCCTAATCTTGCACTGTATCTTCATTTTTCATTGAACTCGCCAGTTTGCTGCTAAGCAGCCTTGTAGATAAGGCAAAGTGCTAAAAGGAGACGACAGAAGGAGCTCAGTGGGCCCGTTTCTATTGCACTTTCACCCAAGGCAATGGGCAGAATTTAACGGATTCCTTCCAACATATGTTTTTGCCAGATAAGTAAACAGTGTGTGTCGGAAATGAAAAAAAAGCATTTGCAATTTAATGACATTACAGCTCCCAGCTTAGCCCGCCGTGCTGCGAGGCGAGGAGCAGAGAAAGGGGAGAGCGGAAGAATGGAACCGGGTGTCATCAATGTTTTTTTTTTCTTTTCCCTTGCAAGAAGCAGCACTGAATTCTTCTTATTCTTTTCAAACCCCTTCCCTTCTCCATCCTTTCCTGCTATTTTGTTCTCTTGCCCATAGTTTCCTCGCCTTTGTCGGAATGAAATTATCTATTATTTTATTCAGAAAAAACTTGCCTTCCCCTGCCATTCTACCCTCTCCAACATCTGATTCTCTCAGATTTTTTTGCGAGCTAAAAAAACACATCTAGCTTGGCCACGGGTGCTCCCTCTCTCTATCTCTCCCTCTCTCTCTCCCTCTCTCCCCCACCCCACCCCCGCTTCCCCTCCTTTGTCTGGCTTCATCAAAGTGCAATAGATGCTTGGCACAATAAAGAAGAGCGAACCTCCATGTTGTCATAACGTTCAGACCTAATGTGAGGACCAGCAGTAGGTGATGAGCTGGAGAGAGAATCACCCCAGAGTCTAAATTTCAGTGGCAGTAAACGATCCATCCATCCTATGTGAAACTCAGTGATTTTCCTCTCTTCTCCCTGCCGGCTGTCAGGCAGCTGCCTTATTATAGAAGGCTAATTGTGCAGGAAAGCAGATTATGAGAGTGGTAGGATGTACTCCTTGACCATGTGCTAATGTGATGACAAGTTTGGGGACCCTCTAAGCAAAAGACGTCGCACGCCAGGGCACTTTTGGCACTGGCTATAATCTGCCTTTGGTATTAACTCAGCAAACCGGCTTGTTTGAGTATGGATCAATCGCTCGCTCATTATTTTTACAAGAAAGCTTTATATTCAAGGCGCTTTCCTGGTGTTGATCTCTCATTAACCATGCTATGTAAATGCACTGGCAATCCCTGTGTAAGGGATACGTCACCCCAGGGCCCAGGCTTGCAGAAGCATGTTAAGGAGAAAGAAGGGGCAGGAAATTTGGGTCAGTTGCCTTCGCCAAAACTTGAATTTCAGGTTTTTTGCTTAAAGCCCCCTGCTCAGCTTTTCTCTTTTAATGTGTTTTTGTTTGGTGATGATATGTTTTAAATGTCAGCCCCGGAGCTGTCCAGCAATTTAGGAGGCACGAAAAGCCCTGTCTCAGTATCGCTCCCAAGTGTTCATGTTACCTCTGTAATCGCTGCTGGCTGCAACATTGCACACACTCCATTCACTCGTGGTCTTTTATCACCTCTGAGTGTATTGACTGTACAGGTAAAAGGTTAGATGGGGTCAAAAATAGGTAATAATATAACAGTACAAATGAAAATGCCTGATTTGCCGCGTTGAGTGGCAATAATGAATTATTAGCCGCCTGCTGCTAAACTAACTTATTTACCTGAGCAGAAAGGACCTGTCATGTGACACTGGATCTTGAATCTGCATGAATTCAATTGGCTGTCAAGATGCATTGTGCATCAAATTAAGGGGAAAGTATTTCAACCTGTTTACTCATTTCTTACACACACGTACAAACATCCAACAATTCATGGTGCTCAGACATCTGTTTGCCTGACAAGAGATCGTGATGCACGTGGTGGGAGAAATAAGGGATTCTGCCATATTTGGCTTCACTGTGCACTGGCATGGTGAATGACGCAACAGGAAAATGAACCTGACAGCACCAGGCAGCCGCTCGGCATGTCTTTTGCGCCCTACATACATAAATCTCCCATTATTGCTCTGTGTTAGCTATGTATATTTTTACACCTGTCTGCGCTAATATCAAAGTGCAGAGGTGCGCTTTTAGACATACAAGTTCATTTGTGTCTCCTGTGAGAGTTTGTATGGGTGCCACCTCTTTGAGGAAGAAGAAGAAGAAAAAAAATGCCTCTATTCCCAGGTTTCATCCATTTTGAAAGGGACTATCAAAGGGCACTGTTCCACTTGACCCATTTTACTATACATATAAACAACGACAGTGTGCTTGAATTAAAATACAGAAAAGTTCCAGACTTTGCCATGGATCTGTCATAGGTAGCTCCGTTCAATGTATGTGCCTCCATACCCGACTTTTAATTGCTGTTAGTAACTCAGGCAAGCCATTCATATTTCAGAAGAAGAGGTTGAATAAAACCACGTATCCTGCACATGGATTAATAAAAAGAAATATCTAGAGAGGGGGACCTCTCAGTGACTCAGAAGAGAATGGCAGAAATGTCTCTCTGTCTGCAGGTACTTCAGCAGCTCCTAGCCTTGTAATATTTTTGTTAGCAGCACAGTGAATATGAAGGCCAGACTTTTGATTGCTTTCCCTGTTTCACATCCTTCCACAGATCCCTTTTCTTCCCACACACACAGGCAAACAAAGCAAGTGTAAATACAATGCTGAAAAGCTATTACCTTCAATGTAACCCTTTCTATGGTAACAAAGAAATGGAAAATTTCCACGACACAATTCGACTTGACTAGACACAGCATGATGATCTGGCTAAAGAGTGCGGGGTGTCGGAGGGACCCCTGTGTGTGATGTCTGGTAGGAGCATTCATAATAGATTTGTTCTGAGGACCTTCGCATTACTTCACAATTAAGGTATGAAGTCATGCTCCTTCATCAGTATAACTAATGGCACGTTTCAGGAACCAGCCACGTTTGGAGATTAAAGACATGTTCTGCAAGTGTTGGATTTCCTGCCGAATACGATAAGGTGCCCGCACGAGTTATTGCTTTGCTGTCATCGAGGTACACACACACACACACACTTGCATTCTTTGTGTCGTCATTGCTGAGGCATCTGTTTGGTGTTTCCAGTGCATTACACCATGGCTACAAAGCTGTGTGTGGGAAAAACAAGTCTGACAGCCACAGACATGACATCAATGTCAGCTCTATTAAACACCATTACACCTGACACTATAGAATTCAATAATGTACACAGCTGGGAGGAAAATTATCGCTCGCTATTTGGACTAGAGTCTCTTCAACAGGAAAGTACTGTGAGCAGCATGAGAAGCCGCCCCTCACTGATGGATACTAAATCCAAGTTTCCATCCACTGAACGCGTCCCTCGGTATTCCAGCATTTCAGTACACAAAGATTAGCTGTGGTGCGACATATCACTTGGCAATGATCTATTTTGCCACTGTTAATTACGACAAGACTGCAGAATTTGACTGCTAAACCACGATATCACAATACAGGGTGTGAATCCCAAATCAAGCTTTGCACACCATAATCCTGTTAAAATGTAATAAATAATCCCTGTGAATTAATGTTGGCAATATTTCATTTTAATAAGTTCTTGTAAAATCGGGAGAGAGAGAGGGAAAATTGACGGCATTACAGCTCACTCACTTCAAGTGTGGTTGTGAGTGTGCAGGAGGAAATCATGCCTTCTCATTAAAGGTGCAATCTTCGAGCCCCCCAGATCTTTGTTGTAATAACTGGAGAAAATAATCTCTTTTATTGATAGGCACATGTAGCAGAAAGTATGCCAAGTGACAGGTACTTATCTTTTGCCTGTGTCCTGTGTTATAGGAAGATATAATTCTTTGTGACTGCTCCTCGGGGCATCAGCTCTTCAACTTCATTATTTCTACTTATGATAGATATATTTTTTTTCCTTGAAAACCTGAGAATTAATAGGAGAGCCAGCAATCTCTGCCAGCGGTCATTTGGAAATGGAACAAAAAATGTCATGTCAGTTTAAAGAACATTTTTTAAGGCTGCTCGCTGACATTATTCTAATTTATTGATGGATTCTAAGAGTAATCCTATGCCTCATGTTTTAGGTTATTAACGTAATGATTTCAGTGACTACCTAGCAGCTATAGGATCTTTTGAAAAAGTCTAATCTTGTCAGAAATTCAATTGTGTCACCCCACAACATCTGCACCCTCTTTTTTTCCTCAAGTGGAAATGCGTGCGCTTGTATACGCTCTCACATTAATTTGTATATTTTCAGTCCAGCCATTGTAATGTATGAACATGGTTTGTGAAATAATGCTCCCTTTTAAAATAGTGAATATGAATATGAAGTTATTAGTGCAGTGAGTTCCTTTAGACAGCAGTGGGAGCTTTAGAGTAAGACAGCTGAGAGCAGAGTTCCTTCTGTTTTTAAACTGACTCAGATTCAAAACCCTCATGGTGGTCTTCATGGCACACCTCAACGCTGTAATGTTCAGAAAGACTACATATTATTCAGCTCAAACCTGTCTGAGAAATCCTTGATATTTTTAGTGTTGCGTGGATCTTAATTGTTTAATTAATTCAATTAGACTTCAACAATCTGATGAGAAAAATCATCCCTTTGCCTCCTTATTGTAGATCCTACTGTTTTATGTGCAAAAATAACATATAAAAGATTAAAAAATAAACCTTTTCTGCCTTAATCTAATTTTTAAATTTGTTTGTCTGGTCCTATTATAACCCAGTATGTTGAAAATTGATATATGGGTGTCTCCTCACTTTGCTTTAAACAAGATTTTCACATTTGAAAAAAGTGACAAATGGAGAAATGACAATAAAACTTTATTATAATTCCAAAATATATTATTTTAAAGGTTATTTATGAAGAAACTCCCCTTTACTATGTTTGATTAAAAGCTTTAGAGTGGCATCAGTATTTTGGGAGGCTAATTAGATCCCAGAGATGTTTATCTTCCTGTTAGACCTCCTATGAAAAAACTGTTCTAAAACTCCAGTAACAGAAATCAAAACCGAAAGCTGACGAGTGTGTGTAGACACTTATTTAGGATTTAAGAGGAGAAGAGCCGCACAAAGAGCACTGATACAGTGAAAACTAAAATCCATCTCGTTTAACCATATTTTACATCTGGGGTCCCTAAGAGCCCAAAGAGATCTAACATGCAATTTTCTGCAGATGTCTGAAGCATGTCATCATAAAAAATTCACATAAAATTAGGGAAAATATAGTAAGACTAAGCTGATTCAAACAATGAAATGTATAATTTTTTATATTTTTTTTTCACTAAGGGTCCGGGATCTACTAAACCCCAAACAATAGTGTCTATAAAAAGGTGTATTCTCACATCAGCAAAGTGACCAGGCCTGTTGTTTCCTCACATTTATGTGTCAAAGTCGGAGTACAAATTAAAAAAAAAAAAAATTCTACTGATAAAAGAAGTGTCCTAAAATTAATTTAGCATAAAGTGATAAATAATAGTGACACTGTGACATTGTTGCTAATGTGGATGCCAGACAGACTGGTTGATGCCATGTGTGCAGCTCACTCGTCTCACCTGCAAAACTCATCATTACCTCAACTACCCCCCCAACCCATCAATACCACCCCAAGCCTCCACCCACCTGCCCCCAACCTAATTCAAGCGTTCCCCCTCTGAACTCCGGCAGGGGTCCATCGACTTATTGCATTATGTACTATTAAACAAACTTGGACTTCTTAAAAGCGGAGTCAGACTTCAGAGGCTGTGTGGCATGTTTATAGGGATGGACTGTACAGTACACAGAGATTTCTCATTTCTCTTGGTGACCTTGGGCACAGTGACATGTACGGTTTTGAGGCTTTGATTTGCCACGTTGAGGTGTTGCGGAAAAGGTGCAATGCAAGATAATTTTGGCATTTTTTCCCTCCTGGGAGCATAGAGAAGTAAGAAATACAGCAGTTCATACTCCGGAGATTACAGGTAATATGGCACACAGCCTTCATAAACATTCTTGACCCAACCTGATGATGGAGATATTGCTTCAGGAGAGACTTTTCACACTTTGATTTGCCTAAAATGAGATGGAGAAGTCAGTGATCAGACTCTTTGAGGTTCCTAACAGAGAGGCCAGCACTGGCTGCATATCTCTCAGCGTTGCACACAGCACACACATGCTACGACAACCAGGTGAGCAAGAGGCAGACTCCTGCAAACAAACAGAGGAAAATATCCTCAAAGAGATGATATTGATGTATTATTCATGTCAGAAAAAATTCTAAAATGATCCATCTCAAGCCATTGAAGCCAGGTGATAATCCACATGCTTGTGGGGCAGCCCTGGGCGAATTAGGGATGAGGAAACCATTGTACATCCCTCTAAGGTCAACATGGTTGAACCGGGGATACATATGTATGTTAATTTGCCTAATCTCACTTCTACAAATGTCTTACAGGCACATAAAGGGTTTAACACTAAGACATAATGATATCAGGGCATCAGACGGGGGGCTTATGAAAACATGAGGCAGCCATAGCTTTAAATCTTCTGCTCAGACCTTTGTATCGGCTGTCAATATAGCGACAGTAAAATATCGAGGCAAGGATTATTGGGATTTTACATTTTAATTTAAGTTTTAGAAATTATATTTTTAATTTCTTAGTCTTTGTTTACCTACATAACTGTGAAGTAACTGCTTGAATTGTTGTTTTAAATTTAAAATACCTTGATACGTGTTTTAAGGCCTTTTCCGCGTTTCGTATTCATGAAAGAATATAAATGTATGTTTAATTAAAACCATAAAACAGTGTCATCATTTCAGAACCTAACTGCATATTTGCTCTAAATTAACACAATAAATCAACACAGTGTATACTCAAATGAATATACACACTGCTTCTGCAGGAGGACCAGTCTTTATCTCATGTAAACACTCCCACAAATTAACTAAAGATATAAACATAATCTTTAACACTCATAATGCCAGTAAAAGGGCATTTTGATGGACATATTACTGCTAAAGTTAAAATTAGTGTGTTAAAAAAAATAAACCTCATCTTTAAACCTGAGCAAGTTTTTTACATTTATTAATTGTTTTTGTTAAGTGTTCAAAGCTTCTCAGCTTTTTACACCACAGCCAGACTGTTTATCACCGGACAACATCTTCTGAGCTACATAAAACTTTTTGCATTATTTGATTATGTAGATTGAGAATATTTGGGTCAGTTGGGCACATGTTAATTTATTTGAAACAAGTTACTTTCTGCTTACATTCTAAAACTTATTTTAGGCCTTTATAAGTGAGAAAATCAAACTCAAAGGATGGAAACCGAAGAAATGCCTTCTGTTTAGAGCAGTTTGGCTTAATAAAAAAGAAAAAAATCCTTAATTATAATCTAGTCCTGCCTGAACAGCTGGATTTGATGCTCCAAATTTACTGAGGATGCTGAAATCAAGAATGAAAAAAACATTTTGTAGGAGAAAGTTTTCTCACTTATTTCCATAGATGCATCTCCACCTTTCTCACTCAGTCCCGTCTCTGACAGAGAAAAAACATAGGCTATCTATTCAAAAGGCATTTAGTCCATTTCTTTCTTGGCCGGTAAACCTATTCATCAATTGTTCTGGCTTGTAGATTGCATTCTAATGCTAATCTAGCGTGTTAAATATCTTTTTGTTCCCCTTTCACCGTTTTGTCATTCAGTTTATCCAGTTTTGGCCACCCATTTTATTTATTTATGCGCCTGCTTCTATTCATGCGCTCATGTATTTTTTATTATGTTGTTTCACTGTCATGCAGTGTCAACTCACTCTATTCAATGTGGGCTACTTGAAGGGCTTGGAGGGACAAAGCGTGTACACATTGCAGTGCTATTCACTCCGGCCAGCTGGATCGGCTGAAAAAAACCTTGTGAAAAGAAATCCTCCACAACGGACACAGAAGAAGTGCACAATGCTAACAGTTTTCCAAATACCACTGATTGCTTTCATCACAATGAGGGAAAGCAGCCGCTTTTGCTGAGCTCCACTTCAACAAACAACACTCTCACAAAACCTCCCAACCCACGTTTTGTTCCCAGACAAAACCCCCTCGACCGTCTAAACGCTCCCAGAGTTAAAAAAAAAAAAAAAAAAAAGTTCTTTCAGCTTTCTTCCCTTTTTCCTCAAGGAAGAAAAATATAATAAAAAGGCCAAAGAGAGAGAAAGAAATGGCCACTGAACTCATAATGCGAGTTCTCTCAACGACTTGACGACCTTCTCAGTGTTTTGATCAGACAGCTACTGGCCTTCACTTTTACCTAAAAACATTTTAAAAATCGCTGTTTCGTCTTAACAATTTGTTATTTTAAATACACGTTATTACAACGTTTTAATTTCATACCATAACAAAAATAACAATCACAAAAAAAAACGATAAAAAAGAGGTTTAATAAAAATGAAACCAAAAAATTCTGGTAGTAAAAAATTGCCTGCAATGTCCTTAAAAATATGCTGAACATGAAGTGTAAAAAAAAAATGTTTTCAAGACTTTTAATGAAACAAAAGGTCACTTGCGCGTCATTTTCGGGGCCAAGAGGGAAGTTCCGTGGAGAGAAGTGATCGGGGTGTTACAATGGAGAGCATAGTGGTGAAAGGGTTTAATTAACCGTGACGGAGATAATTATCCCTGGACTGTCCAAATTAGTTTTGCATAATCGCTCTGATCCTTATGAATTAATCTCTCGGTGTAACCTAGGAAGGAGCAGTTTTGCTTAAACATTAGGCCTGCACGTTATAGATCTCATGAATTGAAATTTTGTGCAGCTAATAACACACACACACATACGCAAACACACACCTGCTACACACTCACACTAGTGCACGAGAGCACATGCACTCCTTATAGGACAGGTGATCGGCATGCTTTTTTTGCAGAGCGCGTCCCTTTTAATTAATATTAAATGCACTTGTTTTTTTTTTCTTTCTCTTCCTTTTCAGACTTGGGAGCGCACACACTCAGCTCAGGTTGTTTTAAAGCCTCAAAGACGAGCTTGTTCTGCTGCCTAAAAGGTGTTCTCTTTTTTCCTGCATGGGAAAAGAAAGCTCAGGGTAGCACACAGTTTTATCTTCCTTCCTATTCACGATTAAAATTGTGATAAATAAGGTTTTGGCTCCTGATAACAATGGGCTGATTTAGATTTCCCCCAGTAATGCCATTGAAAGCGCGGACAAAAGCGGCCTTTGGAGGATACCTTACACTTCACCTGGACTGAGGAGCAGGAGCAGGAAAAGAAAAGATAACAATCTTGTTCATCTCATCAAGAAGTACAGCCGCGATTCCCTTCCGTTTAATCCGAATACGCTTTATTGTGGTCCTTTGCTCAACAAGTGAACAGTAGCAATAGGCTGATGTACATAACGGAGGTTAAAGAAAACACAAAACATACAAATTCCATAAGAGTTAGTTAAAAAGGTTTTTTTTCTGCTGCACATGATACGAGGAGTGGGAGGGTGAGGGATCAAGAAATGATCAACTCCTTGAATAAACTTCCATCTGCATTTAAATTGGAACTTTTTTACTCTTTGGAGGGTAAAAAAAAAAACACGGTTTGATGAAACAAACCCGAAAGTTGCAATGCACTCACCTTCAAAATAAATTACATCCTCTACGTTTCATGTGCAAATATTACAGAACTAGTCTTGTCCTTTTTAAAATCGTCTGGGTCACCATAGATTCCACTAAACAATAAATATTACAGACATCTATAAAACGGTTTAAAAACTTAAAATATACACCGGATTTCTAGGGAAATACGTAGGTTCCTGGCCCTATCTCAAACACTAAGCCTATAACGGCAAATAAACTAGAGTCATTTTTATCTGTACACATTTACAGTCATTCAAGAGGGGTGAAATGTTGTGGCAATCCTCCTTGATCCGTGGATTAAAACCCATTAGCCTACAACAAATCTGCGAGGAAATGTTGTGATCCTGTGATTATTAGGTCATTGTGTATGCTGCCACTGATTCCAACAGGTTGTGCCAAGCAGGTGCAACTTGAAAAAAAGATAGAAATCGAATAGTGTACCTTTCAAAATGGGCAAACTGCTCTGATACCTCTCAAATGTGTGCATTGCTGCCATCCTTTAGTCCTTTTCCTCTGGTCTGTGAGAGGTGATGGCTGAGTAATAGATTAGAGAGTTCTCTAAATAAGCATTACCTTAGATAAAGGCATTAATCAATATACATACACATGTGATATCTGAGACGACGAGCACTTCATCACATGTACAAGTTTGTGCATGCATAATAAAACTCTTGCATGAATAGCTTTTTTTTGTTTGTTTGTTTGTTTGTTTTGTTTTCACATTTCATTTTCTTAGAAGTCCAGAGTGGGCCTATCATAATGCTGCAGCATATGCAGGGTACGGTTCAAGTTGAGGTTTTCCCATCCCGGGGAGCAGGATGTATGCTAAGGGCGGCTGGAGTCCTGCTGAGGGCCAGCCCGTACAGTTACAAGGGATCATGTAGCCTGGGTTTCCCGGGGACGGATGTGAGTGAGTGTGGGTGTGCGTCCCGCCACCTACACTGCCAGTCCCGGTGAAAGCCGTTGCGCCCGCCGGCGGGTAGCCCAACGGAGACGCGTACGGAAACGAAGGTGGGGAAAGCTCAGTCATCTTGGATCCCAGGTCGAAAAAGGAATAGGGGTTCGTAGACATGGACGGGTTGAAGAAAACCCTCGCCGCTGCGGCCGCTGCAGCCGCTGCTGCCTTATCAGGGTTCCCAAGGGCGGACTCGGAAAGTGCTCCTGCAGAAAGCCCGCTAACTTTGAGTGCGTCGTGCTCCCCGAGATTGTAGGGCACGGGGAAAGAAAACTTATCTTTTTTCATCAGAGTCTTTGGCTTCCGCCTCGGTCGGTATTTGTAGTCTGGGTGTTCCTTCATGTGCATCGCTCGCAGTCGTTTGGCTTCGTCGATGAATGGCCTTTTCTCGGACTCGGTGAGAAGTTTCCACTCCGCTCCCAATCTCTTGCTGATCTCGGAGTTGTGCATTTTCGGGTTTTCCTGAGCCATTTTTCTGCGCTGGGCTCTGGACCAAACCATGAAAGCATTCATCGGGCGTTTTACGTGATCCATTGGTTTAGACATGTTGGCAAAACACTCTGAAAAAAAAAGGAAAAAATAAAAAAAAAATCATCTTTGGTACATATAAGTTAAATAAGGACAAAATCACATACAGGACTCATTTAAAAAGTTAAGAAATCATATTAATTTTACTTAAAACTCACAAAAACTGCAGCTCATGATGTGGCTACTCACCTAAGACTTCAATTCTTCATCCCACCGATGTATATCTTCTTTAAAGTATAAGTGGCAGCGTCCGTATGAGTTCTCAGCTTATGTTTTCTGCTTCATGGTGGCATCCATCAGCGGTGCGCCTTTAGCAAAGAAGAGAGGGAAAAAACGCGGTCTTGTTTTCCTCTTGTCGCCTCAGACTGTCAAACACCACTCAGCAGCAGCATTTACGCAAGTGGATGATAACTCCCGCTTGCCCCATGTGAAATACAGGATTGTGTGGCAGGTAGTGAAAGTGCCACTGGCGCATGCGCACTGACGCCGAGCACACAGGCGACTGCTGAACGATTTTTTAAAAATCCCACCCTGTTTAAAGAGGAAACGCATCTCGTATTTATGTTATCCTTATTTATAATGCGAGCGATTTTTTTTAACTCATAGCGGTGACCTCGGTGTTGTTATGACTCATTAGTTTTATATCCTAAATTAGACTAAATTTATTCTAATGAGCAACATGTCACATCGGAATTGTTTAATTCATTTAAAGTAAGCTTTTACGCCAAGTTACCGACATATGCACCTGAATTACCTGGGGATGGCAGCACGTGAGCCTCGTACTTTCCCCATAGCTCGTGAAAGTGGCTTCAGCCGACAGGTGCACGTAGTTGGAGTTAAGTCTGAACTTGCAGTAAACGTGAGCCATCAAACGGTTGTAAAGACGCGCACACGCTCTCTCGTATTTTAAGCGTGTTGCTATCATTACACGCCTAATCGCCTCTTCCTCTGTTTAATTTGTTTAATTGACAGTCAAAACCAGCGTCACTCCACTTTCTCACCTTTCATCCTGAGCGCGGTGTCTCTGCCTGCCCCTTCCCTTCCCCATGGGTGGCACATAATGCCATTGAAAAGTAGTGTGTAAGACGACAAGAGAGGTAAAGAATATCTTCTTTAATTTTCTGATATTGTTGCGTTTGTCGTAAATACGCAAATGCTGAGGAGGTCTGAAGTGTTTCTAATCGTGCTTGGTGAAATTAATTACTTTCCTGAAATCCCCCTTTTCACTTTCACTTCAAAGGACTTTCCCAAGGGCAGCGAATCGACAACTGAAATTAGGCTGTCGAATATTCAACTAAGCAATTACAGTTATCTGCAGGACTTGTTGAGTAAATTGTAGGTTTAAATGGTTTGTTCTCGCACCTTCTCCGTTGTACATAATTATATGTGTACAAAAAAGGAAATAGAGAAGGGCTGTATCGAACAATATTATAAATGACGAATTAGGCTGTAGGTCGAGCGTTTAAATTAGGATATAAATGGATGTCAAATTCAATTCACTATACTGTTGTTCTTTTTTTAACGGTTTAGCCTAATCTGAGGACAGTTTACACAATGTATTATTATTATTATTGTTATTATTATTATTATTATTATTATTATTATTATTATTATTATTATTA
>JAPZDY010000005.1:10040015-10058931 GCA_029783645.1 Ctenochaetus hawaiiensis
GATTACTGAGCCTGAGATTGTTTAAAAAAAAAAAAAAAAAAAAAAAAATATGTTAACAAGGATTAAGCTTGTGTTTTTTATTGCAGCCGGGAAAGAAGCTCACTGAGGGATCGCTCCTTTGTCTCAGGTAGGGGGGAACCTGACAAGGTGAGGATGATGCGCGTCAAGAGGACCAGATGAGAGACAAACCTGCTGCCCAAACTCAGTCGCAGCATCTCTCTCAACACCGTGCGCCCCTTTTGTCGGCTTGTCATTCACCTCGATAACATTACTGCAATGAAGCGCTCCACTCACTCCGCTGGAGCACATGCCTCTCATGACACAAACGGGCAAAAAAATTGCTATGAATTATATGAATAAGTTACGGTGGAAAGTTCTTATCGGGAGGAGACAGTTACAGAGGTGTGCAATTCAGCGTCTGCGCACGTGTGTGCTTTTGACTGCCCCCCTGGAGATTTGTATTATTTATTTATTTATTTATTTATTTTATTTCCCTCGGCAGTTTTATTTAATTTTTTTTTATTATTTTGTTTAGGATTGTTTGACAACGTAGAGGCATACCTCTCCTCACTGCTCTGCTCTCTAAGCATGGCCTCTGGTTTTTAATAACACGTGTTGGAGGATTTCAGATGATGCCAGGGCCTAGTTGAGCCTGCATTGACGGGAGGAGGGCAAAGTCATTCAGCATGTTTTCTACTAATCAAAGAAAAGATAATTTGTATCTATTTTTTTAGTAAACTGAGAAAACATTAATTTATTCAATTTAATTATTTAATGATATCTGATTTTTGAAAAAATACACTTACAACAATCTGGTGTGTTTTTCCCCCCTCTTTTACCTCAGCCTGGGTTTCTGGAAATAACACTTAAATAATTCAAGATGAGTTAGTGAGAGTGGGAGAATTACCTGCCGATAAAGCCCGGGTCCAGCCTCTGAGACGGAGCCAGCACTCCCACCTCACAGCACACTGATGATAAGACTGAATAGAAAAATATCATGCAAATAGAAGGCAGACAGCAGCAACAACAAGCCCATGGGGACATTTTCCTACCCGGAGAGATCGCACACAGTTCACTCTAAAGTGCTAAAGCCATCACTCTGAAATAGGAGCCCCCGGAGGTGCAAGAATCTTCATGATAGTACCAAACAGTTTATTCTGCTCCACACTCCACTAACTCTGGGAGAAAGCCCAACAAATTATGAAGAGAGTTGATGAGGATCCCTGGATAATCCCAGTTTGCATAAAGAAGCCTTCATCTATGACAAATAATGTAGGATGTGTACTTCACCTCCTTTTTTCTTTTCAAAGTTTTTACTGTTATTTTCCCAAAGTGGCACCGATGGAGGTAAAGGAGGAGGAATCAGCTCTTAAAATAAACAGATTTCAGGATAGCAGAAGCTGACCCCTTATCATCAGATGGCTTTTCTTTAAAAGAAAAAGAAGGGAGCAGGGTAAACAACAATATCTTCTGCTTGCCACTTCAAACAGAGGAGAGTAGTATTTACAGCCACATGAAAGTTTGCTCATTATCGGGGAGGTTTGAAGAAAGGGAGAGGGAGGGGTCCTGATTGTGTACCTGATGTGGTTTCTTTCTGCTTGTCTGATCACAGCTCTGCCTGGATCTTCCCCTTCCTTTTTTTTTCCAGCCATAGAGCTGCACCCATGCAGGCCGGGGCCAAGACAAAAAAAAAAGCTGTAAATGCACCTCACATTTATATAAATATATATATATATAAAAAGGTAGTGATCTCATTTTCATGTGTGCTGGGGAATTTCATTAATCCTTATATGAACATGCCAATTGCTCCACTTTTTACAGCTGATTTTCAGATTAAGGATTTATGCTTTCAGATAAACAGCACAAATCTGGACCCAAATATTTCATTAGTTTTGCTTAAAAACCCATTTAAAAGCATGACTGATATTAGAACACTGAAGCTTTAAGGAGGGAGAAATATAATATTGTTTCAAACATAATTACTGTATATTTTCAGTTAACTCCTTTCATCATGCAGCCTATTTTTAATAATCGGCTGAAATAAATTCCAATTTGCCGAAGATTAAGACAAAGGTATTCATATCAAAGACACTTTGGGAAAAGGAGGCAGAATCTAAAAAATGTGAATACATTTCAAAGCAGAGCAAACATGTTGCATGACAAGAGTGTGTCCTGCATGATGCGGCGAGTATTGAGAGTCAATTTGTCACCATCACACACCATTAGCTGCAGAATCTTATCTTAAGTGAGCCTTCGATAAAGTGCTAATGACAAACAGTTTAGTGTTGTAAAGGATCCAATTGATTACTGCTTAAAGATGATTGCATTTAGATTAGAAGTCATTTTGTCTAATGAGGTTTCTTTACAGCCTCCACAATACGTAGAAAATATGCTTAAGTGCAAGGCAACATAATGATCGGATTGGTAAAGAGACAATGCCGACTCCAGCATCACTTCAAATGAGTCACACAGAGCGTCTGAATAAATGCATAATTAATGTGAATAAAGTTAATATTTTTTGTGGTTTAAATATGTGACCTATTTTGAACGTTGTGTTCTCAAAATATATTCAATAAGTGCCAAATTAGTTGTGCAGTTCTTTAATCACTCTAATTATACAGTCTTTATTGCTCCTTAGGGCAGACTTTCGTGTCTTTGTCTCACTGGGAATTATTTTGGTGAAGAACCAAAATATTTACTCAACCGCAACCTAAATATTACGCATATCAAGAGGAATTGAGAAATAATCCTCTCATAGAGCACAGTATTAACTTAATCACATTAGTGAAAATACTATTGATAGTGGTCATGATCCCTAGTCAGGGAATCTGTATTTCACAATAAAACAGCCATACAGGCGAGAACACACTGCAGTGTGTGTGTTAAAGACTGGGGAGTGGAGCAGGAAAATGGCCCTGAGGTTTTGACTGACTGAGGTGTGTGTGTATATGTGTGTGTGTGTGTGTGTGTGTGTGTGTGTGTGAGTAAATGCTTGAATGATGGTAAAGAGGGAGGAAAGAGGAGTGATTGTCAGTTAAATCTTCGAGGACCTGAACTGACAGATACAACAAACTTTGAAAGCACATTATGGAGGGGAGAATGGCTCCACAGAAGGATGTGGAGTCCGCGAGGTTGATAAGACCTTCATCTTTAAACCGCCGTTTGTCAAAGTATTATATGTAATCTCACACTGCAGAATATCTCCGCACCCTGGGGCGCAAACAAAATAGCGGCGGCAATCAAACGACTTCCTGGATCATTAAAAAAAAAACAGCCTATCCTACCCTTTGTGAAAAGTCAGATTTTTGAACTCTGATTGCCGTTTACCCCCCACAGGCCGTATGTTTAGCTTAAAACCTTGCACATCGTCTATGTCGCAGAGCCCTGTGGTTCCAATCCACAGATACTTGTTTCCCTTCAGGCGCTGAGATGACTTTTCCCATGATAGACTATTTTGAACCATTTAGCGGATACATTATCGCTGGCCTTTCTTCCTCATTATATTCCCCTTATCGCCACAGCATCGCTTCAAAGCCCCAAATAGAGAGTTGTAATTACCCAGACTGCCACCTGATAGCAGCCCCTCTATCAGCTTTATCACTCCAGGTCCTGCTAACTCATCACAGGGACAGAGGGAAGAAAAGGCCTGCTTGTGGCACATCCCGCCACAGATAGCTCATCTCTCAGATACATTTATAGTTCCAGTTGGGATCAGAGAAAACTGATGCACCAAGGCAATTTTTTATCCACCCCGTCCCTTCAACCCCACAAAGACTGCTCTCTCTCAGTCCTTTCCTAGTCTCTCGCTCTTTATGTGGAAGCTGAATTGAGGCCGCTGCGCAAACAAAAAGTGATCCAATCTCCTTGAACCCGTGGCAGCGCGGTAACATGCTATTCGGGCTTTCATAGTGTGCCATCGTCCTTCAGAACGAGAGAAAAAAAAATCCTGAGGGTGACTTGTTCATCTCTGACATTGCACACAACATCAGACGCACTTGTATAAAAGTTGACAGTATAGCGCTTCCAGCTTATTAACCACCTTTGACCCTTGTTGCAAGTTTCTCTGATGTTATGAATAGGGAATGAAGAACTGCATTTCAAGATTTGTGTTCATCATGGGTTGAATGAGCAGGAGGTGAAAAGCTTTGAAAGGTCAAGATTTGTTTAAATTCACAGCCTTTTCAATGCATGGTGCTGCCTAGATAAAAAAGAAAAAGTTAAATATGATCAAATCAAATTGCAAAACTATTCAAAATATTCACAAGATGACCTTTTGTGATTTCTTTTCCTTTTGTGTAAATTGTTTTCCATTGTCTGAGACATCTTAGTCTAGACGAAAGTGATTCATGAAAAAAAACTGACTAAATAAAATTACACCAAAAACTAAGTAAAAAAAAAAAACAGTTGCTTTAATTAAGTGTGCATTAGAAAACTGACCTTGGAAGCGGGACCAAACGATGCTGTGAATAAATATTTCTTTCAGCGCATGTTACTTTAAGTGTTGTGCAAAATGCCTGAAGTGTTCTGAAGAGTTTGGGGAATTTGGTGGACAAGCATTGAAATGTCATTTTTTTAAAAAAGAAAAAAAAAATATTCAGCCAACTCTTAGAAGTCTTATTGGGTTATCTTAAGAATCCTAAAAATACAGGAGCATCCATAAATTCATAATTAATAAAACACTCATATTTTATGACTGTCTTTGTCTCGCTTACTTCTTAATTACGTATAAATGTTTATGTAAAAAAAACAAAGACAGAAGGACAATCAGGCTGGAAACATTCTGTAAAAAACGATGACACCATTCTTGCCGTTTGGTTATTCCTATCTAAGTATACAATTATCTTCCAATTCAGGATGTGTGTTTGCATTTGCATGACACACTGACAACCCTGCGTCTCTTCCTGTTGCGTATTGTGCATGTAGCCATGCTCCTCTCTATTACTTGTAACAATGAAAGGGCCTTTGTGTGCGTACTCATCAGTATGTCAAAGAAGCAGCCCGAGTGACTGTGACCTCCATCAAATGGGAAAATTGTGAGGATGCATTGGAAGTCTATGGTTCCCATGGCCTGAACGCCTTCTGACAGAGGCACTCTAACACAGCCTGAAAGGACAAATCAATCTTATTTGAGGAGATTAAGTGACCAAGATAATAACCATGTCATTGAGAGGAAAAGAGAGAAAAAAGTCCCACTTTTCAAAAGAGAGAAATGACTGAGTTCCTGCAAATGGCTCATTGTTGCAGCTGAATCTCACATCTCTCTGGATGAGCCCTTTAGAGCAGCGTTGCTTGACACACCTCAGGGACAAAACATATGGCCATTCCAATAACTGGAGTAAGAGTTCATTCTACCAGACACAGAACACGGGAAAAGATTAGTGATATTTGCAGTGCATCCCAGCACACACGTCTGTGTGTGTATGTGTGTGTGCAATACATTTCCCAAGCACTGGCTTGAATGACAATATGATCAATGGGAGGGCAAGTGTCCTGTCAGCACGTCCTGTTTGGCAGTGGTTGTGGGGTGGGGTTGGGGGTAGGTGGTGGGGTGGGGGGGGTGACAGAGGCTGTCTCAGGTGATCTCATTATTTGATGGACACAGCAGTGGAGAGGCCGCATTCATAGCGGGTTCTCTCGTGTTGCTCGCCTAATCAGGTCATCACTCATGCAGAGCAGCACGGGGGGGGGGGGTTCTTATAGGAAATATTGATCATATTTTGACAGAGTATTTTCTCCCCCTCTCCATAATCAGCAATGCATTACTGCCACGCTGCTGATTCTGTGCACACAGCACACACACACACATCAACATCATTAGATGCCATTGCAGAGGGGTTTCTTCACTTATCAGCATTCAAAAGCAGGCGACCTGTGTTTGCATGTTAGGATGTTTGCCTAATGATTTTAACTAATCTGTTTATTTTCCAATGTTTATCTTAACAGCCTGTGAGGGGAGGGATAGTAAAAAGCAAGGAGCACGGCTTTTCAAAATCAAAGACTTCAAAGCGCTAATCAGCTGCGTGAAGATTAATGAATTACTCTTACGAATGCTACCTCTCAGTTGTCACTCAGTTGTTTTTTTTTTTTTTTTTTAGTCAATACCCGTGCAGAGCTGCAGTCTGAAAGGAGAGCTAACCCAAAGGCCAGGACCCTGAGCGAGTCAGATCATCGTCCCGTGGGACGTTTGCTAAAGATGCTGTGACACGCCTAAAGAGCAAAGCTCCAGCGGGGGCCCCGAGGGCTGTTTGCATTTGCCAGCACAAGGCAAAAGTATCCTCTCTGTCCAAATTAAGCCTTGCCAAAGGGTCAAGTGAAATCAATATGTTAATCCATAAATTGTCCAGTGTGATAATTACTAAGAGGAACAGTAATTACAAAAGACATTAATTTACTTCTAAGATTTTGTGCCAGGGGAGAGTTTCACCCCTGCCTTTGATTCATCTGGAGGCAAACAATTCACAGAGGAAGCGTCCCTTTTTTTTGAAAAAAAGTAGTGGTCGATTCCTTTAGGAACAGTAGGCGCACACAGGCGCTCGGTCAAAGCACTTTTGGATATGCTAAGAGGAGCTTGTTTGAAGGTTTTTGAACCCCTGTGCAGTCAGCTCCAGGGTTCTTACATTGATCAGTCAGTGACGACAAAGGTTTTCACAAAATGCACACTTGTTCCCTCCGACAATGTGTCTTGGACATTAGCATAATAATAATATAAAAAAATCTATACGGGCTGTTAGGGGATAAAACCTTGATGTTCTCAGCTAAAGACACATGGAGTGCCATACAAAAGCCACAGCGCTTTAATAGGGCGACAACCTGTATACATTTTGATCTTTCTCTTCCCAGCCACTTTGAGGCATGGCACAAACATTGCACAGGCATTCTTTTGTAAACCCCAGGTTGCAGCTGGTCTGCCACTTGCTGTGCACTGCCAAGTGCAAGAAATGGGTCTCTTTTATCAGGATGGAGCAAATCTGGGCTAATGTGTCTGGTAGAGAGTGTCCCAGGGAGCCTCGCTCTCCCATTCTTTGGCCATTCTTTCCACTTTTCTCCTCTCCTGCTCTTGGGATAATTGCAGTTTAATTGGGTGACAAGAAATGAAAACTGTGTCCACATTATCTAGGATTATCTCTTTTTCCTCTAGCCTGCCATCAATTCAAAGAAGCCCATTTATCAGCACAGGGAAGCTGATGCTTGGTCAGCGGAGGAGAAGCTTTGAGCACCAGTTGGCAAAATGAAGAGAGAAGGGGGCTGGGAGCAATGGGAGGGGACCTGACAGTTAAGAAAAATACTCTTTGTATCTTATCGTAACTGTACATTCATCTTGAAGATGCATTTCTTCTGCACATTCTTAATCAATAAAAATACCATAATATTCTTCGAGAGAATTTTTTTCTCCCAAAAAAGAAGCATTGGGAGAAAAAAACAGCATCCGTTCTGACACTGTGTTTTCTCCGAGTCAAGCTAGTTTTGAATACAGCGTTGAATACCTGAGTTTGATTATTCAGACACATTTCACAAAACCTAGAAAACATCCCATCACTTTAGCAACATGAACAAAACGTGTTAATGAATACCAATAAGTCTACCAGCATTGTGGCATGGATGTGCTTTATAGCCAGCCTCATTCATTTCCTCAGCATTCTTAAATTCTGCACGCCAAGGTTATAAACATTGAGCATACTCAGGCCAGCTCACATTCCTTTTTGTTTGAGCTGTACTCAACCTTAAAAGCCTCTCTCAGGATGCGTGAATGAACTTCATTTTCTCTCTGAGAACTTTCTCTGATAGCTGAAAAAAGGAAGGTTGTTTAGAGAAGGAAGGAGAGACAATGAGGGAAAAAATGAAAGCTTTCAGATTCCATTATGAGCATTGCCCTCTATTCTTTTCAGCTGTGTACACTTATACATTTTCTACACAATAATTTCCCTTTGCCTTAATATGCTTTGCAGTCGCTCAAGCACAACTCTAAATGGGCCTTGCATCAGGGTTATGGTAATACAGTAAATACTAGAAAAATAATAGAGA
The DNA here is from genome assembly GCA_029783645.1 of Ctenochaetus hawaiiensis. NCBI lineage: Eukaryota > Metazoa > Chordata > Actinopteri > Acanthuriformes > Acanthuridae > Ctenochaetus > Ctenochaetus hawaiiensis. The sequence goes on from JAPZDY010000005.1 coordinate 10,048,038, forward strand.
GAGGCATTCTGGGGGAGGATCAGGGTAAGGAGAGCAGATCAGAAAACGGCTTCATTAATACTTTGCTAGCCTCTGCACAGAAGCAGATGAAAGAAAAGAGACCTTGCCAGTGCTCTACATACGTACCTATTCAGTCTCAGGTGCAACATTAAGATGGCGTGATCATTTGGTGGAAAGAGCAGGCTTTGTGTAGCACTAAAGCAAGAAAATCTGCAGCACAATGACTAAGCTGAAGAGCCTTTCCACTCTGAATGCAACAGGGGACCTACTCTAAACACAATACGTTTGAAGGTTACTGGATGTATTGTCTGCTCTTAGGAGTGTGTGCATATGTGCGTGAATATGTGTCTGTGAGTGCATGCATATCCATGGGCTGCACATAGGGCTAGACAAAATAATATGAGCACTAAAGTAATGGCCTGTGAACGTCTCGTAGTGTCTGTGGGGAATGTTGATGTAGGAACTTATGCTATTATAAACATCATTACGAAGTTAGGCCACATTTGCCTAAATGCCAGTTAGCATCCAAGCATATCACTGTTTTTTGTTGTTTTGTGATGATTTTCCAGACTGTTTACTTCATATACTGAAGAAATCTGAAGTACATTACATTTAAATTTGAGCAAAGGTTTTAAACTCTTAAATGCTTTAGTAGTTGCGTGCAGGTTCCTTTGAATATATTAAAACCCAACATTTATTTGTGATGAAATATTACATTTTAATTTTCAATTTCATGTATGTGTGGATCTTGTTTGATTATGTTTAGGCATAAAACACTTTGTTGTCAGTTTAGCTCATGATGCCAAACTTCTTTTAAAAACAACAGCTTTTATCACCACAAACACAGCTTGAAAATACTAAATGCAAGAGAAACGATGGTTTTGATCAGTAATCTGCTGATATGGCAGCCATATCACCTTGCTGACAGACAAACACCTTCCCCCATTCCTCTGAATGAGAAAATCAGCTCATATGCATGTTTATTTGACTATGAGTACATCACTTTTATATATATTGTAGAATAGTTAAGATGATATGTATGAAAGCTGCAAATTTAAGGTATCTGTGGTTTGCAGAATCTTACAATACCAACATTTTATTCTGGATGCTGGATGTGCTACTTGCTATTGTAGTGCTGTAATGACTAAATCCTGCAAATTTCTTTTTTAACCTAATGTTACCCATCTTTGTAGCAATGACCGTGTGTCTTTGAGGCAGGAGTTTGCATCACTACGTCTGACCTGAAACCTTTTTTTACGTGCCTGTGATCTGCAATGTGCAGGTCATGCTGTTCTCCATATTGTATTTTGTAATTTTCCTTTTTTCAAATATAACTTGTGCCTAAATGACTAAAGATACATCCCAGATCTACTGGACATAATTTAAAAAAAATGTATTGATTGTTTAAGGCTGCACATTCATTTCAACTTCAGCCAGCAAACTGGGAGATAAGATCGAGTTTTCTGAGTGATGTGAAGAGGTGAAAGGAGGGAAGTGTTCTGCAGAATCAGTCAGTGAAACCTAACTTCATTTATATTGACACAAATGCCTCTTTGCTTACTCTGTTGTGACCAATTGTTGAAACAGTCTAAATACACGTCCACAAAGTTTTAATGAATACTAAGTACCTTTTCAGATCTGTGATTATAACAGTTGGCTTATAGCAGCAGGACTGATACCTGATTCAGAATCAGAGCTATGCAGGAACATGGCTACCACATGCTGAATGGCTGCCACATTCATCCAGGCAGTGTTAATCATTTTTACGCAGGGCAGCAGCATAAAATTGCTAAAGGAGAATTGCTTCAGCCTGGTCAGTGCAGGGAGCAGTTTGTCTAATCAGGGTGCAAATAAGGTTTGATCACTGTCCAGCGTAATCTGGCCCACAAGCAGCATTTACAGCACTAAATCAAGCGTCGGGGAAGCTGCAGGTGCTGCCTCGCAGACAGGCCTCCCCCTGGGGGCCCTGTGCTGGGGAATAAACAGCAAATAAATGGCAGTGCTGGGAGAGCGATGAGCTGATTAACTCACTGCAGGGCAGTTTCTCATTATCCCCTTAACCCAGACGGAGACCTACCCAATCTTACACCCTGTCTCACTTACAGTAGGGCGCTGTCCTGCGTCAGCCAGGCTGACATTGTCTGGGTTTTTTACTTTCAGTGAGATAGAGTCTGTAGAGATGATGTATAAAAAAGTGGGAAATATGTGTGTGTGGATGTGCACGCCTCTGTGTGTGTGTGTGTGTGTGTGTGTGTGTGTGCTGTGTGGTCCATCTCTGGGGAGACTGCTAATGTGTCAGCTCCATGGCTCATTTCTTTCAATTACAGCGGCTGGACCACGAGAGCCCACCAGCAGTCCACTGACAGCTCCATATGGGTCCCATCACTGCTTATCACGGGCCACTCGTGGATAATTCATTTACCCTTCATTGAATATGACATATTATTAGCAACAAAAGCAGTTATATATCACACAATTCACACATTGTCAATTAACAGCAGGTTATGTAGACAATCATTTTGGATGCAAAATTATTCAATTCAAAGAGAGGTGAGATTATTTGACTGAGGCACTGAGGAGCTTTTTGAAATTCATAAACATTTAGACAAACAGGTGAAAATTTAATTGTGAAATGTGTCTCTAAAGTTTCTGTTACTTAAGTTAAAACTTGCTGAAAAAAGGAGCTTAATTCAAATAAAGAAAAGTCAATTTTATAACTGGCACTCCAGAAAAAAACTGTGATTTTTCTATTATGAGATGTTGATTTAGCATGTCACCTGAATATAAAGCATCCTCAGACGTACACAGCGCAGCACAGTTTTCCATTGTGCCTTCCCTGCGGTTTCAAAGCAAATTAATTAACATGATACAGAAATAGGTAGAATGCAAATGTTGGAGCCCTCACTTTATGCCTGGGTATCCTTTTGTTCCCCTTTATTGTACCAAATTATTTAATTGGGTCTCTCTGATTGTGCACAGACACAGGAAGGAACACAGGCCATTGTTAGCTTCCATACAAGCCACAATACGGTATCAAATTCAATTCCCATCAAAACGACGGGCTGCTGTAGAGCCCACAGCGGCCCCGGAGATTAATGAAGATCTGCATCAAGGCAAAGCGCTGGTCTGAGATGGGAGATTTCTCCCAAATAAAAGACCCCTTCACCAAGAACAAAGGGGGCCCTGAAAAGCAACGGGATGTTCTGAGAGGATGAAATAAATCAAAACAAAGACAAGAGTTGTGGAGTTGGGAGGGGGGGATTTTTTTTTTCTTTTTCTTGTCATTTAATTTACTTAATTCAGCCAACAAGTTGAAATACTTAATACAAATCTGATGAAATAAAAATAATAATAATAATAATAATAATAGGGATTAATAATTCGCTTTTAAACTGTTTTGCGTGAATTAAAAAGAATAATGCGACACATTTAGATCACAAAAAGAGGGAGAGATTTTAGAGAACAATCACCTCTCTAAAAGAAACACGCTTCAATTTTAATTGACATCGTGCAGATAAAAAAAAAAGGTGGTGTAGAAAAACATGTTACTGACTGCCTTAAAAAGAAAATCACACAAGTCATGGTTCACCTTGATTGCTGTGTGTTCATCAAAGCGTGAGAGACAAACAGTGGAGTGAAAGAGATGATTGACAGTGTCTGAAGTGAATTAATACACGGCCTTTCTCCGGTTTGTTCTTTCAAATAACAGTCATCTGAGGAGAGAGACACACTTCAACTGTATTCAAAGTGTGTGAATGGATTTTTTTTTTTCTTTTCGCTCGCTTTGTATGAACGGCAACAACTGGATGACTTGTTCTCTGAATGCGGCGTGTCGACAGGTGGGCTCTTTCAATTCAACTTAGCACAACACTTGTTTTGTTTTTGCCTGAGAGATTCCTGGCTCCATGTTGGGCTCTCGACATCTTTTGAGCGGTTTGATAAGCAACAACTAGGAGAGTTTGTTTTTTTTTTTTTGTTTTTTTTTTTAAGGAACCAGATATTTGACTTTTATTTCCAAACACATCAGATTTCTATCTGCAGAATACAGATGTACTCAAAACATCTCAGCAAAACAGGACTTTTTAAAACTTAAAATCGTAAATATCTAATTGTGGTAATAAGTAATGCTACATTACATGGATTGACTTGGTATTACTATTCTAAAAGAGTCTAAAAGGCAGCCACAAAGGAGAGATTGGAAGTTTTTGGTCAGGGCCACCTAAACACTGCACTCCACTCTTTCACATTCTGCACATGCTGTGTCCCAGCCAGCCATATTTACTTCATTTCCCCCGATTCATAGATGCTGCTCGCTGGACCAGAACATTCCAGCTGCCACCTCAACATCTCATTATTTTTTTGAAATATCAAGCTTGTATCTTCTTGATAAATAATTCGCAGTAGTATAATGTATCAGACTAAAACATATTTTCAGGGGGGCATGGAGGTTAAAGTGCCAATCTCACCTTTTTAATTTTTTTTCGCCCTGAAGACAGAGATTTCCATATATAGAGTGACCATGGTTTGTGTTGAACATGAGCAATCGGGATGAAGCGCGCCGCGACACATATTGCTGTCAGAGATTGGAAATGAGGCCTGCTAACCTGTAGGCAGCCTCCCCAGACCAATCAGCTTTACACATTGCCAATGCATTTGCCGCTTCTAAAAAGAATTGTGACTGTGAAGTTTTTATCGGAGTAGTTGACAAACATTACTCTTTAATGCAGTTTTGTAGAAATGCATTCTTATCCCTCTTGGAAGGCATTTATCTACTTGAAACCTGCAAAATGGTTGCCACAGGGAAGGATTTCTTTTAATAGACTACAATGGGCTCAGTATGGGACACATTGTGATTTTTGTGATAGATAGGGGGCCCGGCCATATATTCATGGGAAATTGTTTATCTTCAAGCTGGAGGAGTGAAAGGCCATTTTACAATAGCATTTCGACTTTCATCTGAAATGATTCCTTTGACTCATATAAATTGTTCTGTGGAATTTCAGTGCTTTTTATGAGAAATATCAATCTGAAAAGATGTCGCAAAACATGAATACAAACCACCCTGAGAGAAGGAAGAAAAAGAGGGAAAAAATGTGTGCATATACATATAGCAAAAAAACATGTATATATATTATACACATATAATATACAAACTATACACACAAACATAGATATATAAAATACATATTTATATACACACATAACAAGATATTGTATAGTATTACCTGCATAGTAGCATTTCTGATATCACCATTACATGGACATGTCATTTTGTTGGAAAAAAACAGATGAAGAAAAAAAAGCCCTCCGTGGGAGGCAAAGGTCCCACGACGTTTGCTATTCAAATGGAGCTACATTGTACTGCTTTGCTGTCTCTCAGGCCTTCGTGTGGCTGAAGCTTTTTTCTTTTTTCCTTGTGAGGTCCTCGTGATGCTTGGGCAGGGCCTTTCCTTGGCCTGTCTCTGAAACAGAAGCCAGCAACCAGGCGACACAATGCAAGAGCAAGGCCTGAAGACGGGGGGGCCTTGTGCACTCTTAACAGCACTCTCAGGAAGCGGGGACAATAAATCAATAGACTGTCCCTCTCCAGTAGGGGCCAAATGTAAACAAATTGAAAAGGATGGAGAACAAAACAGATTGGTGACTGAAACAGACATACTCAATAGGGGCACTGCTACAAATGAAATGCCTTGGTGGTTGTTTCCTTCCAGCCTTCACCATGTCTTAGTGTGTGTGTGTGCCTGTGTGTGTGTGTGCCATTCACGGCAACATGACATGTGATGGCAAGTGTAACCAACTTCACATTTTGACTTAAAAAAAAACAACAGGTGCAAGGAGTCTTACAGAATTCCTTTTTTATTTTTCTTATTCTAGTATCAGCACATGCGTCAAAATGAACATCTGCACCGCAATGAGATGCATTCAGTGTGTCGCAGGTACTCCAATTTGTCAGCGCACTTTCTTTCTCAGAGACCTACGCCAATAAGCCACAGCAACATCTTACACCGTATAACATACAGCGCTCAAGGGCACAAGCACAGAACTCTGTGCATGTCAGAGCTGCATGCCACAAGTTAAATTAATGAATCTTTAAAAGGTTTAGGTTTTTTTAATGAGAGAATCTGTTGTAGCTTTTTTATCAAACCTCTTCATATTTCACTGAGGTGGAATGGTGCACCACATTTGCGAGGCAGAACTAATGCTATATAAATCTCAAGTAATAAGCAGGCCCTGGGGACATCATCTAAATGAAGATTTTACACCAATTTAAACCTGCCTGCAATTTGATTCCTGCCTTAAGTGCATTTGTTTAACAGGTGCTGGAGATGCAAGCGTTTCCCTGCAAAGTGTCGCTATGTCTCTTTTATTAATTTCTGGATTGCAAGTGGGCGGGGGAGGTTGAAGAGAAAGGGGAGTTGACAAACACTAATCAAAGGTTCAGAGTGGGCTGATTCTACCATAGAACCAATGTACTTTTGCTTCATTTGCAAACTAATGATTTTAAACCCCCACAATCTGTTTGAGGTCAGCTCCTGTGTATTTTGGATACGCTTGACTATTAGCATCACTGAAAGCTTCAGATGTGTCAAGCCTGCTCCCCCTCCAGTGATAGTCACCTACTTTAATTTCCCTGCAGGCCTCAGAGGGGGATGAATTCAACTAAAATCACAAGCTGTTTTGTTGGCAATCCTTTGTGGCCTATAATGAATCTAATGAATATAAAGAGAGGAGATGGGAGGGAGGGGGGAGGAGGGACGGAGGCGAATACATTTCAACCACGCTGTGTTGCTTTTACTTGACGATTTGTGACCCTCAACAATGGAACAATGGCGAGTGTTTTTGTACCCTTAATTTGCCTTTGTGTTTCAGCTTCATCTCTTTCACCGCCAAGCATTGAAAGTCGTCAGTTGAAGAATAACTGCTGACTCCACGGTCCGTCAGACAAAGGGGGAGGTTTTAAGATGAATCCCTAACTATCAGCCAGCCAGAGGAGCAGAAAAAGGGAAAGGGGGCTCAGAGACAACAACAGACAAGTCAAAGGTAGAATTAGCCAGGGTTCCCAAACAGCCCCGAAGCACTTCCTCTCTCTCGTCTAACACACCACAAAACAGCGTTTCCACCTCTTAAAAGCTGCTGAGAATTTTTGCATTCGCTCTCTGAGAGCTGTTCGAGGGGTGTTTGTCTGATAAGAGTGGAGGTAGAGGCCCAGTGGAGTTGTGGCACTGCTGCTAAAGCTGGCATGTTTCTGATTTCACAGGCCCCTCAGGTGGCAGGATCACATTCACAGCCTCGTTGTTCTCCACTCCAACCCACATTCAGATCGGGACTCGAAGTCGGAGAAGGTAGTTTCTTAACACTTGTATCTACTCATCAAGCAAATATATAAAGAAAAAAAATACACAAATCAAAGGCAGCACAAAAAATTGACCACAGCTAAACGTAACATTTCAGCAAATCAACTTTTAAGTGTTGTAGTGTTCGCCGTTTGGAAGATAAATAAAGTTCTGTGTCGCTGGTCCATGCCGGCATGCTCCCCAGTCCCTGTAATGATTTCTATTCATAAACATGCTGTGTGCTATCCTCCACCTGGCAGCTGCCTCTGTGCATATGAGATTACTATTATGCATCTTCCAATCCCAAGGATAAACATCTCTCCACTTTTGAAGTTTGCAAGCATGAGGCATATTTTAGCGCCATACGACTTAAGCATCCCTTCAGGTATCACTTGCAATCTTTTCTCATTCTATATACATTGTTCAACTTTAATGGGTATCTAATTTGTGTTATCAGCTTACAGGGCAGTAAGTAATAATTTGCATGGCTGCTCTAAGCAAATATGCTTCCATAAGCATCCCATAGTATAGACACTAGAATGGATTAACCTCCATATTGGCTATGCCCCGACGGTCAATGCTTTTTTAAAAATAAGTAGAAGAGATAGTTTAGTTTGGTGGCAAGCGTGCTGTAAAAAAAAAAAAAAAAAAAAAAAAATCTGGATTTACCACAAAACCCTCCTACTTTCAGATGCTACATGGATAAAATCCTTGAACTCTTAGCAACAGTAAAATGACATCTGTGGATCTATATTTCCAACAGTGTCAACGGATGTTAAGACTCAAAAAAAAAAATCAATAATAAACAAATACATGATTTTTGTACTTGAGTTATTTTATTTCTTCTAGTGACACACAGTGTGCTGTCAGAAGTGGCCTCTTGTAAAATCCAGTTGCACCTAGCTAACAATAAGAAGGGCTTAATGTAGTATGTGTGCTTTTTCTCTGCTATTATATACGGCTATGTCTTTGTAAGGACTCAGGCTCTTACCTAAGCAGCGATAACAAGCCTGGGCAACGTGAAGGTCAGCGTGATTTTTAGCATGTCAGCTGTACACAGTGGACGAACATACCCAAAGACACGGAGAAAAGCTCAGAGGAAAAAAAAAGCCCATTGAATTTGTCTGAGAGCTCTTTTCCCCCTGACAAGGTCTCACTAGTCCCTCACGTGTACAACAGCTCTCTCCATCTCTGATAGATTTCGAATGCCAGTTGCACTCCAACGTAAACCCTGTATCGATACTAGTGGGAGTAAAGAACCCCCGGTCCAGAGCCGCCAGTTAATCAACATTTGAAATTAGCCTGCACATGTGTGTTCACGGTGGCAGTGCAGGGTAAACGGGGATACATCCAGGAGAGTAGCTTGATATTCTACTGGCTTGCATCAGGCATGTGTGTTACGCTTGTTAGCTTAGTAGACAGTTAATTGCCATGGTGGGTGGTTAGAGTGCTAGGAGCCTGATCTTAGGAATATGTCATATTTGTTAATCGGACATGCAGATGCAAATAATGTGTGACAGACTGTGACCAACACTACCGGAACATAAATACTGTTAACTTCAGAAATGTTCTTGGCTCTGAAATATTACTGCATAAAGGCTGCAAAGACAACCCACTGTTTATCTATTTATTTATTTTGTTTAGCTATTTCTGTTCATGGGCCAATATGACAAAAGATGTGTGATAACAAAAAAAAAAAAAAAAAATCCTACTGGAATAGTAGCATGCCAGATTAGCGTGCTTTGTTGTGGGCTCTGTGTACTACGATCCCACGCCATTTGGGCCTGATTACATTAGCCGGTGCTATGAATTCATGTAAACCACGTGAAATCTGAACTGTGTTCACCGTGAACGGGAGGAACACTCCGGCTGCAAAAACCTAATTCATATTCCTAGAAGGATTTGTAATTTGCAAAACATATCAGATATCTGACAGGAGGGCACAGCCTCTTTAAAACTACGCTATTCAAACTTGCATACAGTTTGAAAAGCTCGTCCATAAAGATTGATTAAAGTTGTAAAGATTTTGCATCAAAAGGGGTTCTGATTAAAGCTAGCTGCCACGGAGATGCTACTCTTTTGCATCAGTCCTGTAATCTCTATCTCCTCCTGAAATTGTTGTTAATGCAGAAATAATATCAATGCAAACTATATTAATAACCATGGTCTGAGGAGCCGGAGCAATGTCACTTAATCAATGAAAACAAATCTTGTACACCTTGCTATGATTATCAGGAGGAGTGTGAATATTAATGTCTCAGTCCAAATCAATGTTGGGGTTGCATATATTGCCTCCTGTGTTTACTCATGGTTAAGACATTTCTTTCTTTTATATTTCTGCAGCGCTCCTGAGAGCGATCAATGAAACACTAAATAGAGATATGATACCAGCTATTATAGTAATTCAACAACAGCAACAAAACAGCAGCAATTGTATTGTTGTAAACTGCGAAGATGGGATGTTTAAATTTCAATTAACTTTGGTTTGCATTTGCTGATATTAATTAAGAGGGCTTGCAGAAGGACACAAAAGAGACAGGTTTATTGTCTCAGATTATTCTCATGAAAGTAGCATTAGTATGTAGCACAACGCTACCTAATTAACCGGCATGGGAGGCAAGACATTACACTGGAAACCTTTTGATTTGTGGGAGGTAATAGCATTGGGCAAGAAGCAGATTCTTTATTTCATTATTTGATAAGAGGGCCTTTAATGAAAATATCAGCCCAGGAGCAACGCAAGTCAACATCACTACTTTGGTGTGTGTGAGCAAAAAAAAAAAAAACTTGCTTCAAGGAGGATTGTTGCAGGCAGTGAATTACCTCATGACTACTGTTCATTAAATAAAATGTGAAACACACCTGGTGGGCTAATGGAGGTCATATGTGTAAGCAGCAGCATGAGCGTAAGTGGGATGTGGCAGTCAGAGACAAAGCAACATGTAGCCTCTCTCTGACAGGTTAATGAAATGCCTGCTGCTAAGTGTTGCTGCAGCGAGGCTCAGTCACACTGAAGCTCCTCCCGTCGTCGGCGGTGTGACAGTGTTGTATCAGTGTCACGGAGAGCAATCATAACATTCCTTTCCTCCGAGTCCAAAGGCTGTTTTTAAATTCCCTTGGCAGCAGAATGCTTTAGGGGGTCAAACACACCAAATCTCCGAAACAATAATGGGCCAACTATCAGTTACATCACTCACCTGTAATCATTGGCCGGCATTAAAAGCATCTTTTTTTTCAGCTCTGCATACTTGACTGCGAATGCTTTTGAAATGACTATAATGTAATCTGTGCCGCACATATCTTCTGCTTTTGTGCATCTATCTGAGAAGTGAATGGTTGGGCCTATCAGTTACTCTCTGGAGGTGATGTATACGCTCTCTAGAACAATGCCACAAACAGATGAAGGCTATAATATGCTGCCCAGTCCCGCTCTCTCAATTTTCAGGGTTATTTTCTTTTGGAAAAAACATTGAGTGCGGAAAGTGTTTTTTTTTTTCATCGAAGGAGAAATTAAAAGACAGTTTTTTAATCAAAATAAACTAAGAAAAAAATATTTTCAA
>JAPZDY010000005.1:10059031-10078231 GCA_029783645.1 Ctenochaetus hawaiiensis
AAAATAAACTAAGAAAAAAATATTTTCAAGTGCTCTCACAGCAACCTTAAGATAACTGAACAGTTATCAATTAAAAAAAAAAAACATTAAAAAAATACCAGTTATGCCCTTAAAAGAAAATGTAGTTAAACTAGTGGATAAACTGAAAAGATGCACATATTTTCTGACCTTGGTTCTAATCTTTTTTACAAATCAGCTTAATCAATAATGTTGTGGCAAAAACATACAATGTAACAACAAAAATCCATGTTAAAGTAACTGAAGGGAGTCATGAGACATACAATTTCCATTACAAGACACGTCGTTCTGACATTATCTTCAAGATGTGAAAGTTTTTATTCTTCTGACTGGGATGTGTGTCAGATTATCCACCTGGCTGTCTGTCTGCATTACCTTTTCATTTTCAACCTGACACTTTGAAGAATAAAGACACAGAGTTTAAATACATCTCCCTACTGAAAAGCAATTCTTCAGCAGATGTGCAACAGATAGTGTCAGTCTGAGCTTTCAAAGCAACAGCGTCAACTTTACGATGTATTTATTGGAAAAAAAAAAAGGATGATCTTCACAGGTTGTGATTTTAAATCAGTTTTGAGGTTGAGTTTTTACTCTCTGCTAAAACTTTCTTGAATAATTACTTTACTCTGGAAAAAAAGACAAGAAAAAAATTCTCTGAGTCCTTAAAATTAAATTAGAGAGGTATGACACTTTTGGAAAAAAAACAACATAAAGTAAAGGAACTACAACAGTTCAAACAGATATGCACTAAGCAGAGGAAGAAGCCATTTCAGTAATTATAAAGGGAACTGAAACAGGCTAGTTAGTATACTCTGTCCTTCTTTATCATGCATCTCCAGCATTGTCCACAGGGAGTTAACTTTTAGACTGTTTACTGGCTCAAAGGCCAGGCATGCATCTGAAGCCACATAGGCAAGATAATGTATCCCAGGCTACAAAAGCAGGCAAATCACTGTGCATTAAGACTGGACACACAATAGACAACAATGGCTTGCATAAACACTATTTAGAACTATTCACATGGCATTGAAGAGATGGGCGTTGACTCACTATTGCTGCAAAGCCGGCGCATTGTGCGGAGGTGAAAAGAAGTCTAATGAACAGGAAGCCTTATTTGAGAGAGCTGACAGTAACCATACAACAGCCGCATTGTGCGCTTGCCACCAACCCTGTGGGTCTCTACATTAGGAGAAATGATGAGAAAGTAACCCGAAAAGACACAGTGGGCCCTTGGACCCACGTAAATGCAAGCAGACAATAATGGGGGACACAAGCTGTCCCCACCTTTACCCAAAGCTGCACGTTTACATGCACAGAACATCAACCGCTCTCATGGCCAAGGATAAAAGCCCCCTGGCCAGATGGAACTTTGAAGTACATTTGGGTTAGTTTACCACCAAAGACTGCAATTTTAGTTCAGCAGCAGTTAAAATATATGTCATACATTTTAAATTATATCAAACTCTGCAGGGGAAAGTTGGAAAATTCTTGAGTTTTGGTGCACCAAGCCTCCTCCTCCTCCTCCTCCTCCTCTCCTCTTCACACACACACACACACACACATTCACACGCACATTATGCCCCCTGCCTCAAGCTTCATCAATCTTCCACAAAGGGATGACATCACCAATAAGCATAGCCTTTTATAGCTTTAAGCAATAAGCCTTATTTACTGATGAGATAAGCCCTCAGCTATTGTCTAGCCCTCCACTTTTCTTCTTTCTCTCGCAGTTGAAGAATCAAACAGCACTTTTGGAAGGTGACAGAGCATGCCTGGGATTTAAAGCATGCAAAGAGGTTTCCTATTTGGTGGCCTTTCAAAGGGCCACATTAGCCAGTTTAGTTCCAAGCAGCAGGAGCAGGTAAAATTACAAAAAGCCGGGCTTCTTTGAGGCCACTTGCTCTGCCTCTTTATCTTTTGTTTTCAATTATTAAGAGTTTCCTGAGAACTTTTAGTATATATAAGATTTTCTTTCAGTGCAAATGTGCACAGAAAAACTTGTTAAATCAGATTTAGATAACCCACTAAGTGTTAAAAATACTTTACACTCCAGAGTGTTTGAAACAAACCACAGCCTGGAGAGTTTACGAAGCATAATCACCCGTTACACGTGTGACCTGTAATTACTGTTTGTAGCAGTATTAGTCGGCCAGTCCAGTGTGGTCACCAAACTGCTGAGGCACCATGATACAGTGTGTCTGATCCGACCTCACGCCTGCACGCAGAGAGGAACAACTTGCAGCTGATGTGTCTGTATTTATGTGATGTAGGATCAAAAAAGAAAAAGCTAGTTATAAGCTCTCCTGCAACTTAAAAAAAATCAACAACACTTGGTAGTTCTCATTTTTAGACTTTCACAAAGTCTTTCACAGGAGAAACTAGGTCTAACTAAGTTGTTGCGACAATCTAGAAAATATAGCATCAACATATTTTTCGAATTGAGAACCTATTTTTAACAAGATAAAAAGTCATTTTCTAACACACTGCATCCAGTGTCACGACATGTATCTTAAGAAAACGTGCCATTTGTTGTTTGTTTTTCGGAGCTCCACACAGAGTCATGTCAGGCCTTGGGAACTTGTCAGATATTCGGTTTGTAGTCACTTTAGAAAGGCTGAGCGCAGAGTCTCTGGGGAATCGCTCCCAGTCTCCCCGTCTCCTCCCCACCCCATCCCACCCCACCCCACCCCGTGTCACCAGCTAGGAACAAAGCCGCCATAGTCAATTCTCCTAATTTCACTGCAGCCTGTCGAAATCCTGTTCTCCTTTTCTCCTTCTCTTCAACAAGTACTTTATGCCGGGATCAGTCAGGTCTGAGTCGCCCACAAAAACCTGAGGCTCTCGCTTCATCGTCTTTCAGCGCCGAGTTTGACACTCCCCAACTCCCTGCCATTCAGGCGCCTGCACCGTGCAATTTGTTTCCATTTGTCAAACAGCAGTATCCATCACAAAGGAAAATGCTGGCACAACGGAAAGTTTTTGCGGAAAAAAAAAAACATTGTCTCCACAACCCAAAGTGGCCTTGAGATTAGTTATTTATCCACCCAGGACAAAAACAACCTTAAACAATTTACACCACCCTCAGTAGTTGTACATACTTGATACATTATTCTCTCAAACGACAATAAAACATCTCTGACAGGACAGAACATGTATCACATCCTCAAATCAGCACCGACGCATCACTCCTCTCTTAGAGTGTGGATGGGCTCAAGGCTCCAGTGTGAATTCATCATTTCATTCACTGCCTGCACATTGTGCTGACTCTTATTTTGTGTTTTTATTTCTTTTGGGATTAAACTTCATTGTGCGGACAGCCAGGTTTTTCTCAGACATTTATTTATTAAAGCCATATCAGCACTATGTTGACGGCATTGCTATTTGCGCACCTATTCAGATATGTCTTAAAATGACGCCATTATTGGACGCATAGGAAGGTATCCGGTTAATAATACTTATTGTGCAAACTTTGTTGTCGCCATTCTCGTGTTGGCTGTTATCGAGGGGAGAGCAGAGAGGATATATGCTGACTCTGATGTAGATAGTGCCATGAGTATTCCTATTGTGGCAGCTGCCGTGTGGTGCAGTCCCTGATAGGGTTTCGAATGCTGTCAATGCTGTGTCAGGTGCATTAGCACCTCAGAGACCCATGATGCTCCAGCTGCTATGTGCCTGCGTCTCCCCAGGGCGCTGGCCGCCAGCCTGACACCCGACACAAAGTAATCACAGATCACAGCGTTTAATCACTGAAACAAGCACTCCAGAGGACCCCACTGTCAATATCCCACTCTCTCATTATCTGTTTGGATTGCACATCCACACTGTCAGATAAACAGAGTGGAAAATTAAGATTAAAAATATGGTAATTTCATTTCAGGCAGCAGGCTCCTCTCACTGGCCCATTATGCTATTGATTACCTCTGAATTCAATTTCTCTTTTCAATGTAAACTTTAATCTATTCGCAAGCCAACAATTCAACTCCCCGGGGGCTATTTGAGAGTAAGTAACCATTTAATATGACGCTGGCTGAAGATTCACTGGCTTTAATGAATTGTGTAAATCACTCAGCTCTTAAAGGCACTGATGTCCCGCGGTTCACGACCCAAATCTGGGCCTGGTTAAATACAGCCTTTTATACGGAGCTAAGTGTTTACTGACAGCTATCTGTGACTGTGTAATCACCGGCTCTGCTCTTGTCTGTATGAAGGCGAATTGAAACGGCTCTTTTCTAATTGACCCGGTGATGACAGAATTACATTTTAATTGGGATGTAATCATCACGTTGCACCACCGCCATGTTAAAATAACAGCAGCCCCGTTTTACCGCCATGATACTGGAGTCAAATATCACTTGACTCAACAAAATAATCACTGGGTTGTTTTCTTTAACCACTTACCAATTTGTAGCACCTTGGTCGAGACCAGTTGTAACCGCTGACCTGAAGCAAACACACCATTCAGACATTTGAACACAGGATGAGCAACAGCGGGAGGAAATGGTTGGTGAGTCAGTGCAACATGAGGCAACGTTTGAAAAGCAAAATGAAGACAGCACTGAAACATTCGACCAATACCACTTTATTATCAATCATTTTAATTTCACTTGCTATAAATATAAGTGATCAGTTATTTACGACTAATAAGTACAAACTCCATGAAACATAACCTTAAAAAACTCAGTTAGTGTTATACACACAAGCACAAGGACATAGAAAACAAGTAGACTGAATAAATACATTCTACGGTCAAACTAATGTAAAAGGTGCTCTGTTTTTAAAGCAACAACAGCCTTTTTATTAAAACTGTGAAGAAAGAAAGTTGATATCACATCCTATGAGTTTTTTAGAGGCAATTAACTTGAACTTGTCGCACAGTTTTTTGGGTTTTCATCAGCTTAAAAATCAGTACATGACATGTTACATTTACACTCTATCGTTCTTTCCTGACAAGAGCTGAGGTAGACTTGAAACCACTTCCATCAAAGTGCTGGAAAACTATTCAATTAGAACAGTGCAGTTACAAAAAAAATCAATAGTCTGATTAAGGCACAGTGATTGCTGAAAACATTGGTGTCTCTTCTCAGGCTCTCCTTGTCTTTTCAAATGTTTTCCAATGAATAAAAAGACTTACAAAACAATGTTCGCCTCAAAATAATGACCTAAGTCACCAGTAATTTATTGCTCCAGGATTAACACATCCAATATCTGCACTCTTTGGAGCACCAGTGCAGGATTGAAGTTACCCAAGAGGCCTGAACACACATACATAAACATAACAGAGTGTAATCAATAAAAAGTCATGCAGCAATATGCTGACAATAACAGCACATCCTGCCTCTGATACTTGCCTCTTTTCTGTTTCAGAGCAAAAAGGACTACGCCAATCAAATGCAGCACACACAACGCTCAGCCTGCTGGGAGTCTGAAGACGTTTTAATACACAGTCAGGAATCTAAGTATATCTGGTAAAAGATTTGGCCAGTGATGGAAGCGCGAGGGCCACAGCGACTCTCCAAACTGTCAGAGAGACGTCTCAAAGATGACACGGATGTCCTTGGCACAGCGCACGTCTGTCACTCGCTTTTTGTTCATGTAAACCTGGAAGCGCATCAGGGAAGCAGTGTCACAGGATACAAACACACAGATCCAATCTGAAGCTACGATCTGCTGGTGTGATTTATGACAGATCCAGTCAGAGCCCGGTGAAGGGATTTGTCAACTGCTGAAGCATGCAAAAGTGGCTTACTTAGCGTTATAAACAACTGTGAAATCCAAGGGAAAAAAAATAATATAATCGCTGAAATTATTTGTTTCATTGGAGTTTGTGTCTACCTGTGTTCGCTCAAAGTGTCTGCAGAATGCTTGATTTCTCAATGCAAAGAGGCTCTGACGGAACAACAATTTAAATGACAGAAAGTTGAGTGAAAAAAGAGGCAAAAAACGAGCAAAAACAGGTTGCCCTTAGCATGGAATATTCTGTCTGCTTGAATTCTCTTTCAGCATCGGCACAGGAGTCGGAGGTTGATATCAGATTATTGAATGTATTTAAACCTTGACTGACAACTATAGAAACTTGACACACAACATGTGGACCATTTCAGTATTTAATAAGTGGTGCTAGACAGTTATGGATGTTGCAGTAATCTGATCTAAGGAGAGCACCCTACAATAAAGAAAAGAAAACGTAAGGGCTCGAACAATGTCACTACCAATCTGCCAGTGTGCAGGGTAAGACGATACAAAATAATACCACAGTGTGCTGAGTCTTTGAAATCAGTATTTTACTCATTTCACTCCTCTGGCTGAGGAGATACAGTTCCGCTGATAAATTTGTGCAGGGGACAGAGAGAAAATGAAATGATGCCTACTTTTTCTTATTTCACAAAGACCTGTTTGAAGTTGCAATATGGTATCTGTAGTCCCAGACAGATGCACATAAAATGGAATTGAACAATGAATAGCCGGCTCTTATCTGTTCAGTGTCTGAAGGGGAAATACATCACAAATGAATTTTACAGAGAAGAAATATGGACATTCTCTATTACAGTAATCCCCATAGAAAGTTTATCCCAAATCACGATGAAGTTAAACCCAATATTTCCAAATAGATATAGTGTAAAGAAAGCTGCTTTTCTGGAATCATCTCCAAAATGATCTCAAAATTACATTATGAGAAAAAAAGATTATACGGAGAGTTTCTCCGATAAAATCAGAGAATGTAAATCTACAAAGGGACAATTTCTCTCTTGAAATTAATGTTATGGTGTTGCGATGCTCCAAGTAGGCACTTTAAATTAAAATGGTAATCAAGTGTGTTTGCATTGTCAGGGTTATGCACATCTTCTCTTGCTTAGCTGTAATTTTTTCGAGGTGAGCAATGAAGTCTGGAGTTAGAGGGAGAGTCTGGGATTAGAGTTTCAGGGCTGGACTCTATTTAGTGACGGCCCCCTGTGCAGGGGCAAAAGTGGGTGTGGTTACCTGTTTGGCTGCGTTCAGCAGTGAGGCGGCCTCAGCTCTGCCTGTCTGTTGGACCATCTGGTAAAAGAGCCCTTCCTGGTTCTGGAGCAGCACATAGGGCTGGTCATACTCCTGGATCCTGCCAGCAGCCAGAACCTGCAATCACACACACAATGCAGGGTGTGTGTGCGCTACCACCTGTATACTTTACACAGGGGGAAAACTGACATTTCAGCTTTTTCACTGCTGAGTTATGCATGCAGACGGTGCAAGTTGAATGGGGAAACAGTAGTTCTCTGCACATAGGAACCATCCATTTTATGTGAGTCATGCAAATGCAAACACAGGTGCCTGTTTTTGCTCGACAGGGACGCGGACAATGAACGCAGCCTGTTAGCAGCGTGAAAGTCAAGTACGCTGACTCTGACAGACTGAAGATCAGCGATTGATCCATGTATTTATCCTGGCATTTCAGAGGCTCAGGGGTGGTCCTCAGTCAAATCCAACAATCACACCTTGAAGAAAATTACCATTATTTCTGTGTCATCACATGTCTTATAAACCACACAAAGAATAGTGCCAATACAAGCAGTTTGGAAAAAGACTGCAATTATATCACAGACAAATTTTAACAAGCTCTATCCCCTTACAGCGGTAATGAGCAGTTTGTTATCGCTAAAGCCCAGTTTGAGGGAGTGTTTAGAATGAAAAGGGAGCCCTCTGCAGCTGCTGTCATAATCGACAGTTTAGGAGCAGGATACTAGCAGATGGGAGTTTGTATCTTGGAAAACATTCTCCCTCTAAATATGGCACAGCTGAGGATTTGGACATGGCAATTCAGGTGGGCCCCAATTTCGTTCTCCCGGAGTGCGGAACAATCTGGGGGCATTTAACATGAGTGTAGGTGTGAAACAGTCCCCGCTGTGCGATATTTGGCTTTTCTCTGCAGCCCCCTCAGTGACCGAGCAGCCACTAGGTCGTGCCCTGTCCTCCATGGACGCTTAACAAATGCTGCCACAAATGGCACTAATTGGCACCTCTGCAGGCAGTAGCAGGAAAGGGCCAAAGATCAAGTGGCACGAGCGCAGGCTCAATGAGAGGGAATGCTGTGAGGGAGAAATCAGCCCAGCTGTTGCAAAAGAGGGGCAGTGATTTTAAACTCTGTGAAGATTTTGTTGCAGGCTCTTTGCAAAGGAAAGGGAGGAGTGTTTGAAGGCTCTGAATCCCAGGTGTGTTCTACCTACAGCACTGGGAGTCAACACAAGGTGCATGCTTTTGCAGATTACTTCACATTCAGGAGCTCAGTTTACTTTAGTTGATTGGAAGGTTTATGAAGAGAATCACAATGTGATATTTTAGGACTGCGTGCCTCTTTTTGCCTGTTATCATAAAACTTTTTCAGTAACTTCATGATAAAGTAACGAAAGAAGTGCTTAACAATGGAAATTTACTGTGTTCTTACTTACCAGTATTCTGTCACAGTCAATAATAGTGTTGAGCCTGTGAGCAATGGTGAGGACTGTACACTCTTGAAACTTGTCCCGGATAGTCTGCTGGATGAGGCTGTCAGTTCTAAAGAAGCAGGGAACACAACACCTCAGCACAAAAAAAATCTCTTCCTATACACCCTTGGGCAGGGATTTTACTTAACACAGAACAATGGCTCATCAGCAGCGAGGTATGTGCAGCAGCAGTGAGCATAAAGGATGACGGATAGCAGAGCTCCTTAAGTTAACAAATGTAGGTTCAGTTTATTTTGACTTTTATTTTCATTATGTAGTTTTGTTAATATGTTTTCTTTTTATCTTATAATTATTCTTTTAATGACTATGACTCAATTACAAATTTTGTTTTTGTAATTTTAAGAGTCACTGGTTTTGTTGTTTTTCTTTGGTGCCATAGGGTTTGCAGTTCCTTACTGGCTGTTCACTGCAGCGCTGCTCTAATCAATCTGCCCCTACTTGTGGTAGTCTGATGATAAGCGTAGATACACTACATCATACTTTTACTACATAATAATCCTGACATAAATAATTTATACAAGATATTACTAATACATCTATAGAAATAAAAATTAGCTGTCACTAAAACTCATCTTTAACTTTGTTCATTGTGTGTTTTGTCTCTTTTTCACTAATTAACTACATAATAATACAGGTGTTTGTAGGCGGGGTGAAAGTTTGTAACTATGATTCTACAGTGGCTTACAAAAAATAATAACACTTGATGATTTTTTTGTATTTTCTTATGTCAGCAAAAAGTTGCACTACCGCCTCCTACTTTCACAAAGTGAAATATATTAATTACTGGACACTTTATAAGTTACACTATATTATTTTATATGCATTTTTATATTGATATTAATAAAAAATAAGATTATATTAACATAAATGTTGTTTTATTTTGAAATGTCACAATAATAGTCAGTACTGGTTAACATCAGCACTCCTAGATAAGCCATCTGTAATTAACTTGCTCAGATGCTCCACTCACACAACTTAAGACATATAATCCTTTTACATACTCTGTTTACCACCACGCAGTGAGCATTACTGTAGGTGAGTTTTCTTATTTTGTAGTTTTTCATCAGAATTTGACTTTATACTTTTCTGTTTTTAGTTTATTGCACAGTGGAACCACTAAAAATGTGAAGTTACTACAGTTTAAATAATTAAAAAATACTTGTGTGAAGTGCCACCCGCTGACAGTGAACAAGCTTTGTGAAGAGAGGACACTGATGAAAAACGTTTCACTTTCAGTCTCGAGTGCCCTCTGACCTTGGGTCCACATTGGCTGTGGCCTCATCGATGATGAGGATGCGGTTTTTCCGGAGGATGGCCCTGGCCAGGCACACCAGCTGCCTCTGGCCCACGCTGAAGTTAGCGCCTGACTCGGTGAGCACCGTCTCCAGCTTATTGGGCAGGTCCTCCACCACGGCCTTCATCTGCACCTGCGGAGAGGGAGAGCAGAGCCCCAACCCTTCATTACTCCTGCATAAAGGCTTCCTGTGGGGATGTCTTTAAAGAGCTATCCAAACACACCCATTAACTGCCTGGCACAATGCAGGGCCAGGTCCACTGATGACCTTGGCCAGTGCTCTCTTGTGGCCAGCCTCTAGCTTTAATCCAGGCCACCAAACCCATTCAGAGGCAGGACCAGGAGCTGAAGCCCTTCACTGTGGGGGGAGCCTTCATCCTGGTTGGCCTGACTGCCCAAACACATCTCCCCCAGCACTTTCAATGGTTCCCAGTTACAAGCCGCACATTGAGCTGGGCCCCATGGCCCTAATGGGATTTCCCCCCATGACTTGTGGCGAGCAGGGAGGCTGAATGGCAGCATTGTACAGGGGGACAGAGGGATCCCCCCCTGGGCCGGCGAGGGGGAATCATTCAGAGCCACGCTGGAGTACCTCTTGGAGTGCATTCCACAGGTCCTCATCTGTGTGCTGCCTGAAAGGGTCCAGATTCTTCCTCACGGTGCCCGTGAAGAGAACTGGGTCCTGTGGATAGATGGATATAGAAAGAGAAGGCCGTGGCCAGTTAAGATAATGACAAGGGGGAAGATGTATGAAAGGGTTAAGACAAGCTTTATAGAGCGCCGCTAGGCAATGTTTGAGGGGAAGATGTTCACAAAGGGCTTGCTCCACTCAGGAGCTCTATTCAACGCTGTGGCCAACTATGCTTCAATAAGTTGATCTTTTTACTTAGAAAACCAGAGCTGTGCGAGGTTGTTTGAATATATAATAAGACACAAAAAAGGACCATATAGTCACTCTACCTACGCAAAGAATCTCATACAGAAGATGCATTAGATATGATCATCTCAAAATGTCTCCTAGGGGTAACAGCTTTACTCCGTCACATGCACAAGCATCCGTCAAGAGGGGTTGTCGCATCAGTCGACTGCCCTCATGAATGGGCAGCCTCGGATCTGAGACAGCCGGGACGTCCGAGATGTGTGTCTATGGTCAGCCACACACCTGCATCAAGGTTCAGCTGTACAGCTATCTTTAAGAGGGTAAATAAAGCTCTTTATTACAGTGCAGAGGAAGGAGCCCGTCCAAGTCCGCAGGCACTCGTCCAACATGCCACTCTGTTTTTTGCGGTGAACCTGATAAACGAGGGAAGCTGGTCTGCTTGTGTCAGGTCAGATATTTATTCATAAATCCTGTTCCAGTGTTGATTTACAGACACTTACAAAGCCTCTCCTAGCATGTCATAAAGAGGCCATCTTGCCTCTCGTGCTAAAGAGCTGCTCTTCATATGACATCAGTCTTATATCAGAGAACAAAAACTGCTGTGCTTTCTTTAACATTACACTGAAGTTATGGCACTTAAATGGATATAATCACCATTTGAAAAAACAGCTGTAACGAGATGCTACAAAGGCTATCAAAGCGACTGAGGTGACACAGAGCAGCCAGCAGTTGTCCATAACAAAAACCGGATAGGCTTTCATTGTATCCTCATGGCAGTCACAGCAGAGCGATAACCCCAGCTTACTCAAGATATGAATCTAACCTTAAATCAAGATAGGAAATGTTCACCTGGTAACCGTCAGATCAGACCAGGAGCAAGATTAAAATACACAATGGGTCTAAACGTGTCCTGCGTTAAGGTCACAGAGCTACTAGTCTGAGTGTGACTCACAATCCACACCTTCATCTGAGCTTCCTTTACAGGTCAGCTTCAAAGCCAGGAATAAAAAAAAAAAAAAAATAGCATGCACTCATGTGTGTAAGCTCACAGATTCACATAGCACACACACACACCTCAAACAAGAAAATCATGTCTTGACAAAACTTCATGTGGGTCAGAAGACTCGGGACTAACTGCTCAATTTTCATCCAGAAAAATAAAGCTTTCAGGGTTTCATCCCGGCTACCTGTGCCTTACAAAATGTTCCACCTCTTTATTTCCAATGAGCTTTTCCCTCTGTCACCAAAACACCGCCTTGTCATTAAGCCAGCTGAAGTCCCAATTCAAACTAGTTTTGTGTGACACACTTTAATTGAGGATTCAATGTTAGGTCGGAAAAACTGCTTTCAAGCACAGCTTTCCATAGACCGATTATGTGCTCCACCAATTCTAAGCCCTCTGTTTGCCGCAGAATTCTTTTTTTTTTTTCCAGAAGTCATTCCTGAGAATTCAATAGAAACCGAAATGGATCCTTTTTTAATGCCATATGCAAATAAAAGCTTATCATAATCAAATCTGTGGATGGCACATAATGAAACTCCTCACTGGCAATGTATAGTTCATGTATCACACTCTCGAAAAAAATTCCCCACATGAAAAAGGAAAGGCAACGAGCAATTTATATCAAGATTTTTTTTTCCCGTGTGAAAGGCTGACTGAATATCACTTTATCTCTGACGTCTAGCGGGACAACAAAACAGGCTTTCAGGTGAATTTGTGTGAATCCAAGAGGCTTCTCGCTGTATAAGTTTGTAAAAACTGAGAGCATGCTACAGAGAAACTCCAGTATGTGACACAGATGGGCGTGCAGTTAAAGTTCTGACTCCTAACCTGCCACTTTGTGCAAGTCTTCCCCTCTAGGAGAGACGGAAAGAGTAAACAAAATCACATCAAACACACATCACATCCATCTCAAACTAGTTTGGACTAGGGAAGTAAAACTTTATCTGAAGTAGTAGCAATGCCAGAAACCTATCAAATCCACGGAGAAGCAT
Organism: Ctenochaetus hawaiiensis; assembly: GCA_029783645.1. Classification (NCBI taxonomy): domain Eukaryota; kingdom Metazoa; phylum Chordata; class Actinopteri; order Acanthuriformes; family Acanthuridae; genus Ctenochaetus; species Ctenochaetus hawaiiensis. The sequence goes on from JAPZDY010000005.1 coordinate 10,071,699, forward strand.
TAATGAAACTGTTTTTGGGCATCTTGGCTGCACCCTAGAAATGTTTGCGACTTGGGCAAAGTGACGGTGTACAAGGGGACTCTGGCTGTGAAGATGGGGGAGACTTCTTCTAAGCAGCTTTCCCATGTTTGGGGGGTAGAGGGCTAATCCTCTGTCAGGGATGGGGAACTGCTCTCTTCACAGTGCAGGCCGTGGGAGTCTTCTCCCCTCCCTCCACTCTGCTGACACTCACCCGCAGGCTGGCATTTTCTTAATGCCGTATCAGTTTCAACAAGCGGAAATAAAGTTAAACTGTCTCAAGGCATCCGTTTGTCTCACTTTCAGAAATCCCCGGAGAGACGACTGTAATTCTCCTCACTTGTTTTAGCTTTTTAAAAGCCAGGCGTATAAAAAAAAGGGGCCAAAGCATGAAGGTGTCTGTTGCCAGTGTTCATCTAACATTTCTTCTATATCATGAGGAATCAAAGAACCTTAGAGAAACTTTCAAAGCAAAAGTCCAGCAGCTTTACAAAAGGAGAAAGAGGGCGACATTAGATGCAGCATTACATCACACTGAAAGCTGGATTTTTGTGCTAATATACGGTGATATCTAACTTCTATGTCAGGTTAATTTCATTCAAATTCACCCATTGGTTATTGTATGCAGTTTTAAGAGCTTTGACACAACATATGAGACTGAGGGCAGTTTAAGAAGGTGTGTTAACCTGTGGGATGATGGACATTTTCTGGCGCAGGGTGTGCAGACCGATCTCCGAAGTCAGAAAACCATCAATCATTATTCTTCCCTCAGGTTCCGCCAGCCGGAACAAGGCAGAGATCAGGGAGCTTTTACCAGCACCAGTGCGTCCGACGATGCCCACCTATGGCAGAAAAAAGAGAACTACTTTCATTTCTGTATAATTCACACAGAAATATTACAAAAAGAAATGCATTATGCTAATATATGCTATTATCATTACAGCAAGCAGGAGAAACAAATCACTTTTTGACAATAGTTATATGACTCAGACAGATAAAAGAGAAAAAAACTTTTTTTACAGAACTTTTAACATTTATTTGTCAAACGTCAAAACTAAAAATGCTCTCATATCTTAATTACATCATTTTATAAAGTTATTCATATGGAAGCAGGTGAATCTCTGTTATGACACTTAATATATATAATGTATCATTTTGTGTTGGCCCTTTGTGTGTTTGCAATTCAATGCAGCCATTCTAAAGTGTGCCATATTTTATTAATATTAGTATTTTAAGATCTAATTTCTTTAGGTAGGAAGTTTGCAGTTATTCTATTATTCCAGTTCTGTGTTAAAGGGGATGTCATTCAACAATGCTGTATATGCCTCACTTGCCTGTGCATTTTATGGACTGTGCAAGTCAACTAGAGTCCAGACTGACAGTAGCCCAGCATAATAAAACTCACTGAAGAAACATGATGAAATTCAAAACCACTGCCATCATAAAACCTCCCAGAATCAAAAAATCTGATTAACAAAAATTGTAGTACAGTTTTGTGCTACCTGAGAGGCTGTCAAATACACAGATCCATTACTCAAACTGGACTTTTTGGTTTTTCATTTTTTGTCTCATTTGTATCTAAAGCAACGTGCCCCAGTCAGCTTCCACCACTGTAGCCCTGTTTGCTGTTTCAGTGTGAGGCTTATTTTAAGCTGTATGCCTGCTAATCATCCCTAGCCATGCTAGCAGCTCTTCGAGGTTTTACATTACAGTAGCTAGCTAAATGCTAATGTCAGTATGCTAACATGCTAACAACGAGGATGTTGACAGGTTGTTTTTTAAAATGTAAAATGCTCTAAACACAAGGTACAGCTGTGGTTGACAATTAGTTTGTTATTACTTTTACAAGAATTTGTTCAAATATGAAGATATATCAAATTAAAATTCTGACCTGTTGATGGTGCCAAATAAAAAGTAAAAACTGAGTTGACTGAGTTGTGAGATGTGGCCAGCGCCTGCACTGCTTACCAGAATGATGCAAAGCACATTTACTGCTGTGTTACTATTCATGTCAAACACACAGACCCAAAGACAACCCACACAGAAAATGACCAGACCAAGATGCTCCCAGTATTTTTGGAAGGGTGAGTATATGCCACTGAAAATACCTAAATGCAACCTTGAACCAAATGGAAACGCTTCTGACGACGTCACCTTGAGGTAAATTATTACTTGAACTGGGCTGCCGGTGCCACACACCGCTGCCTGCCAACACAAAGGCTTGTCATATGCCATTACATAGCCAAGGGGCTACCTTTTGTTTAGTTAGGGGTTTACCAACAACACTGTGTGCATGACAAAGAACCGCTGTATGTGCCTGACATACCAACACACATCCAACATTGGAACTTTTTTTCCTCTTTGCCAATTAAAGTGCAAACATTAAAGCAACAACTTGCACAAAACAGAAAGTCTCAAGGGTTTAAACAGTCCTAATACATAAAGACCACAAGAAATATTGGCAATTATTACATGAGGGACGTAACAATGCAGGGTCCTTTTCTTGGTCCCTGAAGGAATCATTTCCACAGAGGAAACAATCTTTTCCCAAACTCTTTGACAGCTCATGTCAGGAGGACTTGTGACAGTAGAAAATGACAGACTTCTCCTCTACAGAAGCTGCAGCAAAGAGTGCACAGACATGATTGAACTACTGATAAAAAAAAAAAAAAATCCTAGACACACAAACTTGTGCCTCTCAGCTTCCACAAACAGGTATTTCACCCATGTGGTAGCAGCAGTGAGAATGTGTGGATGTTTATTATGAACAAAGAGTTCTGACACTTTGGATGTTTTCAAAGAGGAAGTAGGAGAATGCTCTGTTGCAACCTCTGACTCACAGATGGAGCTGTTGACCAGGAGCAGCATACAATGGGTCATCCCTTCCCGGCACAAGTCACCTCACTCATCCTGTGCAAGTCAACAAACTATGACTTGTTCTCAGCACCTGTTTTCAGTCTTTTACGCTTTTCACTCTGACTGTAAAGCTCTTATATATTTGTTTTAGAAAAAGTTATATTGCTTTAACAAATCAAAATGTCAGACATTATAAAGGTCAAATGTGAGAGCTCACAATCCCACTTTTTTTAATAGGGCACGGTTACATACTGCATGACAAGCCTCAAGCCTTAACAACAAAAGTGGCTCTTTTTGTGGGCATCTTCCAAAATTATCTCTATGGGACTTTCATAACAACTTGTAAGCATGTTTTCTTTGTTGTGTTACGGTTAAATCTAGCCAATGGCAAATATTTAAAGGTCAAGGTTATGGGAAGACAGTTTCGATGTCTTACAAGGTGTGAATCCAAAGGCTTTGTGGACCTGTTCATTCACATCAAGCTGTACTGTAAGAACTCCACACTACGTCTGATTTGCACTGAATGTGAGCAAAGCTCTTTTTAAAGCGTTTTTCAAGAAATGGCCAACAATCTCATGCATTTAAATGCATCCGAAACCCTGTTCAGCATGAGTCATTCACTCTTCCTCTGACTTTCATTTATCAAACCATAGAACCAAAGATGTTTACCACACATTCTATATCTTATTTCAGATGAGAAACACTTAAGAATGTCAAAGTTCATCTAAGAGAGCAAACTGTGCAATTTCAGTTTATCTGTAGAAATATAAAATGTGGAGGTGCATCACTGATATTCATTTTCAACATTTTAAAGATAAGAAATATGCCTTCACAAAGCTTTTTCTCTGTTAAAAATGAAAGGTCAGCCGTGGTCTTGTAGTGAGTTGTGTATTTTTACATGATTAAGTACAGTATATAGCCATGGTGAGGGACAGAGTAAATGGATCTTGTACTGTAGGTGGTTAAGAGCAGGTTTCCTTGTGAAAAGGGTGTCAAGGGAACTGTCAGGATACACAAAGCCTTTCACCCCCATGGCATGTGGCAGAGATCCTTCCCATGGGCTGTCAGAGCCAGGGCCTCTACACTTATCAACCCATCCATTGTGAAATCAGCCGCCCTGGCCAACCATAGCCATGCAAAATACACCCCCTGCATCAAAACACAATTTCAATCATCCTCAACCATCTCCCTCCGCTTTCCTCTCCCTCTCCCTTCCCTCACCCCTCAGCCTCTCCTCTCTCTTACAGTGAATAAACAGTTGTCACCGTCAGGTAGCTCAAAATGCAAATTGGGAACAAATGGATCCACTTGAACAGTCTTAATTGCATGATATGTATTCCATGAATCACAAATGGTATAGTCATGAAGATTCAGCAGCACAATATGGTGTCCCTTTAATAATTGATTTGAAAATAATGCCACATAAAAAAGAATCACATCACACCTTCTACGCTAGCTGCATGTCAACCTCAGTCATGGGATGTGCACACCAGTGAGCATGCACAGGAGCGAATAAATAAAGACAAGAACCTTTTCTCTGGATGTGAAGACGACAGTGAGGTTCTTAAGGACCAAAGGCCCACTGGCGCTGTAGGAGAAGTTGACTCTGTCGAAGGTGATGGAGCCTGCCTTGGGCCAATCACAGGGAGGCTGTTTGTCCGTCTCCCAGGGTGCTTCACTCTCCAGTTCTGCGTACTCAAGCACTCGCTCCACTGATGTCATCTACAAAAAACATGGCATTTTCTTATGAAACATGTGGAGATGTACAGTACCAATGCTGTGAAATGTTGCCCTTTTGATCACTTTAAACAATGTTAAAAACAGCAGGACTTCTGCTTCAGTATATTTTAAGTTATTTGAACTGCGATCAGTAAATATTACGATATGTCTGACTAGAATTTCCTATTTTACTAAATCAAAAGAGACAATGAAATAAAATTCTCAATACAAAATAAAACTGCTGGACTTTGATGACCAATGTGGTGCTCAGGTCTTTGAAAAAAGGACAAAAGGTAGGTACAAAATGCATTTATTAGCATAATAATTAATATTTGAACAGTTTATTTTAAAGAAATACTCTGACAACTAAATTTTGCACTTTTATAAAGTTGGGGGACCCCAAACAGATTTTATGAAAACAAGAGTGGCCAAAATAAAAATGGCAGAGGTGGAGATATTTAAACTTATAGCCTCTAGAACCAGTTCAAAAACACTGGATCCTACATTTCCCTTAATGCAACTCAACAATATTTTTCATATACCCTCTCTGGCTCCTAAACATCAACGTCTTTTAAACCAAGCACCTCTAGGATGTAACACAGATGACACCATCAGGGTTTTTTTTTTTTTTTTTTTAAACACTGCGTGGTTGTTTTCACAGGATATGTTGAACTCCCTAAGAGTAAACAAAGCCATCTTTCTTGCTTTTGAAAGCAGTCAGTGAAATATGTTCTTAGTGCTTGCTTTACAAAAGTTTCTTTGTAAGGTTTAGGGGTCAAGTCCTACTCATTAAAACCAAGTGAATAAGAGAGAGGAACCATGGTTATAATGTCAAAACAACCCATAATCTGAAGCTAAGTGTTAAATTCAAGGTTCTCACCATGTTTTCAATCTCTACACTCTGTCTGACGCCCCACTGAAACATGCCAGTGAGCGTCATGGCATAAGACAGCATCAGACCCACTGCACCCGGTTCCAGTCCTGTATTATTTGAAAGAATATAAATAAAACTGTATCACTATTAACGTCATACATGTCAACAACATGTGCTTTATCCATACAGTACATACCATCCCTGAGGAAAAGGCAGCCAAAAGCAGTAATGGTGACAAAAACTGCACAGATTCCATCAAGACGCACAGCAAACCAGCGAGAGGTCGTCAGGAATAAGAACCAGGCTTCTGTTAACAAACACAGATTAGGCAACAAATCCTTTTCACCTTGACTGTGCTGCTATTAAAACATGTAATAACAATGCAGCTTTGAATGGATGCGATACAAAAATGACTGTGTTTAACTGAAATCTATCTCTTTACTCTCACCTGAGTGAAGGTCTTGATATTCGTCAAACATTTGTTGAAATCTCTGTTGAACTCTGAAGGCACGGATGGTGCTCAGGCCTTGAAGAGAAGACGAAAGGTGGGAGAAAACCGGACTCCGCGCTACAGGAAATAACAGTATATGTTGTTAGCATTGGAGAAAGAAATACATTTGTGAGGGCAGCTGTCCATTCAACAGTCCAATGACAACCCAAAGGCATTTCTCAGTCTATACTAGGAGAATTTTTGAAGAGTTGTAGCCGTATTATTTTGAACTATGCACAAAGATTCAGAACATATTGGCTTTCGTGAATCACACTGTTTAACTGACTGCTTACAAGTTTTAACATACTGTATTTTTAAATGAGCCAATTAATCAAAATCAACCTGATGTTTTGAGGTTTTCTACTTAATATGTTTACATACAGGATGTGCCGATGTATAAAGTGTGAAGTGGTGGTCCATAGTAGCGATACGTATGTGCACAAACATGTTATGTCCCTGATGTCCAACAGTTTTGATATAGGGAAAAGTTGCAATTGAGAGGCCTTTTGTTTCCATTTGTTAGGCTCACAAAACCAAAGACAAAAACCTAAATGTTTCCTCCGAGCATTTTTTAAT
>JAPZDY010000005.1:10078331-10092769 GCA_029783645.1 Ctenochaetus hawaiiensis
TGTTTCCTCCGAGCTTTTTTTAATAAGACTTTTGTTCTTTAAGACGATGGAACCTGCTGGTCAATGTGCAATGGGCTCTCAGCCCAGTAAAAAAAAGATGAACTGAAGCCTGCAATGGCCTAGTCATGCCCACTTGGCATTTTTCCCATTGTATGTGATGTCATGAACTCCAGTCTCTTGAGGAAACTGCGTGTGGCCGAGCCATAGGCCACCGCCACCTTTAGCCTTTATGCTAATGACCATGGCTTCTTCAATGGTCTATTAGCATTCCTGTGGTCTGCTTTTGTCTCTTAGGACAAATGGACATGAACACCCCACCACCCAAAATGAAAAAAAAAAATTACTGGTAGACTCTAGGCGCTTGATGTCCCTTGAGGTCTGCAGGAAGTAGCATCGCAGAAACAGGAAGACGACAAGGAGGGGAACGACGGGGACGAGGATCCAGGGGATGACGACGGCAGCTACGGCAATCACCGCAACGACGTGAAGGAAAACCTGGGACAGGAGAGGAAATGTTAGCACAATAAAAACCAAAGTGCAACAGAGTCCAAACGTCCACTGCTGCTGTGTGGGTTACCACTGGGACATTGAGGCCTATTTCTTAAGGCTACACAAGAGAAACTCTTTTAGCCGTATTTGTTTGAGGACATACAGTAAGGTGACAGCAGCTTGTGGGACTGAGGTTATGTGACTCACAGTGTGAAAGGAAAACGATCACAGTGCTAATTCTCACTTAGTAGCAGGTGAGAATTTACCACTTGGCCACTGCAGCTCATATCCCTGGCTCTCTTGGGCTTTCCCTTCAACACTTCTGGCCTGTAAACCTCCCTGGCAGAGCTGCCAGCCAACAGGCATGGCCACAGTGACTGGCAGAGGGCTCTGGGAACCACACTGTGGGTGTCTGATACATCACACTCAAACCACACAGCCCTCAACAACACAGTGACTCATCACCCGTGTTAATGGCTCTGTGACACGTCGAGACCAGGATACCAGAGCAGCCCAAACAGGATTGGAGGCAATGAGTCCCGGCACCCAAACCTGCTCTGTGTTTAGAAACTGAAGTACAGTAGTACCACTATGAGTATCAATATTAAATTTAAAATTATTTTATTATCTGTGGATGTAATAATCAAGCACCCAAGTACTTAATCTTTCTTAAAACTTTTTGTATAAGTTTTAGGGGGATCTATCAGTAATAATAATATTCATAATCCTGTTTTCATTAGTACAAAATCACCTGAAAAACCAAATTATTGTGTTTTCATTATGTTAAAAGGAGACATACTGTATATCTACAGGGGGGAGGGGGTTCTCTTCCACAGAGCCAGCCATGTTGCACCGCCATGTTTCTACAGTAGCGCAGAATAGACAATCCAAACACTGACTAAAAGAAGGCTTTCTGTGTTTTTCCTCCTTTTTAGCTGCCACCATAAGGCCTCCTACGTGCCTGAACAGGAGGGTAAGCAATGGAATATTTGGATGCTTACAATATAGGGCCTCACCACTAGATGCCACTAAATCCTTCACACTAGACTTTTAAGACATTTTTGAGGTTAATCAAAATTAATCAAAATTAACTTAATCAAAACACTAAGATAATTTGACATCATGTATAATCTCGGTATCAAGGAATTTGTTAATTTAATTGTTTAACAGCTACCATTTCAGATTGGGAAATCTATCCATGGCAGAGATCTTCACACGCAATGTTTTAAAGTTTTATTCGTGTTACATTATTTATGCCTGCCGACTTCCTTCCTCAGTCTCTGACTGGTGTCACCCAAGACTCTATAACAGTGCTCTTCAGTCCAAACTGGGACGTCACTGTGGCTCCATCCACCATTTATTATACTGTCTATGTGTTATCACGATAAGTTAGCAACAGGCGACAAAAGTAAAAGCATCACTACCTAAATTTTAATGACAGATTTTTCTGAGTTTGAACTTTGCTGGAAACTTTGGAATAATCTAAGTAGACAATGAAACAAAATACATAATAAACATATAGTTGGGTTTTTTTACATTTTAATGTGGAAATGATGCAATAATAACTTAAGTATTTCCATTTTATGTGATTTATACTTCTACTTTACTGTATATTACAGGCACACTGCACTACTTAATCAACTACATTCATCTGACTGCTAAAGTTACCTTGTAGATTCATATTTAATGGTCAAAATATGAAATAAAATGTTTTATTACAACCTAAACTGCCAAGCAGTACATTAAATATTAACTCCATCTCATACGAAAAGTCACAGGGGCCATTTGTGCAGAACTAGGACTTTTACTCTTCTTTTTTACTCTTTTACGGGTGTACTTTTTCTTAGGAAGCCATGTAAATGATCTGATTACCTTTCCAACCACTGAATAGGTGAGAGACCATTTCTTTTTAACTGAAAGGTATACCGTGTTACATATTTCATAATCGATTGAGAGATGATAAAACTGAAACCTCAGACCCTGAAATTAGACACATCCCAAGAGATGAATCCTAAGACGTGGAGATTAGGATCATACTCTTACCTTCAGTGGTCTTAGACCAGCCCAGAGAGATGAAAATTTAATTTTTGCACCTTAATTACGGATGTTATCTGCAACTTAAGCACACATTTAAGCATGATCACTTTCAGTGTAGTTTCATGATGAAAAGTCTACTCAAAGCCATTTGCAGTTCTGATAAGAGGGTATTACTAGTCTAACCATCGCTGTAGTGGAGGCCGCACAATCAAAGAGTGAGTGGAAGCCACTGAGCACAACTGATCCCAAGAATTTCACAGTACATAAGTTTCAATCTTAGCCTTGATAGAAGGCTACTAGACTGCAAAGTGAGATGCTGACGCATGAGCCATTACTGCGCATTTACCAGCCGTCTCAAGAGAGGATCAAATATTAACTGAGCAAATGTCTTATTGTATGTATACTGATTTTCTTTCACTTTACTGCTGCTGATTGGCGGCACAGTGATATTGCTCATTCATGTTTTCTTATTTGGTTCATTTCGATTCTAATTGGGCCCGTTTCAGTCAGTGAGAGGGGCCACGAAGGTCCGAGACAGGCTTATCTGACAGCGGGGTCATCTGAGGGGACAGAGGAGGAACAGGAACCATTAGATAGGAGTCTTGCCTCCTCCTGCTCCCCAGGGCCCGCTGTCGCCAAGGCCCCGTTTGATGTGATCCATTTGCGTGGTCTGCCGCTTATCGTGTCAGCATCGGGAACACCGTGGCCCCCACCCACACTACACACAGATGACTCAGATAAGTGATCCTACGAGCATACACCTCAGCCCCTCAGACCACATCCATATCTCTTATGAAACCACACAGGAACAGAAAACTCCCAAAGCCACATCCCGCTGCACATAAAAGTGGATAAAAGGATGAAAGGTTTTGTATACAAACAGTTTAAATAAAGAATTACCGCTAATTGCTCTTTAGCAAGAAAAGAAAGCTACCGCACGCATGTGATTCAGTCATTCAGGCAAACTGGGTGCACTGCTGTGTCCAAAGACCATTGAGATCTCTGCTGGCCCTAATTGCTTTATTTTCTCAATGATTCTATCAGCTCTTTGATGTCCAAATAAATGTAGAAAATTGAAGTTAATTGCTATATTTGTGTTCGGCAATGATAGCGACTGTTGTTCCGCACCAAAAAATAAACACTTGCCTTTAATTAAACATCCCTGCGGACACAAGGAATCAGTACGCTTTTTACAAGCCCTTTTTCATCCTCCCTTTATTTACTGACAGTGTGCAATATTTGCCACTGGGAAAAAAGTGCAAACAAAACAGGAAATGAGGGGAATGCATGGTAAAGAAAATTCCTGAAAAGAAGTACCCTGTCATCGCTGGAATTTTTCTTTCTCCCCTTTTTTTTTTTTACTCCACACTTTTCTGTGACAGAGTGGCACAATAAGTCACAAGGGTCAGTGGTACTGAAACAAAACAAGGCTGTTCCACTCGGGCTCTGGAACAATAGAAGTGACCCAGTCCATTCTACTCTGCCTTTGGCCTTTATTTTAGCATTAAATGCCCAGATGCTGTGGCCTTTCTTTGGGAGAAATGACTGTGGACACCTCCTTCACATTCTCCCTTTCTGGGCCATTTTCACTTCATAAAGCTGCAGTCAATGTGTTTTGTGTGTGTTGAGGAGGGTCTGACACATACTGTGGTGGTCTCAGACTCTGTCTACATTGGTGGCTCAAGTAGTCCTAGGATTAGGCCTTTGTGTGCTGTGAAAAGGTAAAAAGAAGTCACTTATTTGGGCTCAGTCAAGCTGCTGATTTCCAACCCCATTTTGGAAATAAGAGAAAGGCTTTGAAATGCGCTCTCTCTCTCTCTCACTCTCTCACTCTCTCTACTATAAATCACTTGTGTCCAGCAAATTCATTCATTCGCTCATTGCTCCTTTCTTTCTTTTCCTTCCTTTTCCTCTTGAAAACAACATTTTCAAATGTGTACAAAAACAGTGATTCACAGGCACAGAAGTCCCTCCCTGAGAGCACAGTATTCATTATCTTCATCATATCGACATGATTCAAAACTAGATCGGGGCTTTGTTATTTAAGTTCCCAGGCCTGGATGTCTGACTCAGAGCAGCTGAGGTGCTGGACCGCGGCATCATGGGATAGACCACACATACACACACTGGAAGCTTTTGCTGGCCGATGCTCGCCATCAAATGACCGTGTGTGGTATTGCTGAGTGGCCAGTTAAGCACACCCACAAGCAAATAAGCACACAAACACACACACACACACACATAAAAATGCACACACACACACACACAGTTCAGCTCTATGGTGTTTTGTTTTATGTTTATGATGGGCTGACAAATAAGTAAATAAGATGACTGAATCTTTAGAATTCTCGCCTTTCAGTGTCACTTGTATTGTTTCACCTTTTGCATGAAGACAATGGCTCTGTCATAAAAACAATGCTCAGAGGGGATTTATGGCGCAGCCTATATATTTCCACACTGGACCGTCTCCTGTGTTTCTCAGGATAACCTGTGTAGCGCCTGGAGCAAGTGCATTCTTCACTTCTTCTGTCACCGGCGTGGTAAAGAAGCAGAGAAAGCCGGTGAAATCCCATCCTACAGCACTCACGGTTACGTCAGCAGTTCTCATATCCCACAAAGCCACTGAAAAGGCCTGACACACAATGTGCCACAATATACGGACTCACACAGCGATCCACCCGCCAGTGTTACGAGACAATGGCCATCTTTGCTCTGTGTTTGTGTGTGTCTTCAGTGCCGCTGTGATGTGTTTTGCGTCTGCACGCTGCGCTCATGCACACAAACTCTTTTCTCTCTCTCTGGATAACTGTAGGGTTTACCGCTATAATTTATGAGCCACTGTTTATGCATGTTTGTGTGCCATTAGCATCGGTGAGACCGGGCTGAGTTCCACTTAAATAAAAGTAGCTGTCAGCAGGTGTCTTAGTGTACACATGCTGACAAACTGAATTTGCGTGGATGGTAAGGAAGACCGATGAAAGTGGACCCCACAGTTAGTGGTGTGACTTGGTCAAGAGCCTTCACACAAAATCCTCCACTGAAAGACCCCTGTACTCACCCCCTTATTGTCTTGCCCTCCTCCTCTGCCCCCTCTCTGAAAATAGAGGCAACCCAGGATTTAAAGGTCAAGTCTACACAAAGGCCGACAGTCCCAGAAGCCTGAGGTGTTTTTAATTGACATTTCTGTCATTGTCTCCGGATCATAAAGAGGAAAGAGAAAGAGCCCATTTCCCAATACACTAAATTACTACTAAATGAGACCTGTGGAAAAAAAAAAAAGGGCTCTGGGGTGTAACCAGGTTCCCCCAGCTTGAGGGAATCCCCTTGTTAGGCGTGTATGGGGGCAGTGCTGAGGGGCTGTGAAGTGCTTACTTCACCATAATGGGGGGAGGCTCTGGTGCAAATCCCCGCACAGAAGCGGCCTCTCCCCATAGAGAGATAAACCAGTTAGGGCATTGTTTATGAAGTTTCACTTTATTCCCTCCTGACAACCATTTAAACAATGACTATGGGGAAATGTCCCTCCGCGAATGAGCAACAATGGTCAGGATCAGCAGCTTTTCTGCGCGGCTAATACTTTGATAAAAAGAGTGAAAATCTTCCTTCCTGAAAGCATTAAATGCTGCTCAATGAAAGCCACCTGCAAACAAGAGCAGAAAGAGGCACAAACAAAAGTGTTTTGTCCAAAGGATGCCACCTTTGTCAGCTATAACAATCACTTCCCACTTTATGAACAGCAGAAACATGTGCAAGTAATATATCTGGTCCTACTTTAACACTTAACACACCAGTTATGAGATGTAATCATTCTTAAACATGTTTAAAATAGTATTGTGTCTTGTATTTCATTATAGCGTAAGTTATAACCAATGTAGTGGATGCACTGGTTATAAACAAAGTACAGTGAGTACACATGTGCAGTTTTCTGTCATGACCTAGTCCACTTTCACTGTTTTCAGTTGGACCTACAACCCTCTACAAAGTTATTATTTTACTCCAGCCATTATTCACCTTATTATCAAAATGAGGGAAACTATAGCAGACAAAAAGCTTTTGTGCATATGATCTTTTGTGCTTTCAGCATTTAAGATGGCTTTTGTCTACTGTGAGATGGGTATCTGCCACAAACATCACTCAGGCATTGTGGAGGGGGGATTCGTTTTCAGACGGCCTTTGTTCTATTCTTTGGCCCAAACCAAAGGGCCACGCCTGCTCCTCTACATCGAATTGTGCAGCGAACATTCCCTTCTTTGTGGCACTAGGTGCATGAGCTGGCTCATCTCCGCAGGCTTTCGTGGGAGATGGCTGTCACGGTGGCAGGGTGGCATTTGGTAACCTAACCTGGTTATGCAGCAGGGTGGCCGTTGGCTACCAGGCCTGTGAGACTGTAGAGCATTAGGGGAATTGCGCTAAGAGGGGCAAGTCCCACTCTGGATCTGTTCCAACTGACCTGTCCCCCCTGCCCCCCCACCTCCCCACCCTCACCCCCCTTCTACCACACTCGCAGCTCCACTCCTTCAAACACATCGTATGCTTGCTGCTCACACTTCTTCACTTTGCCACTCAACACATCATCCTTGTCACCCCTCCTCCCTGCTGTTTTCCTCCACATCGGACCCATCATCCTGTGGCCTTTATTTCCTCTTTGGTACCTTTTTCTCTTCCAATCACTTGCTTAGTCTCCATACACATTCTCTGAAGATGCCGCTTCTGTTGTGTCACACTGAGGGAGCCACGCCCTCGGCCTATGTGCACACTTTTATTAAATCTGTGCAGGCGCTGGGCTGCGCTGGCGGGTAATCCTACAGTAATTGTTTCCAGATTAGGGGACCCGGACCACAAAGCAGGTTTAGCCAGGCATGAAATGGCCTTCCCATGCTGCAGCGCCAGCGACCAAACCTGCCGAGGTGAGACTCACCTGGATAAAGTCCACAAACGTCCATGGGAGCAGAGAGTCCAGGTAACCGATGTCCTTCGAAAACCTGTTGAGGATTCTTCCTGGGAAACAACACAAGATGGCAGATTAGTAACATCAGATTAAGCATGTAAGAAAAAAAATCATAATGGACAGAAGAATGATGATTTATTGGCAATAAAGATGCCACATTCATCACTCAGCAAAGGCTCAGAGTACATATATAGTAAAATAATGTGAAACAAAGGTTGTGTGGGTAATTTTACAATGTGAGAAAACATGTGGGAGTTTTAATCATGTTAAGGATTTTCAGATGTTGCTTAAAATAGTAACTTTACACCCACAAAAACAATATATCATTTGTCTCAATTAACCTTTCAGTCCCATTAGACTATCGAGAAGCTGTTATCAAAATCCAATTTATTAGAAAGAGCTTACATGTTAAGTGTGATATTGGATGAGAAACACAGGCCTATCTAGATTAAACAATGAATCATTATTGGTCTAGTATTTCAAAAAGACTGCCCTACTCTTGGCTGAATATGTGAGGAAACCTTTTGTCTGAAAACAAAAGGGCAACAAAAGCCGCGTACCTGCCTTTATGTTCTGACTGGCAGTGTCCGTGACATTAATTGAGTTGCCTCCAATCTGTTCAGGTGCTCATTATTTTGGCTGGCGCTCTGCAGGTGCTGTGGCAGCCCCCTTTTTATTGTGACTCTTTTAGTAACTTTGCTCCTCTATTCTGATCACACGGCACATACTGTAAGATTACACTCCAGCTGCTTTCACACACTGTTTACTGCGGGGTCAGTGATAGCAAATCCTCACACTACACTTCCTAAAGGCAGGCAAGACAGAAAGCCTTTCTCTATCTCTGTCCCTGAAGGAAGCCCTCAGACACTCAAAAGCAGACAAAAAGTACCAGAGCCTTGCCAGCATTGCCACTACGAGTGGTGGATTTAAGCTGAAAGACAAGAACAAGCTGAGGATATGTAATGTGTAATCTAGAGTGTATACATTACCTGTCAAATGGCCTATAAAATAGTCTCATAATGTTTCATATTGTGCTTAAACAACCAATCGTCTCTGACGGTGACACATCACTAAGCAAACAAAAATATCTGTCTGAGGAGAATGTAAATAAAGCAGCACTCGCGTATTTAGGGTACAACCTCTGATAAAGGGAAACTAACCGCACAAGCATGCAGACGAGTTTATCTAGGCTCACAGAAAAGGCCATGAAACAGGGTGGGACTTGGTACAAGACCGAGAGAGGGGGGAAAAAGGCTGAGCGGCACATTGGCACAATGTGACGGTATGGCACTACGGAGGCGTGGCAGAGCCGTGGCACCACTGACCTAAAAGTTGCCTCCCAGCCTTCCAGTCAGTCCTACGGAGGTGGGCCCTGTAATCACCTCTCTCCACGGCCGTAAGCAGCTTACAGCTTTATCCAAAATGCCGCTCCCGCCTAAAAACATGCATGCAGACGAGGCCGGGCTCCCCATAACAGCCATTGCATAAACCCAGCCAGAGCATTATTCCCCGCAACAACCCAGCAATGCTCCAAATCAGTACTGATTCAAAGTCAAGTGGCGTAAGCATGTTGTACACTTGGAGGCAGACTAATCTTATTCACAGTGTGAGTGCCCCTTTAGCATACAGACATCCCGAGGGGAGGGTTCAAGCAAAGGGGGTAAAGCTGCTACTATACTAGTGTAGCTGCTTTAGTCTGGGAACGGTGTGTGTGTGTGTGTGGGGGGGGTTCTCGTCAAACTGTGTTTGTGGAGGATCCAATAATATTTTATGTAATTTTACTGTCTAAGCCATAGATGACCCAAATTCATGCATATCTGACAAACAATGCCAATAAGAAAAGGCTAGGTTTCTCCGGGTTACATCATACCATGGTTGGAGGGTGTTAGAGCACAGAACATCAGTCAGCTATCAGCTGTTTGACAAGCGGCTCAGTTAACAGAGAGTTTCAGAGGGGATGAAGTCAAGATCCTCCATCCTGCGCAGACTATAGAGGGGATACATTACAGTGATGCAGTTACACAAAGACATTCACTGCATGGAAATGCCTATGAGGTAAGATCGGCATGGGACAATGGCTTCAATCACTATGGGTGGTTGTCAACAATATCACCTATTGTGTAGAGAGGGGTATAGACGTTTCAGGATATCAGCAGCATTAGTATCAAACAATTTCTCATGGTTTAAGACTCCAGGGGTGATTTGCACCACTTTTCTGGCTCAGGAAATATCAAGCCCTCCCAACTAAGGTGGCCCCTTAGGTGGAGATATTAGGTGAGCAGGGCCCCGAATCACACTTAAAGAAGTGGAACAGTGGGGTCCGGCTAGAGCGGGGCGTGTGGCAAATCGCTGTTCCCTGTAAACATCAAGATAAGGGGACGACTCAGAGCCGCTCCATGTGTGGGCCCCAGTGCGGTTGGAGGGGCCTTTCAGTGAGGCAAGTGCGATAATGAAGGAATACTGGGGAGGGGGCTGCCAAGGCTGGAGGTGGCACAGCTCACCTGCACTTCCACGAAGGGCCTGGGGGCCTGGGGCAGCCTCCCACCGCCGGCGCCTTGCTGCCAATACTAATACATTCTAAATCCATTCTCTTCGCTCACACCGCCAGGCTCCTGCAATCTCCTCTCCTTCCCTTTCATGCAATTAAATAGTGGAAGTGCCGAGCGAGGGGGAGCCCTATCAGCCATACTGCACACACACACGCGGCTCCATCTCCACATTCAATTTACACACCTCGATATCATCATCCACTCTGCAGTACTTCCTCCACTTTGCTCTTAACACTCTTGCATCCCAGACCTGAAATACAGACATTAAAAACATTGCCTCTGTAGACACAATTAGAATCTAACATCACTGACTACAGAAGATCTAATGTTCCCTGCGTCAACAGCAACTGAGTGACACCTAACAGTGAGAAGGCCCACTATGCCGATGCGAAAAGGGGGACGGTGGGAAGTGTGTGTGCGTGTGTGTGTGTGTGTGCGTGTGTGTGTGTGTTGACTGAAACTCCACTCCTTGACTGTGCTGATGAGCTGAAGCCCTGGCCTGCAGTCTCTGAGGGGATTAGCCCACTCAATGACACTAAATTACAGGGATCAACATCAGCTCAACACATCCACCGCTGTCTGTGCTGCTTTAGCTGGATGACATTTGGATGAACAGCTGTAAAAAAGGCTGTGCCTATTGCCAAAATTAAGCAACATGAATATAACACTTTGTGGAAATTGAAATAACAGAGGAAATATCACTCTGCAGCACAATGTAGTGTTATCAACATAATCTAGTTGCCTTAAAATGTATCAAATAGCATTGTAAGAAAATATAAAAGTTTTAATCACCAAAAGCTCAATGTTAGAGGTCAACTATCTCCTCAAAGCACAAAAGATAATACAAAAACATGAACAAATGGCACAGACTTGGAATTCAGTGGCTGATACTAAAGAGCCAGAATGCTTCTCCATCAGTAATAATTCACCTCCGCTGCACTCTTTTGTTATAAACCACATTCACAGAATAACAAATAAAACCTTTGTGCACTGACGCTTGAAATGGTAACCTTTAACTCTGTGGACAGCTATCAAACACCGGCTCTGTTCAGCAACAGCAACAGCAGCAGCAGCAGCAGCATACCTATCACTTACACATGTAAACAGTTGTCAAATCCTTAAGAACACACAGTTACAAATTACTCACACTTACTGCAAGACAGGTGTGCATGTGGAAGCAGCTGTGATGAAAGTGACAGAGCAAAACATCGAGAAAGAAAGAAGACTGAGGGGAAAAATGGGCAGTGTTGACAAGAGCTGTCCTTATGCCTTATGTCTATTCTGTCAGGTTTCACTCAAGGGAATAAATCAGTTGAAAAAAAATAAACAAAGAAGAGGAAGAAAAAACTATATAAATAAGTGAAACTTGTTTGTATTGCCTAGATAAAAAGGTCATGTTTGTGCGTAATCTACTGTTGACTGCACAAAGGACAAAAGAAGCTCAGTCTCTGGAACAGTTGTCTATAAATCCAGTCGAACACACAGTGCTGTTTGCCAGCCTGGAGGCCAAGCTGTAATGACTGGACTGGTCATACAATGGTTACTGATAGCAGCACAACAGCAATCAGATAGCAGTGTCTGTTAAGCCTCTCCTTTGCTGCGCTATTAAACAGATTATTACATTATTCAAAGTGTTTGTCCTCCTCCCGTGCGTAGATTACCGAGCGAGGCACACCCAGATAAGCCGTCAGGTAGTCCAAGACGTTACACAACGGCAGCAGTAAAAACAAAAGCCAAAGATTAAGACCTGTGGTGTTTGCTCCAAACACAGCTCTGCAAAGGAAAGCTTTGTCGCTACACCCACTTCTAATGCCAGAGGAAACCGCGAGCTCCTGAACACCCTCAAATCATATTTAGACTTGTGTTACCAGCTTATTATGACTCATTATACAGATACAAGTTGCCGTCTTGTTGAGAATCCCCACCCGAGCTGATTGTGTTGTACATGCATGTCAGTATGAAGAGATTAGGCGGAGTAATTATCTTCTGACAGGTGAACAATGCCCCAGAAAAATTAAAGTTATCAAAGTGGGCCACTTGACAGTTGACTTTGGATGTGAATGACAGATTGTAGTGACATTACTTCACCTAATTAAAAGAGGCCTTTAATTAATACCAGCTAATCATAGGGATGAAGTAACAAGAAGCGTAAGACATTTTGCTAATGATTTCAGCAAATCTTGAAATACGCTCGCAGTTTTTACTGGTTTCTATTTCAAAAGGTGCCGTGAAAAGCGCCATGAGAAAAAAAAACAGCAGCCTCTTGAGTTAGATGTTCAGATGTTTTTGGAGTGTTTGCTTACTTTTAAAAATCATGTCCAACCGCCTAACCCACTGACCGGGCACCTACGACCTACAAAACCGGTGAAATAATCGGAGGTGTCTGATACGCCGCACAAGACGAATATGTGTGTATTTACACAGCTCTGTAGTCCAAACACAACCCTGTACAAGATCTAATGCAAACACTATCTATTCAACATGATTGTTTGCTTTTTGTTCAGGCTTACAATAAAAACGATAGCACGGTCTTTACTTATTTTTAAATACATCTCGGCCATATATGAAGTCGCGTTACACAAGTTTTTTTCATGAATGAATAGGCTTCTTGGTTACGCAGGCTTTGCTGCCAAGCAGTGACTTTTTTAGATGCAAGATTTTCTTTCAGTGTCAGATATCAAATTCCGTACATGCCACAAACAAAAAAATCAACACAGTATAGCAGCTGAGTATTTATATTTTAGTTCCTACTCTATTTCCTGATTAAAAATTCAGTATATCTACACATAAATTTAATGATCATTTCAATAATGTGGTGATAATAAGATATCCTTAAATAGAATAAAATTATTTAAAACATTTCACAAAAATTTTAAGACTTAAAAATGTAAGTAATATTATAAAGAACTTGATGGCAATGACAAACTATGCAGTTTAAGGGCAGGCATATGGAT
This sequence comes from Ctenochaetus hawaiiensis, assembly GCA_029783645.1. Taxonomy (NCBI): domain Eukaryota; kingdom Metazoa; phylum Chordata; class Actinopteri; order Acanthuriformes; family Acanthuridae; genus Ctenochaetus; species Ctenochaetus hawaiiensis. Next base: position 10,091,309 of record JAPZDY010000005.1, read on the forward strand.
GTTTAAAAGCGGATCCAGACATGACAAATTAAGTAACAGTCTGCTCTCTAGTGGTGAGGTGGTAGAACAACAACTTCGTCAGTGGGTATCACTGGACATTTACGTCTCATCACTCCTGTATCACCTTCAACAGTAGTTATCTTTTTTTTTTTTATTTAGAACTTGATGAGAGAAGAGAGCCACTTACCGATTGGGTTGATGTCGAAAAAGCGTACCGGGGTCTGCAGAACGGCATTAAACATGCTGTTGTGAAGGTTTTGGGCCGAGCTCACCAGGACGTTAAAGAAGAGCAAGCTTCGGAGGAAGCCAAACACTACTGAAGTAGCTGTTAAACCTGACAAAAGCACAGAAAAAAAAAAATCCATCAGCACACTGCACTGCTATCCTTGCAAATGTTCCAAGGTCAGCTATGCATTTAAGGGGCCATTATTAGGCATGCTGAGTGATTAAAAAAAACACAGATATATCCTTCAGTGATGTTGACTTTGTCTTGGATGCTGATCTATCACTGTGAATACAAAGGCTGAAAGGGTGAAGAGGCTGGTAGTCACAGAGGGACAATCAGAACAATCCAACAGCAGGGAACTATAAAGGCACTGCTATCTCCCTGTACAGCTGAGGCCCATGTACACATACACTGGGCCTTGAAGGCCTTGGGCCACAGCCAAAGAACTGTGGATCTGTTCATTGAATGGCTGGCGTATTCAGAGCCTCAACAGTACACAAAAAGCAATGTGCGCTCAGTAAGCTTCACCTGCGTAAACACCTAGGTACAGGTCAAGGTCCAGCTGCCGAGGGAAACTGCCATTGAGGTGCTCTGTCACATTCATGCGCTTCTGTTCAGAGGCCCTGCAAATCAGCCACAAAGGGAACCAAAAAATCCACAGGGACAAACAAACACAAAGAAGAAAGCAAGCAGCATCATGAAAACATTATAGAAAACACTCTCCTCTTATCCTGGAGCGCAAGGTCAGTTTTAACAAGTGAAAGATAATGCCAAAAAAAAGAAAGAGAATGTATAGTTCAGTTTTCTTCTATTAAATCATCAACTATTTCAAGTGTGAGAAAACATGGCAGTCTGTCTAACAAAGCCTGCATGTTTATCGCAGGGTGTAAAAGAAACATAGTCTCACCAGCAAGCAAGCCACCAGTCCTGCAGAATTAAGGCAACCTGAACAAACATAAAAACAAGATAACACAAACAAAAATGAATTCAATATTTTAAAAAAATTATTACTTCACTAGGACTAGCAATTATTTCATTTTCAATTTTACACAGATTTAACTTGAGATAAATTATGTGTCCTTTTTTTCTGAAGGAAAACACTCATGTATTTGAAGGAAATGAACTCACATGTGTGAGGACATTGAGTAACAAAAGGACCAAGAGGACGAGGAAGTTGCCGCCTGCTCTGAAATACTTCACATACACACGCAGGCCGACGTTTCCTTCTGAGCGGC
>JAPZDY010000005.1:10123840-10163225 GCA_029783645.1 Ctenochaetus hawaiiensis
ATTCTATTTTAATTTCTTTATTGCTTTTTATTGTACTTCTTAATGCTTTCTGTGATGCTTTTAATGTTTTATGTAAAACACTTTGGGTTGTTTTGTACATGAAATGTGCTATATAAATAAACTTGCCTTGCCTTGCCTTATTTCTGCTGATATGAATCATCTATGGTGCAATAACTACATTTCTTTGGGTGAATTTGTTTTATTTTAGCATGATACAGTGTTGTTATTGTACACAGTTACATAATACTCATCTCTTATATATCCCATATTTTACCACTTATTTATTATATGTGTCTCTTTTTTAATTGCACTGATCAGGAGTAGCACTCCTGATTATATTGGATACAGTTTGATACAGTGACAGTAAAAGGTTTCTATTCCATTAGATTCTAGTGAATTCTATTTTATAAAGTTTTCTTTGTTTAAAGATTGAGCTGCTGTCTTGTTCACTTTCTCTGACTTCAACACACCATCTAAAACAAGAGCTCAACGGTACACAAAACTGAACCCATACTGGTAGATGCACTGTGGTGTGCCATACTATAAACAAACACATTACCAAAGTGACCTTCACAAAATGGAATCACAGTTCAAGGCAAAACATGTGATGATGTACACAAAGCACACGGCTTCCTGTGTGTGTTTTTCCCTCTGCATGAAGCACCTGCGGCACTTCCAGACAGACAGAGCTGGACAGATTGCTCAGATTTGCCTTTTCTCTGACTCAAGGCAAAACTTCAAGTTAATCATGAGTTACAGGACTGTGGTGATGTACATGGAGATCGGATGCTTTGTGGTCTGTGTAACCGGATGGATCCTGGTCTGCTCCACCATGCCCACAGAGATCTGGACCTGGTCGGAGGTGGACAGCATAGTCTTAACCACTTCAAACTACTTCTCCAACCTGTGGAAGGATTGTATATCTGATTCAACTGGAGTTTCTGACTGTAAAGGAATTCCATCAATGCTGGCACTAAACTGTAAGTAAATGTATTTTAGCACAACACATGTAGATAATTAGTCTTTTTAAATGCACATTCAGATGTGTGCTTAATTTTGATTTGCCTTGGACAGGGGACATTCACATGTGCCGCGCCCTCATCATCATCTCCATTATCCTATCTTTCTTCGGATCAGTTCTGGTCTTAGTAGGAATGAAGTGCACTAAGCTTGGGGGAACAGAGATTGTTAATGCAAGAGTAACTTTTGCTGGAGGGATGAACTACCTTATTGGAGGTAAGAACTGAGTTGTTTTGAAGAAGTCACAATGCAGAACACAATTTGGTTAATTGATAAGTGATTTTTTTCCCTGTTATTTTAGGGATGTGTTCAATGGTTGCTTTCTCCTATTATGGAAACAAAATTAGAGCAGAATTTCAAGACCCTCTCTTCAGAGCTCAGAAGTAAGTACACATTTTAATTGTTAGTTACCTTTTCTTCTTGTATTAGTATTAATTAGATCATTTCATGAAAAAACAATGTATGTTTTAGTATGATTCTTGTACTTATTGCCAGGTTTGAAATAGGCGTTGGTGTCTTTATCGGCTGGGGAGGCTCCACCTTACTTGTTGTTGGTGGCCTTATTTACAGTATCTTTGCAGGGAAGGAAGGGTGCCATTCAAGGTAAAACACTGCCACTGTATCACTGATTTTTTTCAAGCATTACTATTATTAACACCCAATCCACCTGCAGGAACAAAATGACCATTTATTTCCTTTATCTATTTCCACCTCACAGCTCAAAAAGATTCCCTGCCTACCAGCTCCCTGACGCCTACACAGTTGCTCCGACAAAAAAGAGCATTGCATCTTCAGCTCGTACATACATAAGTGAGAGCAGAAAATCCAGGGCAACTACTGACAGCACAGTCAGCAGCATCTCTGAGATCACCGCAACCACCAAGACGTCAGCTACTAATCAATATGTGTGACTTTTTTTGAAAATATGGAAAATATTCTGTTTCTGTACCACTTTACTGTGCTTTTCCTAATAATATTACCACTTTAGGAGGAATTTAGTCATCATTTATTCTATTAATTACCCTTGTGCTTTTCTACTTTCTCCAATTTATATGCAAGTTCTTTGTTCCTTTTTAGAAGCACTGACTGTTTAGCAAGATGCGTCATTGACAATTCAGGTTTTGCACAAATGATGACATGATAATATAATATAAAAGATCACTTATAAGGACACAAAACATATGTATGAATTTTGTTAGTAAAGCCATGAATCATTTTTTTGAATGTTACTTTCTGTGAACTTATTTTGGGAAGCCCATATCATGTCTTGCTCTGAAGTGAGGCACAATTATTGAACATATAGAAATGTAGATATAATAATATATACATGAAAAGCACAATGTATCACTGTTAGATGTTGTCAGAGATTTTGAAATGTTTTAAAAAAACAAAATTATCACACTGCAGCTGGGATAGTCATGTTATTCTATACAGTATATATTCGTTATCCATTTTATTGGATTTAAGTAGTCAAATGAGACCACAAAACTTTATAAATTAGAAAGAAACATTCAACTATTTTGAACACTTAGAATGTAACTAATAAAACATTAATTTAAGGTCTACATGAACAGCAAATAAAGGTGTACTTTCCAATATTGCACTTTTAGTATAACCTCAATCTAATGGGTCAAGTTACAGCTCTCACTTTTGCTAAAGATTTACATCTTAATATATAATTGCGCTTTTCTTTATAACAGTAGGTCTTTGTAGTAATCCCCAAGAGAGACAGACACACACACGCACACACACGGGCAGACAGTGAGGACAGTTAAATGCTGCCGTGGCTCCTTTCTGTTGAACCGACGGAGGTGGGCGTGGTTTTCCAAACAATCCAGCCAATCATAGTCACCCACGACCGGTCGGTTTAGTTGTCCGCTTTGCTGTGACTGGGACAGGAGGAAGCAATGCTGAGCAGCGGTCAACGCATGGGACTGTTGAGTATCAGGGGAAACATCAATTAAAATAACATCGGCTTAAGTTTGTGGGACATCGAGGCAAGACCTATTGGTGCAAGTCTAGCCATGGTTTCCATCGACCATACAACTCACAAGATACTGACATACATCCCATATGTTCTTGTTTTGATAGATCTGAGATATGAAGGTAAGAAGCTCATTAACTGTAGCTGTCTCATTAAGAAAGCTAATGATAACCACTTAACTTTACTATTGAAGTTCGCTGAGTAAGAACTTTTAACACGGTCCAGACAGCCTGCTCTCAGTTAAAGTAACGCATTTAAGTTGCTAATGTCAATGGTAACTTTTGCTAGCATAATCGATTACTGTAGGCTAAAGTTAGGCTAACGTTAGCAAGTAAGTGATATTGAGGCGACCCCTGTTTTAGCTCAGTAATTAGTTGAATACCCAGTTTGTTCGAACCTGAAGGTAATTAAAAACTAACTTGCATATACTAACAGCTACTTGGGGACCTAAACTAATAATGTTAGTGTCTTTCATGTAGGCTAACACGATGTTAACGTTATCTTACAACATAGGATGACAGCTAGCATATGTGTCAAAGTCGTGTCTCTAACTTTGTTGGTGTGATTGACATGTTTCCGTCTGTCAGTCGTCAGCAATTAACGAATGACAGAAACAAAAATGAAATACTGTTCTGTAGAATTATGCGGCAATATGCCTAGTGTTGTGGTGGAAAATATCAGTATTAGGTATGTTTTTCAGGGGTGAAATGTGGCAGAGATGGCAGTGTGGATAATCACATAGAAATGGGGAAGAAACTGCTGGCTGCTGGTCAGCTAGCCGATGCCCTCTCTCATTTCCACGCTGCTGTTGGTAAGTGACAGAAACATAACATGGTTAAAAATAAATATGTCTTGGTTTCAGCGCCAGGAAGTATGATTTAAAACTTGTACTTTTAGTTATGTTTTCTTTGTCTTTTCATCAGATGGAGATCCCAAAAACTACATGGCCTATTACAGAAGAGCCACAGTGTTTCTAGCAATGGGGAAGTCGAAGTCTGCACTGCCAGATTTGAGCAAAGTCATTGAACTCAAACCAGACTTTACATCAGTGAGTTTCTGTCTCTGCAGTCACTTGGTTTGAAATAATTGTTTTTGCACTGCATCTGACATGGTTTTATTTCATGATGCAGACTTTAGCTGCCACACTGAAGCAGTTAAACATGCATTCAACAGTAATTTTCTACTGTTAAAACCAACTCCAGATACAATTTTGCTCTTAAACTGGCCGGTTATGTCATCTGTGTTGATAAGTATGCATTTGCAATGTTATGGAAAACAACTTCTCTCTCCCTCTCTTGATAGGCACGGCTTCAGAGAGGAAATCTCCTTCTGAAGCAGGGGAGACTAGATGAAGCAGAGAGTGACTTTAAGAAGGTGGTAAGTACAGTAATAAGTTGTAAAAACTCTACAGCTACTAGACTGAGAAGACACTGTTTTGTTAGATGAGCAGACTTCACCAGGAGGTGTCAGTGTTGATCTGTCGCATCGTGCTGTAGTGAAACTAATCTCGGCCGTGAATAATATGGACAATAAGACAGAAGTGAATAAACCCAACAAAATTCTTTGAAGCCAAGTTGCCTGGAAGTTAAAAATGGATGCACTTAGGCCACATAAGACCTTAGAGAACAGGAAACACCTGCTTCCATAAGCCATCTTATAATATGTAGATAATAATTAAATTGGTAGTGAACTCTCATTTGGGCCTTCAGGGATCATTTTAGGTAGTCATTAAGGATTAAAACGGGAGCTCACTAATGCATTTTCCATTAGAACTATCATGTTACAGTTAAGTTTCACAAGACCCCCAGAAGACATAAATACCCTTGTTATGTCTGCTATTAGTTTTTAGATTCCATTTACAGCTCAGGTGAGGTAATCGTGCAGGGAAAAATTAAGTTCCTCTCCTATAAAAATAGGATTTAAAAGTGAGACAGTGTGACAGTGCGCCAACAGCATGTGACAGACCTGCAGTCTTAGAGGGCCTGTTTTGGTCGTTAGCTCCTTGCCTTTACATTTCCTGTTACTGAAGACACAAAAATCTAGTGAATTTTAGAGCAGCTTCATTTTATGTTGATTAAATCTTAGTGGTTAGTTTCATATTCCTGTTTATGAGGCTGTAATAAAAAACCTCAGGTGGCTAATATAAAGGTTGCTGCGTGCTATGGGCTGCTAAACTGTTTGATTAGTGTTTTAAACACAAGTTAAGCAGTCATTTTTTGTGAGCGTCTAAGGAGTAGCAAGTTTTGTAATTGCAATTAAGTGCAATGCCTCGCCCTTCTAGAGAGCCAGGAGCCACATTCCCAGGCATCCAGGCTTTTGCAGTTTTTTTTTTTTTTTTTTGGACACCACTTTGCTGATATAATGTCAAGGGACCCTGCCAGAGGTGCATGCTGTCCTGCTGCTTCAGCAGTCCACAACGGTGGCCTAGCATAATGCCTCACATTTATGCATTACACTCTTTCCTAAGCTGAGCTCGCAGGAAGCACTTAAAGGGTTCCTACTCGTAGGTCTGTTTGTAATGGATGTGTCATTAGCCGAGATTGCTCTTGTGAATATGATGACCTATGATGAGCATGATTATAATGTAATGGGTTTAGGGAATAGTACGCGCTGCTACTGCTGTGATAGGCAATGCTTTCAAGTTGGCAGAAGAACCTCTTCAGAAATATAAGAGCTCGTATTTAAACGCCTTGGTGAACGGCTGAATCAAACTCTATTATGGCTTGGTCACACTAAAAGACTTTGAAAGTCATCAGATTGCTGTATGATTCACACTACACAACTTTCTGTCTTGCATTGGGAAATCATCAAGTCATTTGCACACCATGTTACTACTCAGCAACGGAGGGTGAGGGGGGTCACACATAAGAAGAAACCCACCCCCTCCACCTCCCCAAATCCGTCTGCTCTCCAAACTAAGAAAATTGTTCTCAAAGTTATTGTTTTTTTGTTTGTTTGTTTGTTTGTTGTTTCAATGAAAGTGAATAGCTATGATACTAGAGGAGTGTCCACTCTCATTGGCTGGAGCTGGTTGCATGTATACTTAGTTGCTTTATATCTTGTCAAGAGTCTGTGAGGCATCAGTGAGCTCTAGACAGGCTTTGAACAGTTAAAAAAAATGGGGATCACTGCTGGCAGAAGCAAACATTGAGGCTGTAATCCTGTAGTGTGAGCTCGGCTTCAGGCACACTTATTTTCTGCTCCTGTCTTTGGTCTACCATTCACACATGATATTTCATACTCTGTCCTGACTTCAATCTTTGCCATGCAATGTTGCAGCTGAAGTCCAAACCCAGCAACAAAGAGGAGAGCGAAGCCCAAAGTCAGCTGACTAAGTCTGATGAAATTCAGCGCCTGGTGGCTCAGGCACGCAACAGCTTTAACAGCCAGGATTATGTGACAGCTGCTGTCCAGCTTGACACTATCATTGAGGTAAGATATACCTGCCTTGTCAGCATTTTCTAATTTTCCTACGAGCCTGACATAGCCAGTGTTATCATCCTGCATGGTGTCCAGAGCATTTGTTTAACTACTAGCACTGCAGTTTGTAAGAGTTACTGTCACCTGTTTCAGACTTGTGTTTGGGATGTGACCTCTCGTGAGATGCGAGCAGAGTGTTATATTCAAATGGGAGAGATGGGGAAGGCCATCAGTGACCTCAAAGCTGCGTCAAAGTTGAAGAATGACAATACACAGGCTTTCTACAAACTCAGCACCATCTACTATAATCTTGGAGACCATGAAATGTCCCTCAAGTAAGACCTACTAGCAGACTGCTTTCTTTGGGAAAGCTCTCAAACTGTGTAAACATCAGGCATTGTGACAAATACTAGAATTTGACTGTCACTTTTGAACATTATATCTGATTATCTGTTTAAGCAGATGTATATTTGGTTTCTTTTGTAAATGTCATGGAGTGACTGCTGAAGGGGGCTACTAGCAAAATGATACCTATAATACACATTAATTGCATAAATAAGAACTAACGCAATAGTCCTGCAATAAATGGCTGTACGGTTTGTTTATTGTAAGGGTATTGTTTTAAACCTGATGATCATTTTTGTGTTGATACACTACAGTATTTCAGCTTGCCTCCTAAATTCACAATTGACTGAACAGTGCCTATTTTGCTAGTTTTTGCTTCTTAAAGTTGTTTCATGCTGCCCTGAAAAGTCAAATAAATGCGTATTTTCAGATTTTTAATCACTTGATGTACTGATAATTGGTATTTAGATTATTATCATTTGCCCATGTAGCTAACCAAGCCAGTCATAAAACCACTGGCTGTAATATTGCAAGCATTAAGGGGTAAAAAGAAACAAATGAACAGAAAAATGACATCTTGAAATGACTAAACACAGAAAACTTCATTAGCATAATGGTGCAATAATTACAAGTAGACTCTTACCAACATCCTCTTTAACAACAGAACAAGCTTAAGCTTAAAAAAATGACCATGTATTTGAAACCAAAACAGTGAGCTTCATCAAAGTTGTTTTTAACTGTTGGACTGTTGTGTGTTACTATGAGGTGTTCCTGTTATTTCTGTTCACCTTCTATAAAATGGCAGTATAGCATTTTGTGCATGAGGTAATATGGAAAATCAGCCGGTTCTCACCTTCCTCATCCTCCTCCTCTCACCTCATCTGCAGTGAGGTGCGTGAGTGCCTAAAGCTTGATCCTGATCACAAGCAGTGTTACAGCCATTACAAGCAGGTGAAAAAGCTCAACAAACAGATCCAGTCTGCAGAGGAACTTATGCAGGAACAGAGGTATGTGTGTGTGCTTGCGTTTGTGTGTGTTTTCAGGTGATTGTGCATCTCCATAAAATTAAAATGATGTCCCTTGTGAATACCACGGATTGCATCAACTGTACAATAACTGCTTCCTTCCATCATGCACTCAGATTTTCTGGTCGTACAAACAGACCCGCACTAAATCCCACTTGATGTGAATGAATGTCACACATATTTGAAATACATAAGACATCATGGTCATAATACTAAACAGAGCGCATAAAGGGAGTGGCATGATGTTTATGAGTGCAGTGATCCATGTTGCATTCTGCTGCATTAACGGTGTTGCAGTGATGTTCAAGCGTTAACGTGTCTCCTGCTGTTTTAGGTATGAAGACGCAGTGAGCAAATTTGAGGCAGTGATGAAGACTGAGCCTAATGTAGTCCATTTCTCTCTCTTTGCCAAGGAGCGCATCTGCCATGCCCTGACTCAAGTAAGACCTCAAACTGCTGCTTTGAGATGTATTAACTCGCTCTTTGACTTTGTGTAGCCGTAATTCTAACTAGTGTGTTTTCTCTTCGTCCTGATCAGGGCCAGCAGGCTAGCAGAGCCATATCAGTGTGTAGTGAAGTTCTCCAGTCACACCCTGAGAATGTTAACGTGCTGAAGGACAGAGCTGATGCCTATGTCCAAGACGAACAATATGAGGAAGGTAAGCCTGCAAGATATAGCTCTGTGTAGTTAAGATCTTTTAATTTTTCAATTTGACGGAGTCAGGCTGTTACATTACCACCCTCATAAACAGAGTCAGACTTAAAGCTGCTGGATAAGCTGATCTCCTCAGGGAATTTATTAATTTTGGTTTAAAGAGTTCATGGCCACTGTCTCTATTTATTGAAGATGGACTGAACTCTGACACAAGTCTTGGGGTGGGAGCAGGAGCTGTTTGGAGAAAGTAGTATTTAGATTTATTAACAAGCATCATATGCAGTTTGTGGTCCAGTTGGATTGCATTACATTGCCAGTGCAGTGTTTCTGCTATGTAGTCTACCATCACTGATTTAAATCAGATGTTGTTGTAACCCAAACTTTACTGATGTCATGGAATGAGTCTAACACTTTCTAACTCTTTGTACCACTGCATAGAAAACAAAGAGAATAAAGTTAAAATATCAATAACACATCATACACATTACAATGTGAGAAATCTATTTGCTGGAATTCGTTCCATCTACTGGAAAAGTGGTGTGATTTCTGTTGTTAGCGTCCAATGGTAATGCTATTAGTCATCATAAGTCAGGAAGAGGGTTGCCTACATCCCATTAAAGCCTGATTTATTCGACACAATGTCTCTGTTTATCACCAAATCTGTTTAAACTCTGAATTCATTTAAGAACAATAAAGACTTAATGAAGATAGACACGGAAGGGATTTCCTTATCTAGTTAAAGGATATACATGTTAAGGGTTAGCATATAATTATTATATCTATAGCCTGAAACAGACAAATTCCATCTTTTAGAGCTCATATCTTCTCATCTTTTTAAGCTCTTATCTTTTTTACCCTTATTCTTACATTAGAATAAGAATTAGGTGTAGCGCACTGTGTGTTAGAAGCAAGTATAGCCTGCGAGATGTACAGCTGCTCTGCACTGTTGGCTGAATGTATGCAGAATTTCTTGTGTATCAGGCCTAGAGCCATCCTACAATAGCATTGCCAAAACACATGGACACACACAAACACACAGCATGGACTGTTTCCATGCAGCCTTTGCTTAATGCCTTAGCTGAGGCAGTGTCAGGGTGAAACAAGGGTCTCCCATATCTGTTGTCAAATCGCAGAAAGTCTGTGACAGCAGCAGGTGGATTAGCCATCATTTTTCTTGTCACCTGATGTTCTTCTACCATCATGCAAACAACCAATGGCTGTGTTTGTTAAAGTCTCTGCCTACATTTTGTATTTATTCTGTCAATTAAGTTTGACTGTTAGTGTAAAACATCCCGCCCGTCTCAGTGTCTGTGTGAAACCTGGATCCTATAGAGGAGTTTCACTCCAGCTGCTCAGTGTAATCCAGTTTGAAACTCCCACACATTCAATACGCACTATGACTCTGAGCCTGATACTAGCCAAAAACACTAGATAGAGTATTGTATAAATCCAATATAAATTTAAAATCCAACACAACTGACTTACAAATAAACCCTAAAATATCCCATTATGTTAGTGTAGCAGAAGAGTGAGAGTAGCTGTCTGATGGACTAAACAGAAAAGGACATAATGTTAAGTCAGATTAAAGAATGTCAGACATAGTTTCTTCAGTTTGAGAAGAGTTTCATTTTGTTTTATTCTTTAAGAACTTTAATAACTCCAGAGTTGTAGAAGTATAGGTTCTTGACATACATTTGTGGCTTTAAAGAGAGAAAAAATGTGTAGGATCAGTGTAAATATTAGCAAATGTTAAATGTTTTGCCAAACCAAAAAATATTTTCAGTCTATCCTCACAATTTTCATGAAACTGAACTTTTTTCCAGTGACACTGCTACTGATTTTCCCTTCATAAACTCTGAAATTGTAAAATAATGACTTATGACTCAGTGCACACAAAACCAGAGACTTTTTCATGGCTATTTTTCAACACCCTGCTGCTAGCTGAAACTCGAATTGAGGTAACGGCAGCGGTCATGTTGTGTGACCACAGTTTGATAATATCTGTCAGTCACATGAGAGACTGCGGATAAAAAAATGTTTTACCCCATGCCTGACACTTTCAGAAGGCTGCACAGGCAGTTAATCAACTACTGAACGGAGTCACCGCTTTGGACAAGACATCAGACAATGTTTGTTCCATCTGCTGCCATTGTTGCCATTAAAGTACAAAACTTTTTAGTATTTAATGGACAAGTTTTGCCTTTTTTTGATGGTAGTGACTTTTGACAGACACGCCCAAATCAGCCCACATCACCCCTGTCTTATCTAGTCTTCATTGGCTACCGGTCAAATTTCGTATTGATTTTAAAATTTTAGTTCTGACTTTCCGGGCGTTGCATGGTCAGGCCCCCCCAGTACATTGCTGACATGTTGTGTCCCTACTCCTCAGGGCGCACCCTTCGGTCGTCGGGCCAGAACCTCCTAATGGTCCCGAAGACCCGTTTTAAAACCTGGGGAGACCTGGCTTTTAAGGCAGTAGCCCCTAGACTTTGGAATGATCTGCCCCTCTCCCTCCGTTTGGTTGAATGCTTTTAAAAAGCAGTTGAAGACTATTTTATGTAGACAAGCTTTTGATTAATGGGTTTTTTTTTCTCTTTTATTTATTTTTATGTACTGATTATGTTTTATTTTATTGCACTTATTTTATGTACAGCACTTTGTGATTTTTATCTACGAAAAGTGCTCTACAAATAAACTTTACTTACTTACTTACTTAGGTGACATTGGTGGTAAATAGAGATGAAGGTGGAGGGGCTCTGGGCTAGAGTTGATTGTGTGACATCATGATCACATGGGATGCATCTTGAACCCCAAGGCCACCCTAAAACCCTCATAAAAACTTCTTCTGTGCAGTTATGTATGTGTAAGTTTACTAAACATAAGAAAGTAATACAGACAAGCAATACAAAGCAAAAGTGCTGAAATAAAAGCACTCAGGCTGACTCTCCTGATAGTGAAGTGGCTATTAAAGTGAGATCTTTTCTCATGTAAATTTTTATCTTTTTTTTTAAAGAAGAAGAAAGAAGGATACAGAATTATTAATGTATTTATAAACAAAATCAACATTACTAACAGGTGATGCGTAACAGACACAAGCTAAAATGACATTTTGGGGATTTTTATCCACTTGAGTTTAGCGACATACAGTGATGTTTAACTTTGTTGATCTGAGCTAACATTTTTAAGTGTTGGAAGTCAACAGTTGTGCAAAGAAAATAGCAGCTCTGTTAAAAGAAAAAGCAGATGGATTAAGCTACGCGGTAGTTTTTCTTTTTTTTTCTTATAAATGCTACAAACTGGTTTTAGTTCATCCATAATTTCCCTTTATGGTGAGTCCAACAGTAAAGTTAAGCTTTTGTTTTAGATGAGAGGACAAAACAAGTCTCTTACCTGGTACGTTTGAAAGAAAAACATAAACAAATGTCCAATTAAATCCGCAGTTAGCATCAGCATCCGCTCCAGAGTAACAGCTTCACTCAGTTCCTGCAGCCGCTGTGGATCGGCACATCGGCAGGTGTTAAGGCCAAACCTCATGTGGTCTTTTAAATTGTCGGAATCCATGTGTGTTTAATTCACCTAAATACACCTCACAAGGTGAAGAGGCCTCAAAGCACCCAAACTATGCAAAAGTACAGCCTGGAGTTGATGGGGGTTGATGGAGCCAAGTTGGTGCATTAAGGATAAACTGAAGAAAATAAGGCTCAAATTAGAGAATAATACATTGATTGTTGAATGATCCATGTACATTCTTGTCTTTTATTTAGTTGATTTTGTAATCAAAGGTTCAGACAGAACATTACCTGCTGACATAGCATTTGCTGACTCGCTCGAGAACACTTAGGCATGTTTGCCTCAATGAGGTCTCGAAGTCTGAGTTTGTTTTTCTGTTGAAGAGCTGCCTTCACATACTGCACTATACCTCCCATTGACTGCTTTGGACAAGTAAACAACACTTATTCTATCCTGTATTTTTATTTTCCAGCTATTAAGGACTATGAGACGGCTGCAAAACACAGTGAGAATGACCGCCAGATAAAAGAAGGCCTGGAGAGAGCTCAACGACTTCTCAAACAGTCTCAGAAAAGAGATTATTACAAGATCCTGGGAGTGAAGAGGTGGGTACCATTCACTGGATATTACATTTTATTTGTGTGATATTTTTTTATTCATACATGTGTTCCAGACAAGGAATTTTCCAGATTCTTTGGGCAAAATCAAGAAGTATGTAGGTTATTCTCAACAAGGGTTTGTTTCTTAGGCCTGTATCAGTAAACAAATGAGTTTTCTTTAAAATGTGTTAAACAACTACTATGAAAACTACAACATTTGTCCCTGTTGAGCATTTTTGTGTTTAAAAGCACAATTGACAGTTCATTAGATGATATGTTTTAAAGGGATGAAAGCACTCAAAAGTAATGGTTATTATAGTAGAGGCAATGGGGTAACCTTGACTCTTGAGCGACTGTTGTGAGGCTCAGGTTTCATTGAAAAGAGAAAGAGAAGCTGTTTATCCCTCGAATAAATGTGCTGATAAAACTCTCCTCTTTGTCCCCAGAAATGCCCAGAAAAAGGAGATAATCAAAGCCTACAGGAAGCTGGCACAACAGTGGCATCCAGACAACTTCCAGGATCCTGAGGAAAAGAAAAAAGCAGAGAAGAAATTCATAGACATTGCTCAAGCTAAAGAGGTCCTCACTGACCCAGGTAAGAAGTGTGTGTGTCCGCAAAGTCAGTGGGAAGTTGTTACTGCCAGTTTCTCAGTAAATGTCAGGCCTCCGAGGGGCTGCTGCGAACAGCTCACTCCTCGCTAGTTTGTCCAAGTAGCCTGAGACCTTCATTATTTTCCCAGTTGTCATTTTTATTTCAGGAAATTCGTTTTATCTAAACCCTCTTACAAACCTTATTGTCATATACATAAAAATAACACTGGTGGACCCAACATCCCTAACTATGCCATGACACATATCTATCTCTACTATTTTCCTTATTGAACCACATCAAATTTGTGTTTTATTAGTTAGTGAAATTGAATAAGAATCATTTAAATCAAAATTAAATTATATTTTAATTCCAGCAGGAATCCATTTATAATTCAGAAACTATGCACAAGAATATTTTGTTGTTCTGCACTGACATGTCATCTTTTTTTTTTTTTTTTTAGAGATGAGAACCAAGTTTGACCATGGAGAGGACCCCATGGATCCAGAGAGCCAGCAGGGTCATCATCATCATCATAACTTCCACGGAGGCTTCCACAGCTTTCAGGGTTTCAATCCATTTGGCTCTGGACCTTTTAACTTTAAGTTTAACTTCAACTGAGGAAGCTCACATGCAGCACAGCTGGACTGGATTCTTGTTTTTTCCTCCCCATTCAAAAGGGAGATCACTGGCATAAGGGTTGTCAGTGCACAAAGAAAAGTCTCACAAAAATGTGGAGCAACTTGGGACTTTAATTCGATGACCTTAATTAAAGATGCATCTTTGTTGTTGAATAATACAACTTGGAATTCCTTTCGGGGAAGATCTGTTGCTATGCTAACAAATATCTGCCATGTGTGAAGCAGCTTTTATCTGTCAAGCTTAAGTGGTTAATTCTGACATTTGCACCCTCTAAATGTATTGTACACTTTAGAATTTACATCCATTCGTAAGATTCAACTTGTACATAGGTACAGTGCTATTTTTATATGAATGGAGTTTTTCTGAACTGTAAATAAAGAACTATTTATGTATATTGAATTAAACAGAAGAGCAAGAGTATTACTGTATGAGAAAGAGTGTGACATTCACAGACGGAAGCTAGTGTGAGAAATGGCACATCAATGCATCTAACCTTTCTCTAGTTGAAACCATCTTGACTGCTCTTCTCCCCCATAAATGCATTTTCACACGGTTAAGTTGCTTCTTAATTACAGTGAAAGAAAGTCTCTTCGATGTTAACATTTCAGTGCATGAATCACACATCCACTGACCACAACAGGCAACAACAGAAGTCACAAACCTGTTTCGAGTTTTGTAGCAAAGATTTATTTATTTTTTTTCCACCAGACAGTAATATAAACATGTCTATTTGACACAGCACAGTGAAAGATGGGTGCCCTGCGAGCAGACTTCCTGCACCCATTTTTTATTGACTTTTAAGACAGAAAAAACTACTGTTGGCTTCATTTGAGCAGCAACACCCATCTTATTCCTGAGACAAAAAAACACTGGTCCATTGTGAAATTCAAATATTGAAAAACATCAAACGAAAAAACAACTACAAGAAGCTGGATGTACATAAGACGTAAACGTACTGTAATAAGTTAAAATGTTATATTCTACGAAAAAACATGACCTTTAGTGTGCAATTAGGATCCCTCGATCCATAACTTGGCAATAATAAAGTCTGGCCTGGTCTGCTAATATAAAGTCATATTTTAGGTGGCCCACATGACAGCAGGGTAAGATCGACAGTCATGTCTGGACAGTGAGTCTAGAACAGCGAAGATCTCACACATGCACACTTCACTCGGCACAAGCTTTAGGAATTCAGGTGATGTATAAAAAAAGTAGATGAGTGTGTCAAGAACTTTCATTAAGGAGACCAGGATTCATGTCCTCAACAAAACAAAAAGTAAATATTCACTTTTCCTCTCTTAGACCTTGTTGACTTATTCTCAGTCTTCAGTCGTAACAAAACCTCTTGGCTACCAAAATTACTTGTTTAGGTTTGAGGGAAAAGATCATACTTTGGGAAAAAATACAAAGTCAACTCTGACTTGGGGTTTCACATGTTAAGAACAGTGAGTTTCTAGTCAGCCTTGAAGGCAAAGTCTGAAGAAATGTAGAAATTCTTGTAAGAGTCTCACAAGCTCAGGGTGACCATCCAAACACAACCCAGACTGATGACCGTTCACTAAGCCTGCCCCTGTTAGTTACTGTTGCTACACCTTTTCCATTGTACTATTACATATACAGTAAATTTATGAAAATAGTGGTGAATTTACTGTTCTGCTGTAGCTTCAACCAGCTACCAAAACTCAGTTTCCAGCTGAATTATTAATTTTTTGCTAATTTATTTTTAAGTAAACACTATAAAAGAATCTTAGATACATGATGGCTACATAAATGCTACAGCTTGCTACATGTACCTGGCAGAAAGTCAGCATCCTGGTAGGGATGATTAGTATACTTTTGAAATAAAGTAGCAGCATTTTTTTAGGATTATTGCAAGGTAACGCTATTCAGCCCAAACAGAGCATAGTAATTTATAGAGTAATTAAAATGTTGCACCCTCTAACCTGATCCTTGTATGGCTCAAATGCTTACAGTAGAAAAGATTATAGGCCCCTAAAAATCATGTAGTAAAGTAATGGCCCCTGCTTCTGTAGACATGACAGTCTCCGGTAAAGGCAACATTTGCAGCTTGTGTTGGAGCAGATAAACATGAAGTTTAATCTTTTTTTTTTTTGACACTTTTGCTTTTATGCTTTTGGTTATGTAAATGGCTACAAATAACACCACCCCTCAAAACTCTTGACACATTGTTCTTATTATACTATTAACTCCAGGCTCGACCATTTGTGAAGGGAACACCACTCAACTCAAACATAACAGACAGAGAAGCTTGTTCTCGAAACAACAGGCTGCATATTTTCATGACTCTCAAGTACTTATAGCACTAAGCAGAAAGTAGCATTAGGATGGAACACACTATGGTTTGCAATCATCCCATTTGTAAGGTGGCATTGTCACAAAAAAATGTATCCTGAAAACGTGGTCAAAGGACTGCGACAGAAACTTGAAATATAAAGGCAGATCTATTGTACATAATTAGGGTTGCTAGGCTACAACTGGACAGTCACCACAGGGGGGCGGGGCTTAGTGAACAGTTACTTGTCTGTGCTACCTGCTGCTCTAAGAGATGGTATGGAAGTTATAAGGGTGGAGATGGGGGGCTGAAGCTTATATTTTATAGAATAAAATAGACTCTCCCAGACTTATTTGTACTTTTTGGATTCTCTCCCTGACATAAATGATCCGATCCCCCAGATCTAAAAACAAACAAACAAAAAAAACAATCAACATTTATGGCAAAAATAAAGTGATGTAAATAGTGTAAATACAGCTGCTTTCTAATGATATTTTAGCCTCATGTGTATGAGATCGTATGTCTGACAGCCTGTCATAATCTCGGCAATGACATGATGCCGTGTCACACAGCCATGTCTGTTAAAGACATGTTTCCTAAAGACAGTTCTTAAAGAATGTACCATGTTTTTATTAAAACACATGTTTATGTTGATGTTAAATTAAAGCTCATGCTCACTGACTTGCAGCACAGATGAACAAAGCTGTGCGCAGCACGCGCTTTCACAATGGACCGGTAAGCTCTTATATGCACAGCCATAGTGGCTTTTTATTTTTAAGTGGCATTGTAGCTAAATATGTGACACAGAAACCAACACTATAAACTTGATGTTCATAATAATAAAAATAAATCTGAATAACATGTATCTTAATGTCAGCAACCATAATTCTGAATGTTGGAGACAAAATAGGAGAAAATTAAATTTGGCACACTCATCTTAAGAGGCAATACTGATGTGTATTAGTTAATCTCACTCACTAAAATGTAATTTTTTTTTCTTAAATCTAAATCATCTGGGCCTCTGCACCCTGCTTTGCAGTGTTTCAATGTAAATGCGGTACAGCCACCAGCCAGGGCTCCCAAATTAGATAGGTTGCTGTTGCCTGAAATGTCATTATTAACAATTAGGCTCCATAAATCTGAGTTGAGCAGCTGGAGACTCAGAGAAAACTTTTGTCTTCTGAGCCAAACAGAGCTCTTAGTGTCTTGGTTACAGTAACATCCAAACTGTGAAAGAACAAATGATAGAGAGTGTGTTCTGATCAGTAAGTGGACCAAAGGAAATGTGTGTGAAGAACAGATCATATTAGTAAGTTTCCGAATTATAAACAGCCACAGTCAACATGTTTCATTTGACTGATGAGGTGAACATGTTTGAACTTTGTTCTCGACATTTAATTCAGTTCAGAATTATTTTATGACTTAATGATGTACCATCAGTAATAGATAAAAAGATCCACATGTATTGCCTTCAGATGGACAATAGCTACCTTTTTGATAAGGATGAGGAAAAAAATGTAAAACTCACCTCTAAAGCAGATAAAAGTAATCTTTTTGATGTAACTTTTTTGACCTTTTTTAAAAATCTGAATGGAAAGCAGAGCTAAGACTGAATTATGGAGTAAGTAAAACAGCAGATCTTTCCCAGCCTTCCTAAAAAAAAGTCTGTCTAGCCTCCCTTCAGCAAAAATAAAAATCATAATACTTAATTTACAGTCCCTCACTTCTAATGTAACAACTTTGCAGCAGGTTGTAAAAAACACAACTAGTTTTATGTCAGTCACAACTTTGGTTTGGGTATTTCAGTCAACGCATAGTCAAAGTGAGAATACTTAAATGTATCTGCCTTTTTAACAAATACTGAACACTTAAAAAAAACATCAAACTTTGAAATTAGATTCTCAGAAATGTGCCATCTCCCTTTGAGTCTTTGCATACATTATCAGTACAATATATGCCAGCTGTATCTTCTCCAACACACACCTATTAGAGTGCTTTGACTGACTTCCCGTGCACTGTCTGTGTGTTTACTTCATTCTGCGGTAACAGTGAACCAACCAGAACCAGACTGTATTGCTGATAGCACACCGCAGATTCACAGTTGGCTGTTCACACTCACACCGTGTGTTAAATTTGCAAGATGAATTGACTGCAGAAGAAGATATGGTATCTCTGAAAATATCACATCCGTCTTCGGGTGGGGATGTAACACTCCATGGCTAAGTTTAGATGGAATTGTCTGTCTTCAAGCTTCACAGGTGGTCTGCATGCAAAAGGAGGTGCCTCCTTGCTCTTCAGCATGGTGCTGGCAGACACTAAAGTTCATCGCGCCTCTTATCCACTGTGCAGGGAGGAACAGGAAAGGTTGATCATACAAGAGCAGAAGGAACATCACAGTGACAATTTGTCTAATAAAAAGGGCAAAGCTTACATGAGGTGGGATCAAAAAGTAAAGACTTTTCTTGTTACAACAAACCCAGCTTTGTACACATATGTGCATGCAGCAGGTGCTAGCAAGAACTTATGAATGAGTTTTACAAGTGAGATTGTTTGATCAACATCAGCATCAATGGTACATACGTTTATGTGATACATACGAAAAACTTCGAACTTAAGCAGAGAGCAAATGTCAGATTTTTCTCCACCAACAGGCCAGAGATGACCCAAAGTTCATACTGAGGATCATCACCTGTGACCAGAGTTGTGTCTTTAAACTTTTTGATCCAACCTCATAAACCAAAAAATATATATTTTTTGCTGTTAACCTTTTTTATGTTGTGAAGGTGATGGAGTCTGTTTTTGCACTGCTGTTTCTTCCTGTTCCTGGACCCGTCTCAGCAGCTGCTTTATCTCATTGTCATATTCAACCCACTCGGGCACGATCCTTGCTGCAGCCGTTAGCTTGGGCTCTTTGGTCTTGGGGTTAT
Source organism: Ctenochaetus hawaiiensis (assembly GCA_029783645.1). Lineage (NCBI taxonomy): Eukaryota > Metazoa > Chordata > Actinopteri > Acanthuriformes > Acanthuridae > Ctenochaetus > Ctenochaetus hawaiiensis. Next base: position 10,142,850 of record JAPZDY010000005.1, read on the forward strand.
TGCACTGCAGAGGAAAAAAGCAGACAGAACACATCACTTACGCCACCAGCGCCACTCTCTCCCAACAAGTCATATTGCCATTCCCAGCACTGTCTGTGGCAGGCATTAGAACCTAATTTGATTTCCAATTCTGTTAAAAGGACATTAGCCCATGTCTTGTCTCTGAATTACCAAGTGGTTTCCTACACCACAATGAGACAATGCCTCTTATTCTAGTCTACTGGAGCTCATTCAGTAATTCTCTAAATTAGTTTAGGAGACTACAGGATTGCTCCTCAGTTGTTTCCTAAATGCCAAGTGCCTCATGGACATTAGTGGCTTGGAATGTGCCTCTTCTATTCAGTGCAGCAGCTGCTACTGTTTGCTATTTTAACCAATGAAGCTGTAAACTTGGTACTAGCAAGTGGTATATATATATTATTCTAATTAACAGAATGTTTCAGCACAAGTAAGGAGGATAAAATAAAGGCAAAAAATATCTAGGTCTAAATAAAAGGGACGATTAGCTTTGATAATTAACTATTTTGCAATTCCCAGGGATGCCAGTCAGCTTTTCCAACATTACTGTACTAATTAGTTATTCCACAGCCAAATCTAATTGCTCTGGGACTCACCAGATCTATAGTCTTCGCTGTGACTTTGGAGGCATCATCACACCACGTCTCACACCACAGCCACTCCTGTGGAAGTGACTTAATGACCACCTGGTGGATCATGTTATTGGGCAGGTCCTAAGAAAAATGATAAACATGAAAACAAAAAATGATTTACCAACAAAAGCATAGTATGAGTAGGTACTATAAGACTGGGTTCTGCACTGTTTTGTTTTACATACCTGGTCCAGGTTGGACAGACTGTTGGGGTCTTGGCTCAGGGCTTGGTACTGGCCCCGTAATCTGTCTCCAGCTGCAATCTTGCGAAACTTCTTTAAATCTACTACATACAGAGCACTGGTTGAAATACAGGAGGAGAGAGAGAGAGGACAGAGAGAGCAGGTGTTAGAAAAAACATTTCTCGAAAGGGAAAACTTATATAAATGACAAAATAAAAACAAAATGATGACTCAATACAGTTAAATACCCGAGGCACACTCAGATAATGGTACCTAACTTGGCATGTAAATAACACTTAATTTGCCAGAGGATATTCACTAGCTTATGTTTTTCCTGGGCTCACTGATGTGATCTTTCACCCTCACTGCTTTTGTCCTGGCCCACAGAGCAAAGCGGCGCACTGGCATCCAATCAAATCACTGTGGGCTTCTGACTCTATTGCCTCTATCTTCATCAGCGAGTACTAAAGTGCAGAGTTGTGTTCTCTTCGTTCAGGCACTGGCTGCAACCTGATTAGCCATCACACGGACAGAAGGAGCACGGCAAAGAGATGATTATTTCATACTGAGTGCTTGATTTAATATGTGCCACGGATGTATGCAAAAATCACATCCTAAAACATAGCCACAAGACTTGCAGCTATAAATGGTGGAGTCTGATCACCATGGAAACTGGATGAACAAAGTACCGTTGAGCACTTACAATTTTTTTTTTTAAGAAAATTCAAAATACTGTAAAATGTTACTTTATCTTAGCTTGTGTAAAGGAATCTGGAGAAAATAATTTTAGTTTTATGAGAAATCAAAGATGGTCTGGTGTTTTTCTTTGTAACTGCCTAAGTAGTGTGACATTTTACAGCTAAACAAAAGGTTTAGTTTTCTGTTGGACTTTTTAGTTTCTGAGATCCAGTTAGACTGAAGAAAAAAGAACAAGCACAACTACAACACATTCAGCCTCTAAGAATACAAAATAATAGACACTCATCTCAGTCATATTTGGAACTCTTGCAGAATAATGAATAATTCCTCTAGATGATTTACTATATTTGCAGTACGGTCTCTTTTTTTACTTTTTTTTGTAAGTTCTTTTATTCTGCTTTACAAAGTACAGAAGCCAGTCATGTGGGTCCTCAACTAGATAAACTGGGTGAATGGCCTACGACAAAGCTGGTGGCTGTGGAGGCACAATGTTCTCAATGCAGATATATTTTAAAATGCAAGGATTCATTATGCAGTTACATTTGTTTTCCTTAAAAATGCAAAAAGAGTCAGAGATGTGATGGTGTTAGAGTGTTACTGAAGAATAAAAGTGGCCAACCTTTAGGTAAAATACCAGAGGTCCTTGACAGTCATTCAAAACAGTTTTTGCTGCTAATATTTCACTCAACAGTTTTCTTTTTTGTTTTTTTTTTAACAAAGTGTACCTGATGTGGTATTTCCTGTGTCCTAGATGGGAAGCCCAATAGCCTGTTTTCCAGAAGCGGTAGCCTTCCATTTCTTTGCGACTATCACAAAATGGTGTGTAGCCATAAGGAGCGCCCTCCAGGTCTAAATCCCTCAACTCCTTCAGATCAGCACGAACTATCTGTGAGAGAGAAGGAGAACATGGGGAAGTATAGTGAGGACTGAAGGCACTTCAGAGGTGTTAAAAATCTTATCCAATCTTCACACCAGCACTGGGACTGATACTTTCAGTCTCACACTTACACATAGCTCTCTCCTATGTCATTTCAGTTTGATCCTTACCTGGTCGGCATCCACAAAGATGATCTTGTCCACCGCCAAAGGGAACAGAACATCCAGAAAGAGGATCTTATACCCCCAGATTATGCGCTGCTTCTCAGTCTGCTGGTGAAGCCAACGAGGCCACTTGTACTGTACCAATTCATACTGAAAGCCATACGACTCCGCCATGTGAGAGATAGTCTCCTATCCACACCAAAAAGCAAACATTCAGAGTTAAATTAACCAAATAAGAAGGCACATTTTAAAGCAACTAAACTTTTTAAGAGATATGAAAAATTCTGTTAGCAATTACGTGGAAAGCATCACTTAAATCTACACTTGGATATTTGTAGTGGTCCAATGTATTTAAATGCACGTGGTTTCATGGGAGACATTTGTGATAAGCTGTTAAGGCAACTGCAGTATGTCATGAACAAAATCAGTAAGGAGGTTTATCGTGTTTCTGTAAGGAAAAACTCATCCTATAGAATATTTAAATTCCATACAATAACAGATAACATATTGCTAAATTCTATCCAGTAGAAAACAGATAATGGCAGTTTGTTTGTGTGGCCTTGCTGAGGGCCAGCCATTGGCAGGAAACTACATTAAAGCATAAAAAGGTTGATAAGGCAGAGTTATTCTTATAGAGATACAGCTGAACCACTGTATACAAAGATACTAACATTCTTGGCATAAAAATAACTGTTAGTAAAAACATAAAGCCAGGCTGAAGCTACCAGTGGTTTAGTGCAAGACGTCTGGAATTACTATTTAAAAAAATGTGTATTCACCACACAGGCGTTTTCATTGCTTAATATAACTAAATCACTAAAGAACTGTAAATGAGTTATTCAAAATAAGCAGGGAAAACAGAGTGCTTGTATAAAGACATGAAGGAAATACCTTAAATGATGGAGAGAGGTAATTCTTGAGGAACCAAAACTTCACAGGTGTTTTGGTATGCCGAAGGACAGACAACATCATTATTCTGAAACAGACATAAAAGAGTGATGGAACAGTTTGTGGATAAGTGCTAAAAAGGAATGTATCGTCCTCTAGAGCCTCAAAGGTATCATAAGCGTGTGAGTCACTGAGCGAGTGTTTGTGAACTAAAAGTGACCCACCTCAGAAAGCGCTCATACAGATGGCCTGATGCAACAGAAAATATGTTTAGAACGTCCTCTTTCTTTTTCTCTGCATCATCCTTCTTGGAACCACCACCTGTAATGCTGTAAATCAGACCATAATACATGAGTCTCTTCTGTTTTGATTGATGCATGTTTTTCAAACAGTGACAGTAAATAAGAATTGAGTCAGTAGCCACCGTGCTTTGGTAATAACAGTTATAACAGACAGCATGAAACATTTTCAAATAGACCATGCAACGCTGTGCAGCAAACTGAGGTGTTTTATTTAAATCAAACAATTATAAGGAAATAGCAATGCTCTTTAATGTTATGACTTTGATATTATTTTGACAAAAGTTTTGTTGTCCTAATGCCATGTTAAATTTTCGATGTGTGCATAACATCATGGGGTTTAAGATTTTTATTACTGTAAAGAGATGTAAAACACCATTCACCATGATAACAATCAAGCTGCAGAGTGCAGTTTGGATATAAGTGCATTACCCATGGGATGCAATTCTGCCACCTGATTTTTGTTATTTTCATGGCCGCATGCATGTGCTACACTCGTAGCAAATGGGGTCAAATATTTATAAATGCACTGCCATTTATTTTAGTTTTTTCATCATCAATCATGTCCAACCACATCAGCTCATCGCCTACAAAAAGCAGTGCTCTTCCATCCATGACACACTTAATGTTAGCTTATGTCATGGAAAACCTAGAGGAGTTTCTAATGAGAAGAGACTAACATCCTAACAGGGACGTACAGAGTTGTAAGTAAAGTTGCAAGCATTTTACAAGCAAAAAAAACTAACTTTGAAACTTGGATTAGTGTATGTATTCAATTTATATTGGAACCAATGAAAACTCAGTTTTGCAACTAGAAAACTAACAAAAATAAACTGTTAAGGTTTGTTTAAACCTCTTAGTTGTTGCATAATTTAACCACAACATTTATGAATAGTCATGACTGCTCTCTAACACATCATATCACACATTAAAATGCAATGCTTGGGGCACTATTTTCCCAGACATAGACACACACACAACTGTTGTCCTGGTAACCTCCAGATATTTGATGAGGATACAGAGACAGTGATGGTGGAAATGGATCCATCATGAGAGAGTTAAATGCCTAGGGAAGAAAAAAAAATTGTAATTGCTTGATGTTTTTGGTGAAACTGTGAAACCGTTTGTCCCCAGGATATTAGCATCTCTTCCACTGATCATTTGCACTGCATAAACTTGTGTTGCAACAATTTGCCAATTGATTGGTTGATTGTCAGAAAATGTGCTCACCCCTGTTTTGAAAATTGATAGTTTAGCTCATGTATAAACTAAACTGGTCAATTTTGTTATGACACTGGCATCAGCACATGTCAAAAAAGGGAGTAAAGTGATTCCTAAAGTAATGTGGGTGTGCTTTTACTCATTACAGTGCTTTTACTCTTTAAAGTGGTTTAAATAATAAAGCACATGAGCGATTGTGCAAAGAGCATTTCTGACATGTACTGAAGACAGTGAAAGCAAAGAGCATGAAATGTGGTTGGTTGTAAAGTTTCTCTAATTGTACCTCTTACACATCAAACTAGCAAGCAAAAAAATTCTAACTTTCACAGTGCCATAGGAAAAAAATTAGCCCAAAGCATAACTTTACACAATTTTCCTGCCCAAAAAGAAGTGCCTATCAAAGATGCCCATTACCCTTTAGAGTGAATTAACTAGCAATTAAATTTATGTACATTAGTGTCAATAACAAGTTAACAACTACATTGACTAAAATGTTTTTTATGTTGAGTACCAGCACAGTGCCAGGACACTTAAAATCTCTGAACACATAAACAAACTGTGACCGCTTCTGTAGAGCAGTGGCTTGTAAAGCAAGGCACCAGGAAAAAAAAAAAAATCTGGACATGTGCTGGAGGCTAGATGTGTCTGCAGTCAAACTGTGTGTCCTTGTCTGCAACAGACTGCTGATAAGTGAAGTGGTGTCTCTCCCTCACTCAATCACAACCACGGCCACAACCACGGCCCGAGGCTCCAGGAAGACACCAGTGAGTGAGAAGGAGGTATAAAGGGACGTGTGGGGGGTATACTGTTTGTCTCTACATGTCCTCTACAACCAACTCTGACACACATGAAGAAGAAACTGACTGGTAAGCAGGTCACATCCAAACACAAACGCAGTGATGGACCAGTATGTTGGGGGACGTTTTATTAGCATTTCATGGTCATTTTTGGTCCGTCCCTTTGAAAACATTTAGCCCATTTCTCTCCCTGCGCTCCCTCTCAAATCTAAGCCCCGCTCACTGTGTGGTTGAGCACCAGCTTCTAGAGATTCACCCAACATCTGTAGAGTCAGGGGATACTGACTGCATGCCATGACTAAGCCAGCCATTATGAAGGGCCTCCAGCACTACAGTGGGGCCCCAACGGATAAGCAGCTTTAGAGGGTCAGGTGAGAGTCCGTTTGGCTGACTCACTTGAGATAATCTGGACATCTGGAATGATCAGCACAGCTCTGGGTAAATCCTGAGCAGTGGATGGAACAAACCGCAACAAATTTTACTTCTGTTTTTACTTCAGCTCTGTGGATCAAGCAAAATTGTTCCTCAACATCAGTGAGGAGATCACAAAAATAAAGAAGTTTGCGATGTCTGTCAATGAGCAGAAAGAAAAAAGAAACAGATAGTCTATTAGGGCTTAGCAAATATGTTTCTAAATTTTAATATAAATAAAAAATCATAAGGACACTTTGTACTCTTAGATTTTGGATATGCATTCATTCTTTTTATGGTATATGTATTCCTGTTTTTTAAGGTGGCATCTAACCAGATTTTTTAGCTGTTCTAATATTTGTCTTTGCCCATTTTGGCTTTACATTCATGTTACTGATGATTATCTGTCAAAAATGTCATAGTGTTGACATTTTCTAAAAGCATCATCCCTACAGTATTTTTAAAAATTCCAATACAGAGGTATTTAGTCAAATATTGTCACATTTGATTTTGTTCATGACACCCAGTTCTGTGGTTGATTTGTACTAAAAAGCATAACTCCTAAAAGCTGAACTTCATGTAAATTATAAAAACCCCTTCTCCCTTCATTTCTTTCCCACTCTTTGTATACCAGTACACCTACATAAACTTCATCCACGAATAACACCAGAACAAATAAAACCAAAACCAGTTTATTAACCATAGGAGGCATCCTAATCACAACAGCTTAGTACATTTTCTGCACTACAGCATGTGGTCTGTTTAACTCCTGCAAGTAACAAGCCATGGGCAAAAAAACATTTTGTACTTTCAAATCTCAGACCATTAGCACGAAGCAGATAAACATTGTAGAAAAACCCTGACCATTATTTCGATTCAGTTTAGGAAAACAAATTAAAAGCCAAAGCCCCATTTAAGACACTTTCTAAGGTTTTGTGACTACTTGGAGAAAGGTTTATCGCATCGTTCATGCATGGGCTGAATGTCTCTCTTAGGTAAAACAGCCAGTGTTGCTCTGTCACACCTAGTATGGCCCTGATTTATCTGATTTCTAGCACAATAAACATTAAACCTTGACAGTTCCCTCGGCTGAAAGTAGCTAGAAGTAACAACTTTCCTTCATCTTTCTCCATTCCAGAGACAAAGAGAAAGAGAGAGCAAAAGAGAAAGTTCAAAAGAAAGAAATCACAAAACGAAGAGAAACAGCATGTAAGAAAGAGAGAAATAAATAGAAAAGAAATCTATTTCCAATCAATCTATCCATTGTTCTGTAGCAATAAAGCTCTCTTTCAAGAAAAGAAAATTTGTATTGTGTCTGTCAATTAGCCTTACTGATGGTGGCTGTTACATGGATCCACCTTGCTAATTGTTTCAGGGGTGTTAGATCAATATGAAGCCTTTAGTCCTGCCAATTAAAAGAAAACCTTCAGTGAAGAAATGACTGTGAGACATCTTTACTTTCAGCACAATATCTCTTAAGATCACTGGTCAAGGTCTACACTATTTTTGCCAAAATACTGACTCTTTTATATTTGCACTTTTATTGTGCTGTAGTCATTTCATAGTGTATTTTTTCTTCCTGTGATTCAGTCATGTGAAAAAGCACTCTGTTCTATCAATGAGAAAAGTATTTTTTTTAGAGGGATTTAATTAGCAAACAAGCAAACACTTTTTCAAGATATTGTAACATTTGTTTCTCAGAATAAACTGTATTTAGTGGTCGTAAAGATTTTTTTTCTTCTGCATCTCCAAACTTTAGCTGAGATAAGCTGCACTGACTGGATGTTAATTGGACTCTGTTGGTTTGCTATGTTTGGACTCTACAGTACAGGTTTATTTAAGTGGGACCAGTTGGACAGAGAATAATGGAGCATCATATGGTATGTAAGGTTTCATTCTTTTCCTCAACATGATGAGTAGCTTCTATGTTCTGAGATTTATGTTCCCCTGTGTTGAAGGAAGGATACACTGGAAACATGCCAAAGTAAGTACACTCCAAATGCAGTCCAATTTTAAATTCATTCATCATAGGCACTTAAGGAGCATTTATGTCTCTTGAAACCATCTCATTAAACCTTTTTTTAACCTATGACTACTTTCATTACCTAAATGCAGGCATATCATGGGAGATGGTGTTAAGATTACTTTCAATTATAAGTCTATTCATACATCTTTTAAACCTTTTAGCTTTTCTTCTAGTCCTGGTCACAGCAGAGTCAGTGTGGCCAAAAGATTGTTCTCCCCAGCGACACCCTAGAGCCCTTAATAGTAGATGCCAAAGTCAGGAGGGATTCTAATAATCCCTTCAGCTTGTTTTGAGTTTTCCTTTGGTTGTCTTCCCAGTTGGAAAAGCCTAGCACACCTTTATAGGAAGTGTCCAAGAGAAATCCTGATCAGAGAAGAGCAGAGGGAGTAGCAATTCTATTCTGAGTCTATCTCTGAGGCAAAGCCCGCCAAGAACATGCATTATCTAATGCTGAGAATACAGATACAGCTTTTACTGCAACTACACAAAGATTGGATTGCTCAGAGTCACTATATGCAATATTTCAGGAGACCCGCATATACATGATTCAAACGCCCTTAAATACAAACAGACTGGATGAGCACACTTTTAAGATTTGTCCAAAACTGCCAAAAGCGTTCCATGACCAGGGTCATGAACTCTGAACTGCTTCTACTAAATCAACAAGACAATAGTTTCCTTGTACCAGTTTCTGAGATGGAAGCCCCTTTAGCCAGCACACACTCTATAACAAACTAAGACTTTGGTTCACAGGTAGGCTGTTCTTTCCAGTCAAGCACTTTTAGGGCTTAACAGTATGAGTAATGAGATCCAAAGGAAATCCACTCTCCAGGTCCTCAATATTAGAATTACTATTACAGGTTTCATAAGACAATATATTTATTTCTGTATGTGCATGTGTACAGTACATTATGACTGCATAGACAGTTTTATGGATAGACACATATACCGATCAGTCACAAAGGTAAAACCACTGGCCCAATACTGTGCAGGTTCCTCTTGTGCCACTAAAACAGCCCTGACCCATCAAGGCATGGACACAGTGTTGTGTGGTTGTGTCTGGGACCTGGGCACAGGAGGTAGATCCTTGGAGTTGTGTGTATTGCAGGTTGGGGCCTCCTTGGATCAGACTTGTTTTGGCCCATTGCAAGGATGTTCGATAACATTGAATTCTGGGTAAATTCTAGGCCAGGTCAAAGCCTTGTGGTTTTGGTATTGTTCCTCAGGAGATTCATAAGCAGTTTTTGTGGTTTGGCAAGACTCTAAGTTTCTCAGCAAAACATTACATTGTAGCAAGATGATCAATGTTATTTCATCTATCAGTGGTTTTAAAGTGACTGATCAGTTTGAATGTTATACAGGCTACAACACCAGAGTGAGTGACTAAATAAATAAATGGATCAATGAATGGGTGTGTGTGAAAGAAACCTAAAAATGTAAATATGATATGTAACAGCTCAATGGCTATAACAAACCCAAAATATATGAAGTATATGAAGTTCTCTGTAGTAACAAAAAATAAGAGAGTACCGCATTTGAAAGCAACCGATAAACACCTCATGACATGCTAATGAGTGTGACGAAGAAGTTTCGGTTGTTAAATGGGTTGCAACGAAACTGCCTACCTTCTCTCAAAAGTGCTCCAAACACTTCACACAGCAAGCATTAAGTGAGAGGACAGGATCACACAGTTAAAAAGCATCGGGGAGGCACACAAATGCACACACACACATACCTACAGAAGCACATATTTTTTGCAAGACTAGATCTTACAGCATAATATCGCAGTCTGGATCGAGGGGAGGAATAAGATCTCCTGAAACCGCAACGCATAAGTGACAAACATAAGGCACATCAGCAAACCCACCAATCAATGAGCTCACAGCTGTTACTGTCATTCAGGTGGAGTGGGGCTATACTATACTGATTTTATCTGTATGTAAGAACAGATTACAAACCTTGCTATGGAGTCCCATATTCCTTTGCTTTCACTATTTTCACTTAAAAGATCCTCATTGATTTTATCTGCCTTTTTCTGCACCTATATTAAGAAAGAAGACATAAAACAACAATGTTCTTGTAATTTTATCATGTCTTTATTTTAACAGCCTCCACTTTTGACAAGTTAAGGAAATTTCACCCTTCTGTACTTAAAAAAAGTCCACTGTAATGAGAAATCTGTTATACTTAAAAATTTCAGAAACATACTTACTCTGACTTTGATGATTTTACTGTGGAAACTGTTCAGCACAACGACTACATCTCCAGCATCTGCAGGGGAATCTGTTCCATCATGTCTGAAAAGAGTGAGAAAGAGATTTCTGAGATGTGGACAATGGATTTCTAGCTGGTTAGTCCAAATAAAGTGCAGCCTTTCTTGGAGTGTGAAACCTATCAAAAGACCGAAGAATGAAATGGTCAATAATACAAAATAACAGTAATTCTTGATAAGCCTATAAAATTTAAACCAGTGATCTTTAAGTCCTCAGTGGTCATGGCCATCTTTCAGCAAATTTTATTTAAGTCAAGCCTTATAGAAAATATAACCTTTATATAAAGAGAAAAGAATAAGAACCACCCATTAGCCCATAGCCAATATGTTATATTCCAAATATATGGGTTTCTAAAGGTCAATCAAATGCTTTTTGTACAGGAATATCCTAGTATGAAGCTAAAGCCACAAAAGTTATCCACTCTATCCACTCTCAATATTTTTTGTCAACCTGATTTTTAGATTTCCCAATGATATTTTTATAAAGACATTTAGATATATAACCAAAATATTTTAAAGGGTTAAAGCCTTCGAGCTTCTGAGTGGGCAGGCCAATGTATGTGCTTGATTGACAGGTGAGCAAGCAGGGGCACAGACATATAACGTAAACACACTTGTGCTGGTAACTGCACTTCACAAGCCAAGAACAGAACGCATTTAGCTGTGAAACTGAAGAATAAGGAACACTCAGTATCAAAAATCAACCATTGCTGATGTTTGCAATCACGATTTTAGTCTGGTTAATGTGATACAGCTTACCAGCTACCATCAGACAAATCACTGCACTTTGACTATTAGTCCATTCATTATTGTTCTTTGCTACAAACAGCTATATTTGCTCTCATTAAACACTTATCTGTATAGAGCATTTCCAGAGCTGCTAAACCAATTAGTCTGCAAACAAGAAATAAATAGCAAAGAATCAGACCTCTCTCATGTAGGAGACAAAACAGCAGCTAATGGACAGTCAGTGAAGCACACACTTAAAAGCGGATACTGGGACAGCTGCTGGGCTCAAACTCTGACCATATTCATTACTCTCCATCATCATTAGGAATTACCTCACCATTATTTTGTTCATCACTACTTCCCAGCCATGCTATATATATTAGTAGACTTAATGACAAAGTCTGTACAGTATTGACTGTGTAACACTGGCCTTTCACTGTAATTGTTTTAAGGCTGATTTGCCCAGTGGGGAATATGTTCTGGCAGGCAGGATCTGCAGGGTCTGATGGGAAACACCAGAGAGAAAACTTCAAGAGGACATGAGCAATAGGCTATGATGCAAAGCAAGCCATTACAACCTAAGTGCTTAGCAAAGGCAAAACCCTAACCTTATCACCTCAATAAATGCCCCCTCCTCATTTGGCCAAAAGTAAACCCCCAGCCCATGTTTTGCCTCCTCTGCTGTCACTGATGCAACTCAGCCTTTAGGGTTTTTGTTAGAGAGCACCAGAGATCAATCTGTATCCCTGCTCTGAGGAGAGGAGAGCTGGCCATCTCATTCATCGCTGTCAGAGCGAGGCACAGTGGCAGCACAGGGTGCAAGAGGAAAATGCAGGCTCTGGGACCAGAGAGCACAGACTCTCCTACTAAACTCTGATCGGCCACCTAACCAGAGCAGAGTGCCGCTAACCACAAGAATAATGACACTGCCAAGGTGAAAAATGACATCACCTCTTAGCTTCACCTGGAGGATTGGGGAATAAATCTTGGTTGTCTGATATGATTCCAGAGGAACCGAGGGCTGTGTACGTCCTAAATCTTATGTGAGGATGGCCAGAGAGGACAATATCTGTGATTGCAGGGGACATCTAGTATGATGCGCTACAGCTGTTCATGCAGACTCGCATACAGTGAGCCTTTATTGCAATTTGACAGTGAGGGATTACTGTTCTTTGTTATGTTAAACAGAAGTTAAGTGATGTTCCTTCAATTTAAAAAAAAGGTCTTAGATCTAAAGCAGAAAAGTACCACATAGCACTGAAACAAGGTGAAAGTGCCGAATCAAAATAATTACAAAGCATGGAGGGTTGCATTTTGTTTGAATATGAGGCAAATCCACCTAAGGATGATAATGTTTCTGTTCATCCCCAGAAATAAGACAACGCCAACTCACTCCGTCTAGTAAATGCAGCCTTTGACACCTACGGCCTCCAATCTAAAACGCATTCTGCTGCTGATATTGCAGTCTGAGGTGGATGGCGTGGCAGGTGACCAGCTGAATCATCCCTCCACTCTGTCTTCTTTTTTAATAGCACCTCTCTCCACCTACTTGTCTTTCTCCTTTCTGTGGCGAGCAGAACTCCCTGCACTCATCAAAACCTTGAGCTGCTACAGTGTCAGCAGCTCTCCATGTTACCATAGTGATGGGTTTCATAGCTATCGGTATGAAACAGAGAGGTAGCCGAAAACAACCTTGATGCTGAGCTACTGATGATGCCGCCTACTTGGCATCATTACCTAACTTTTTTCTTTTTAAATCCAGATATATGTACCCATCAATGAGAAATGAGGGAGAGACTATAGCGGCATTAACAGCAGTCTGCCGACACTAGTGAATACTTACGTGAGAATCTGATAAATATCCTCTGATCTCCCTTTACGTAATCTCAGGATCCAGGCACCAGGATGGGCTTTCAGCTGGAAATATCCCTGTTGTATTTAAAAAGGAATGAGTTTTTACTGTAAGCTCAAAATTTGTGTTTGTTTTCTAAAACATGTCGCCCCATAGTTTCTGTTTTACATTTTTAACTGTGCATTACTACTGTAATATACAAGTCATCTACGCAAGAAAACTGTCTTGGTAACTAGTACGGAGTACAGAAGGCTGCTGACCAGGTTAGCCATGACAATAGTGTCATACATGAGCGGGTCCTGCCTCATTCCCAGGGTAAACTGCAGTCCACGGGGAGGCTGGCCGGTTGACAGATCAAAGCAGTGCCCTTCCAGCAAGAGGTGCTCCAGCTCATACTCTGCTGTCACAACTCCACTCACCTGGAGTGAAACCGCAAATTAAAGGGAACAAAAAAACAACAGGGGAATGTTTAATAAGAAGCACCTCAGACCTAATTAAGAGCTGAGTATGATAAGACTGGGAGCTAAGACACCTCCTGCAGGTGGATGTTATCCAAATCATGGGGACTGCGAACAGCCTGCACCATCCAGCTCTCTGGTGTGATCATATTAAGAGTGAGGAGGGGAGACTCTGGGAGCTCCATGAAGCGGGCAACTGGTCCTGGAGACACCGTGTCATTGGCCATGAAAGTCACATCAGGCTCCATAACAAAGCGGTAAAAGCTGTGAGGACAGAAAGAGATGTTCAACATTGAAGCACTTGTCTATTAACTGCAAATAAAAATAATATCAAACAATTAAAAGCCTTAAAATTGTGTATATCTTGCAGGACTTTTTCAACTGTAACGAGCTAAACACTCGAGTTAAAAACAAATGAACTGTCCTCTTCAGTTAACACTACACTGATGCAGTGTTAACCAACATGTTGTGCAATAGTACTAATTCTAAAACAGGAGAGATGTGCTCTGTTGTGACAGCTGGGTATATACAAGCGCTTCACTGTAGAATCTTATATTTTTTCTTGCCAGTGTTTCTGCTCAGCCAACAACAGAAAAATGTGCAGCTGTCTGTGCACCAAAATGTTCCTTATGCCCCATTAGTACTCAGTTGTTGTAGATGCTAGCTCCAGGCTAATCTTTATGTTAATTGCTTTTCTTCAGTGCACCCTCTGACACCAGGAGTCATACTGAAAGTAGATAATGTGGCAGATGATAAACATTACCAATTCTAATTCTTTTTATTTAGAATTCTTTCTTATCCTGAAAGTTACATCATCACATTTCTTATTCACAGGGAGATTTCTTTAAGTTAACTGCCACCACAGCAGCTGTGTTTCTGTGGACCACAACAGGGCAGAGTCACAGTGGCTACTGACTCCAGGTTGAGATGATAGATGCTACCATAGCACAGGTGGTGAGGGAAAGGTTGTAGCTTAGGAGGGAGAAACTCAGTACACCGGGGGAAACAAACTGCCTTCATTCGATTGCTTGTTTGTGAGAAGAACAATCCTTCGCAAGAAGAAAAGCAAGGGAAGGAAAATGAGCAGCTCTGTTATTTCTGCTGCATTCTAACCACTATGAGTGTATTCTAGTGAATGAAATGAACTCAGGGACACAGAAAAGGATTCATGTGCGTCCACTAAAAGCATTATCTCCATGGGCGGGCTATAGGATCACCAAGGCTGTGGCTCTACAAGGGACACTAAGCATGGATGTCTTAAAGTTGTTGTTACAACATGCATGTGCTACTATAAGCTTGCTGTCTCTGATGTCTTTAAAGAGATCCAAAAAACAGAACAGAGTTCAACTGTCACATTTTCCCCAATGTTGTAAATTACATTTCGGGGCCATTTAAAAAAGTCATTAATTTGCCAAAGAGGAAGTTTCTGTGAGACACTCATCCTCGTAAAAGAATCAGCATATATGAGAGTCTGTCCATCTGCCAGGTACTAACAATTTTCAGGGTCTGAATGTGAGAACAACACTTTGATCAACCAAGCAATAACAAAAAAAAATCTGTCACAAAGGCTGATACCATGACAAGTTTACACTAGAAAAACTAGACAATATAGTAACATATTGACCGTAGACATCTAGCTTATTTAGCTCTAATGTGAAAACATCACATAGTCATTTGTGTCAATTACGGGCAATTGTCACTTTGGGAAACAGGAAGTGTGATGGGCTGGGAAAGAAGGAGATCTGTGGGGGTAGAGTTATTTCCATTAGTTCAATTCCTGCTGGTCCCTGACAGAGATCAATAAATGTCATACTGTAAATTGTCCCTCCAAAGTGAGGGTAAACTCCCCTGAAAATTTCAGCCATTTGGTACTGAAAAAAACATCTGAGTTGTTTCAGTGCACTGCCACTACAAATGAATCAAATGACTTGTTATGGAACAAATTGAAAAAGAAAACAGGCCAAATTATATAATGACTAACATTCACTCAGTGCTGTGAATATTAATGGACAATCTCAACCTTTCATTTGTTGTTTTGTTTTTTATTTTGCTGTTTTTACTGCATGGCTTGAACTGCAACTTTGCAAGCTGTAAGCAATTTGCCCAGAGATGCAAGGGGAGGCCCAAAGCAATAAGGTGGTGTTATTAAGCAGATTGCATCTGTGCAGTATAATCTGACAAAGGGAAGGAGCGAGGCAGAGATGCTTAGTCTGCAGCGGTCAGAGGATACACAAACAAGCCAAACAGGAAAATTTAATTACTGCTGGAGCTAGAGCTTACCTCTTGAGGGGCATCTCAGACAACTTGGCCCTGCAATTCATAAACACCTGCAGTCTTACATTGACCACTTGAGTGAGCACCTGCAGGAGTCACAGAAGAAGAGACCCAGTTAGAAATCAGTGGCAAAGTAGAGCCCTGCCCAGCAGAGAGGTACAAGAGAGACACAAGCCTTTTGTTGAACAAAGAGACAGAAGACTTGTAGCTTCACTGCACCTTGGTCTGACTATATCGAATTTTAAGGAGCTCTTAAATGGCTAAGCATACATGATATAAGAACATCTATCACTGGTGGTCAAAAATAATGAGACAGTGGTTATGAGCACACTGAGCTTCCTCACTTTGAACCCATTGTGATGCTGATGTGCCGGCATCGTAATTGCCACTGCATACTGCAGTACACTACAAAAAAGTGTACAATGCAAGCAGCAGCAGCGACTGAAGGTGGCTGCCAGACTGGGTGTCTGTAAAGGCACAGTGAGTCATGTTTTCATATTCAGCCTAGTCAAATTCTTCACCACAGCAAGCTTCCAGCAAGATACAGCAGACAGCTAATGGGATTCAGTGGAACTAAGCCCACTTAAGCAACAGTTTCGAAATAACATTATATCTTCAAAGAATAAGCATTTTTGTTTTAGGTCACAAGGAATGCATGAGCAAAAGTAAGGATCTTTTCTTTTTTTCTCATCAACTTTACTAACTCAAAAAACGTTTTTATTTTGTTGGAAGGTAAAGTATCTTAAAAATGTGCATAAAAAATAAAACTATGAAACATTGATTTTGGTATCACATGTGTATTAAAAATATGTAAATGTAAAATCTAAATTTTGCCCTTGAAAAGCTTTGTGTTTATGTAACCTCATACAGTAACAGTGATTTAAAAGTTTATCAGCTTAGCCACATGAAAAATAGATGAAGAAAGAGGAGAAGATTACAGCTTACAATCAGCAGAGAGGACATCTTCTGTGCCTCCCTTGTGAGGGGGTCAACGATTGCCACAACATCGTAGAGCACTTCGTCTTCACGTGGGGAGAGATGGAGCACACTAAGAAGGACAACAGAACACCAAAGGGGATTCAGCAACACAAGGTTATACACCCCTTATTCAGCAGAACTGCAAATCAAAAGAATCGCCCTTCTAGACTGCTTGAAATGATGGCGTAGCAATTTTCAGATCCATAACAACAAAAGGAGAGTAAATATTTCCTTGTGAGACTGCAGAGTCAATAGGACAGCAAGCAGAAAAAAGAAATGTTGCCCACCTGTGGCTGTCTTTGATAAAGTGGACATCTCTCCTGACCTCTCCTTTGGGTGCTGCAGTTAGGAGGGCATCAACCTTCATAACTAAGTCACTGGCACTACAGGAAAAGAGGTGTAGAAGGGTCAGCCCATCATTTATTAATGCTATGTGTTAGAGAGATTCAAACTGAGTTCACATAAAGTGATGCCAAGCTGTTAAGAAGGTAGCCTCTGAGAAACTGTTCAAGTCATTAAGTAACTTTTAATATAGAAAATAATCAAGATTTTTCATTTAAGAGGTAAACAAGAGAGTGGTTTGTTTATGAAGCCTCAAAAGACACAGAGAGAAAAATGTTGAGAGGCAGAAGGTATTTCACATTTTTACAACTAAGGTTGTAAAGCTCTGATGATGGGATGCTCAAATGTTTTCCACATACAGTTGAAGGAACTGCAATTAAAATTCCAACATAAATTCAAGTACAATGCCTAAAGCTCTCAGAAAACACATTAAATATGGGCAACTTGATTGATTGATCAAATTAATTGATTGGGTAAAGTACAGTGTTTGTAACATACAGGTCCTATATTGGCTAGCAGTAAGGATTCCTGGTCTTCTTTCCAGGCAACCTAGGTTCACATAACTGTATGCACACAGTTTAATTTCTCTCAATTTAAAATCATTACACTGCTATATACTCTTATCTTTCCATAGCACCATTTAAACTAGACATTTACCCTGTACATAAAGTAAACTGTGTTAATTTGGCATCTATAAAGAAACTGTACTCTAAGTGGTGCTATAACAAGGCAGAAAAATACAAACATACTGCTTTGGCTTCATCCCCATCTGTTTAACTTTGGCTTTGACTTTCTCTGCAGAACCGCTCAGTGTAATCTTCTCCAGCAAGTGGAAATCCTCCACAGTGAATTCCTCCTGCTCTTCAAACGGACCGAGTATCTAACATGAGGAAAAGAATGCAGTCAGAACATGTGTTTTCCAATTCTTATCTCAGCATGTATTACGTACCATTTGCCAAGTGGGTATTAGTATAATGTGACTGTAACACAGTGTTTTTTGTGTTTTATTCACATGTTTTCTGCCTTTCTATATTGGGAGTAGAGTTCTTCCACTGCAGCAGTGGAATGTAAAATGATATTAATTGTTACTGCCATCTCAGAGACTGGCCTCTTCATCCCTGGCTGTCAGCATCGCTGCTGCTGAGACATCAGTCATCAGCTCCCCGCACACATAGTCAGCACATACAGGCTCTCGCACAAAGACACACACACACACACACACACACTGCAGTTTGTGCCACCTGTGACCTTTGAGAAACAGTCATGCTGATTTGACAGTACTAAGGAAGCGCTTTGAAAACACATGAGGAAAAATCCTCCAAAGTGCAGTGGCTTAGAGGTACAGCTCGACTGTACCAAACAATAGCAGCAACATTTGATCAAAGCTTTAACTTTCTGACATCAAAATATGGTTCATTTAATACTGTATTAAAAAAAATGTAGCATCAGTATTCTAAGCTGAGAAAATGCTAATTAAACTGTGTTGGAGCTGAGGTTCACTCACCCTGCCGTTGCTGATCACTGCCTGTTGTCCAGGACTCAGCTTCAGGACTTCTCGGCAAAACAGCTGCTGACTACGGATAAAATCTACTTCCAGTGTGTTGAACTTTTTCTCAAAGGCATCTTTGTCCATGCCCTAGAGCACAGTAACAAAAGTTTGTTTAGGGAGGATAAATTGATTTCATTGTTGGCTCATACATTTCTGAAGCATTTATGATGTACTTTAAGATCCAATAGCGTTGCTCAAGGACCTTTCTGTCTTTACAGCCTGTTCAAAACAAAATGTGAGTGAAGCATTGGATGGCTGTAAGGAATGATGTATGTGAGGGGAAACATCATTGATGCCTTGCATCAGCACAATCACTTCAGCTTTCAAACATAAAACATTTCAGCCTGAGGACTGTGCTGTAAGAAATGCACATGCGCGGAAATTAGATTAATCAATTTGTAATTAATATAACAAACTCTTAATTAAGCCTCAGCCATTTTTGTCTATAACAAATTAGGTGTGGGAGTGTGGAGGGTTTTTGGAGTCAGGTTATTAGTTTCTCCAACATCTCTCCTCAGGAGAACAGGTGAAATACCAATAATGTCAGCACAATCCAGTCAGCAAGTCTGTCTGGGAGCCAATAATAAACTCATATCCCTTGACTCTGAGTCTCAACTCACACAGCAACCTCCTACCTACCTTTCTGTTGCTATTTCCAGTCAATTCTCTGCTCATTGTTTAAGGCTGATACACTTGAAGGGCACTTTGTAATAGTTAGTCCCAAATGTGGTCTGTGCTGTATGACTTATTCCTGATGGGAAAGATGGGAGCACTCAGCTGATTTGTTCATTAGTGCCTGAGAATTTGTGTTCTAACGTGTAATGATGTGTGGGTGGATCCTGCACACTACAGCATGAAGAACACTAGTGGCTGTATACTGCTTACAGCAGCAGAGTGATGGTCAGGCTTGGCTGAGCACATGAGGCTCACACAACCGTGAACAGTGAGCAGGAGCTTGGCTACTCATTCAGGTACTGGAAACCAGGTATCCACCACGCTTTTGAGTTAAAAATGTAGCGTATGGAACCTGTCTTGTGCTGGCCCCTGTGACAGACCAGGTGGAACTGACAGTGAGAAGGCTGCTTGCCTTGACATCCACAAGCTGTGGAGCATCATGCATGCTCGAAATGTATTCTGTTAGCTGATGTTCAGGAGAAAAATGAAAAGATGGGCTCATCAATCACCATTTTCCCTGGACTGTGCACTTAAATCAAGAAAGCAGACAAATCTCTGCAGGTGGTTATATCCAACCTTTGTTTTCTTCACTTTTTGCCATCATGCTCATCAGTTGCGCCTAAAATATTCTCACTGATATCGATGTTAAACAACATTTCTCCCTTTTTGCAGTGATACATCTCACTGATCCATCTTGCTTTGACACAAAAAGGGCACAGACTTAAAATAATGAAACACAAAAAATTGAATGACTTACTTTCAACACAGTAAAATTCACACTGTAATCCCACATTTCTTTTAGGGTTAGATGATATGACCCGTGGTATGTATCCCTTTTATATCTCTAGTTGTATTAGACCCAATTTAATCCAAAGACACTAAACCAGAGTTGGATGAAAACATGGTCTAACTTCACAGGGGTCATTAAAATTCAACAGATGCACTGCACACCTGACACAATTCAAATACAGGTGCATAATACCCAGGGAGGGTCAAGTGTAACACAGCTGACACTACCACCACCCTTATTCGA
>JAPZDY010000005.1:10165172-10177162 GCA_029783645.1 Ctenochaetus hawaiiensis
AAGAGTGATAGTCAGATAAAACTAAAAAGGAAAATGGGGGTTTAGTCATTACAGTGAATGTGCAGTTTATGTGTGAGATTGTAAAGAGACTGAGACATCTGGCAAAGAGCTCAGTATATTAGTGGAGAATTGTGCCACCTGTCATAGTTACAGAGTATTTCCCCAGTCAGTCAGTTAATCAGTCAGTCAGTAAGTTAGTCAGTCAGAAAAGCAGGCAATCGGTCAAAAAGCAGGCAGTCGGTCAGCTGGTTCACACAGAGAGAGGATGCAATCAGCCTCCTCAGCCTCACTGAGACAGCTACACTCCAGGTTTGAGCAGTGAAATGCAGCTCTGATGACCATTTAGACTGCTGGCCCAAAGCCAGTCAGCAGACCCAGCAATTATCTTGCTGGAGGTGCAGCCTGTCTGCTTTAACAAAGGTCAGTTTCACACTTTCATAGATCAGTAAAGCAGAGCAGGGTTTGTTTTTGTTTAGATACTGCTCAGTTAAACACTTTCAACAAGTGAAAGCTGAAGGGTTGTTGAAGATGAAAAGATAAAAAGTTATTTACAGGCTCAAGTCATTATGTTACTAAAAATGACAAACAAAGGAGCATAAAATTATGTAAATTAGGAAACCACAATATTAAATAATTAATGACTTCTTACCACTGTTTGTAAAGTACTTCATCCTCTTAGCAATTACAGCTGTTTTGTCTCTAGACTCCAAATAGGAAAACATAGTCGTGTCCTCCAAATCACTTACAACTGCAAGGCAAGACAGAAAAACTGAAAACCATGAGAGGAAAATAGACAGTGAAACAATAATGGAGAGTTCCAGATTAATAGTACAGGTCACCTGGCCTGGTAGTGAAGTCGAGGTACTGCCGCTCAGTGCTCAGAATAAGAGAGTTCATCCTGGGAACCACATTTGCCTGCTCCATTAGGTAGTCAACAACACTTAAGCTTTCAGTCAGCTGACCCTGCAGGGATAGGAGACAACTGATGAGAGTGACATCACTGAGAACATGCTTGATCTTGTCAGTTGATGTGTCTGCAAATGCAACAATATGGCCAGGAAGGAATACATCATGAACTGCACTTCCTGCCACTCCCAGCTATCTATAAAATCTATGTTGTGTGTTTATCCGGTTAACAGAAATTTAGTGGTGTAAACACAACAAGGGGTAGGTTTGGTAGATCCAAAATTGATGATTGAGTTTATTTCCCAACAGACATGTCTTACCATAAACACAGCTCTCTGGAAAGTGGTGGTGCCGTCCATTATGCGCTGCAGGATGACAGTTTCCAGCTCATCTGGGTCCATCTCATCTGGGCTCAGAGGGACTCCATTAAACAAAGCCAGAGGTAGAGCACCCAGGCCACTCTTTTTGTAGAAAAGGGCACCGTCCTGTAGCACACAAATGGACATGGACCAAATCTTTGTATGCTCATTACGAATCATGTGATCATGTGTGATCATGTTTAAGTAACTGTCCTTGGTTCTCATAACAAAATCAAGTGCTGTTTTATTTCCTTACCTGCCTTTTGTCATCATACTCAGACTCCGTACCCAGAATCCTTTCAGCAGTGGCTCTGGGAAATTTTTTCTTCAGATAGGCAGAGACTGTATCGACAGAGAGCGTCTCTCCTACATCTAATTTGTTGTACAACTGCAAGAGAGTGGCAGGTCAGATCAAATTTAACCATCACTGTCTTCAAATTTCTGCCACTGTCAATAATTTCTGATTCTATTTGAAGAAGCTGATGCCACAGGCAAAAGCTCACTGACTCATCTAGTCCAATAATAAAGACTAAAACAATGGGATAACACAAGGTACAGTAAAAAAAAAAAAAAACTGACTTCTGAGGCACACCAAGACCTGACATGGTGAGGGGTGTGCTTTATTGTTCAAGATGTGTTTGCAAAAACAGAGATTTATATATGTGACATACTTACTGTGAGCATGGACATTAGAGCCTGGGATAAATCATACTCGTCTGCAATGTAATTCAGCAGTCGGTAAAATCCAACCCCTGCATCTGAGAAGCCATCAATCTCATTTTTGGTGTTGACAACAAACACAAATCCAATTCTATAGAAAGGGGACAAAACAAGTATTCAATTTACAGGTGAAATAAGAATCACTACCAGGTGAAGATTGTAAATGCCAGGAACGCGTCAAATAAAAGGAGCTGTGAGAAATAACAGTACCAACCTCAGAGGGATCTTGTGCTTGTAGAAAAGCTCAGCTAGCTTCACCAGCTCAACACTTTCTTCCTGCACTGGATCTAGGAACAGCACCTAAAAAGGCATCATCATCAAACCCGAATCATACAATCATAATCACACAAGACAAATACTTGGTAACCTAGATTATAGATGGATTCAAGTTAAGCAGATAAAACAGAACATCCTGTACCAGAAAATTCTGATATTCAGAGATTTTCTTTAAAGGAATCTAAAATGCACTAAGTTTGAGTTTTTGTTTGTGTCTGACTTTACCGACTGACATGTAACACACCATCACTCCAGCAGAGAAGAGTAAGAAGCATTCAAAGAACTGCATGGGGTTCAGTTAAGTTAAAATCACAAAGCTCTCAATTCCACCAGCTACATCACCACCTTTCTCCAGCATTTCTGGCTCCAGGCGACTCACCAGGTTGAAGAAATTGCGTCTGATCTGCCGGATGACTCCAGGAAAGGTGGCTCTGAGGAGCTCCTGTACACCTGCTGGCCAGCTGCGGTACATTGGGTCGTTCTCTATATCATTTAACCACTGGAGAATGCATGAAAAAATAGGGGTTGTGTGAAAATGGTGATATTCATGAACAAGCTACATGACAGAAATCCAGGAACAGGTGGAGAGTCAGTACCTCATGGACAATTCTGCGAGGCAGAGGGGTGATTTTCTATGTTCTTATTACACGCATTTCTTCGATGGTTGTGACACAATACCTATGATAGAAATTCAAGTATTGTTTTTTTCTTTATCTGTAGGTTTTATTTACTTTTTATAACCAAATTGGTTTTTCAGTCAAACATGTGAATGACTGACCTTAAGAGACACAATTACAATACATGGCTTTATCTGATATTATGCGTTAGTGGGGCCTATAAATACCTTACTCTTTTGCATTTGTTTTTACCATTCTGTATCTGAAACCTTCAACAGCTGCCTCTGCCACAACTTCAAATGCCAAACTTTTATTCACTTATGCTCTGTATTTAATGTTGGTTTCACTGAATCACAACAGCAGCCCTATATTTGGCATCAATGACTCAGTGTGTTGCAAAGCATGCCCTGTTTTTTGTCAAGAGTTTCTAGATATGACAGTTACCTTTTTTAACTTTTAAAAGTATAATGTCTCTCCTGTTAGTTGCTCTCAATCTTAAATATTTTAATCACAGGATATAAGAGATTTACATACAAAAAGGTGCTTTATTTGAGTTACCTGTTCAAGAATGAGGTAATGCACTTAACTTTACAGTTGCAGAAATTTGCTGGATCAGATAGGTACAGAATTCAATATGGACACTTGTTAGAAAGCTTTACTACCCACCATCAGAGAATCATAGCGATTATATTAGCTTTTTATGATAAATGACTACAACCATAGCTGCAAAATGATCCATTATTGCTGGCCAATCTGGCACTCACCGTGGTTTCTCTCCGTAACGTAGAGAACAAGCCTCCCCACAGTGCAAACGTTTGCCTTGCTGGCACACTGTCATTATCTCTGTGCTCTCTCTCTTTCTCTCTCTGCCTCTGTGTGTGTGTGTGTGTGTGTGTGTGTGTCTCTCTCTCTCTCCATGTCTAGGAGGGGAGATGCAAGGTGAAATGACAGACCTCTTCGTTGACTGTGAAAAGGCTTAATATCTTCATTTCTTTTGACGTTTTTATAGCACCTAGAATATTAAAATGGCTGGAGGGGCCAAAATGAAAACCTGCAATTTCTTAATTTGATAGCTTTTCTTGGCTAACTTCCCAATGAATGACTGAAGTTTCTGGCAACTCAAGACTGCTGCAGTAGTATGATGACTGATCCAGTAATTCACACCCTGGTATGAGTAGAACACCTGTAGAGTTGATCTGTGCCAAATGAATAATGCTTTTTGACAGAACTCACCATTATAGCTGGATGTCTGATATCTAAGGCATAGCTGTCATCCACAGTGTTCACAGGTAATCTCAGCAGCTTGCCCTGATGTTCTCCTTTTACTCCGAGGTTATGTAGCCCCTCCAAGACCTTAGCTTCTCCTCTGAGGATGTCCAAAATGCTGTGAATACAAAATCACAGGTTGTTTTTTTTATTCTATTTTTTATACATATTAGCTGCATGGCAGTGGTTTTTCATTGCAATAAACTCTGATCTTCTTGCAACAGAATTACTAAGCCAAAGCATTGATGTAAGGCTTCCTGGGGAGAGCACAGGCAGACCACTGCTCCCTCCTGCCGAATTCCTACCTGAAAGGGTTGTGAATGTCAAGATCGATGTGTAATCCATTGATGAAGAGCTCTCCATCTCCCGGGTGAACACCCATGGTCTCGCTGAGATGCTGAAAGAACAACCTCAGAGAGTTAGTTGAATGCCAAAACCCCTAAATGAGTGATTCTATCTTCAAATATTCTAAAAGAAAAGCAGATACACTGCTGTGGTTTAGGAGGTAGAGCTGGTCATCTGCTTATCAGCAGGTCAGTGGTTCGATCCCTGCCTCCTCCAGTCTGCATGTCAAAGTGTCCTTGATCAAGATACTGAGCCCTATATTGCTCCCAATGACAGCATGTGTATGAGTACTGATGAGCAGAAAGACACTGTAGAGGGGCCAGCTGTCAGTTTGTGTTAATGTGTGTATAAATGGGTGAATGCCGACTTGTTTTGTAAAGAAGTTTGCATAACTGAAAGACTCAGATGCACTATATAAATGCAGTCCATTTACCATTTACAGCACTAAACTGAAGAAATAAGGTGGGCAGAGACACTTGGAGAAAGGTAAAAAAACATATCTCATTTTATGTTGTTATTGAGTTGGTTTCAGATCTTTCAAACTCATTTTATAAAAAAAAAAACATGGACAATGGCCCAGGATGTAATCAAAGAAAACGTCCTGCACCAACATGTGGGAGTTCTGCGTATGATATCGTACCTTTTGGTTCTCCTCAATTTCTTTTCTCATTTCCTGCTTTACAGCCACTCTTGTCAGTGATCTGTGGGAACAGTAAAACATGTACAGTCACCATCAGCTTTTACAACATCCCCAGCGGGCAATAAAATGCCACTTTTAATCTTCCAAAACTTGTGGGCCCATGGTACTTTTTCAGTCAATTCCCTGTAAACACCCGACTCTTACTCAGCAATTTTTGATGTTGTTAGAAGCTGCCTGAGGCAAAACAAGCAAACATCAAAAAGCTGATTAGGTCTCAGTGTAACAGATAAATTTATTATGGATAATGTTCAAACAAATAAGTTTATAAAAGACACGTTTCATCTGCACTTAAATAACAGCACTTTTGTGCCTAGATTCATACTTTGAAACAGAGTACAGATCCTACAAATCTGGACTTCAGAATAGCATCAATTAGCCAGTTAGCCAGAAGGAGAAAATAAGATGAATTTCCTTACCTGGCTTTGCTTGGAAAGTTTTGACTGAAGTCTTGCATGAGCTTCAGAGCATCAAACTTGGGCACAGACATGATTCTGGCAGCTGCTTGAAAACTAAGATCTGTAAAGATCAAAGAACAACGTAAGCAAAGCTTATACATGCAAAAAATGTAGGTTATGTTTAGGCAAAGTAAAACTAAGCAGGGTGATTTAGTAGTTATGACAATTTGATATTATCACTGTTGGTCAAACACAAGTGTAAAAATTAAGCCACAAATGATGACATACAGCAATACTGAAACTGAAACCAATAAAATCCACATTGCAGCAATTATACATTCAAACTCTATTGATTAACTGTTTTTCTTACAATTATTAATCAACTGAAATAGGAAATGAATACCTTGCATTTCCCAAACTTTGAGAGGGACCATGTCATTTGTACTCTCCAGGAGATGTCTGCGAAGCTCACTGAGTTGTTTTTGGAGTTCAGGATGAGATTTTCTTCAGAGAGGTAAAAGAAAAAGAGGAAGATACAAATGAAATGGACAGATTTCTTTTCATCTATTAATTAAGTCACACAACACACAGGAAAAATACAACTTATTGAATAAATCGGTGGCATTAAACATATTACATTTAAGCTACTTACTTTAATGTTCCAAAAAGAAATCCTTGGACTTCGTCATTACCATCATCCTCAGCATTTATAGCTGTCTTTGTATCTACAAAGCAAAAAAAAGTGCTTTATTGCTTTGAACACAGCCAGTTTCAGCACAGAATGTTTGATAAGTCACCAACTGACCATTTACTTTGGTGTCATCCACAGCTTTGTATTCTGTGCTTTTGATTGCCAACTCAACACCATACCCAGATAAAAGCATTTTTTGAGGCTTTGGATCCTGCAAGCAGTGAGAAAGCAAAGTAATTGTTCAAACAGTGCACACTTTGGTTTTCATGCACATTACTGTTTTAAAGTACTGTGATAGTAATCATGAAGATTGCAGATCCGTCCCATTTGGGCTGCTTCAGGCCTATACCTATAAACATTAAATTGCCAGAATAATGTGGACACCCCATCTGATGCACAAGTTCTTCAGGAACCAAAGGGATTTTTTTCAATCCTACACAGTCAGAGAAAGTTCTAATCTAAAAGACGTTTTACCAGTGGGAACAGGAAGCACATGGGCCGCCACACGCTGCAGCAGATTCACTGACATTCAACCTTGACACTAAAGTCACCCGGACAGAAAGCACTGCCTCAGTCTTTCACAGGCACAATCAGAAGATTTTCACACCCACACTCTGCTTTTCTTCAACAAACATGTCTATAAGAAAACCACCTTTTACTCTATCAAAGTCATCTGTATCTCAGTCAGTTCGTGAGTTCTCAGTTATATTCCAAAGATTAAGTTACTTCTTGGTTTCAACAATAGTCAGTAAAGTCAATGTGAAATGTATGGAGCTGTATGGACAGGCTTGGTCCTGACCTTCACTCCACACTTTACATGGTGTGTTGTTCCTCAAAACCATCTGTGTGATCCTGAATCCTCCTTGATTTAACTTATTTTAGTTATCTATTTATTCATCTGCTCATGTTTATGTACAAATAATGCTTTGTTCATTTTTACCAGTGAACGTATGCTCTAATTGTGAGATCTTTCATGGAAAGTCTTGATTTGGTACCTTGAGCTTTGTATACTGTCCCACCCACCTCCCCAAATTAGCAGAGCAACCTCAAGTGCTTCACATTGTCTCAATCGATGCATATTTGAAGATGAGTTGTCTTCCTAGTCCAAATGTATGCCTGCGCTTGTTCTTGTTTATTCATTTTTGTTCTAAAACCCCAACAGAAAAAGAGTTTAACATAAAAAAAACAATGGTCAGTGATGTAATCCATTAAGTACATCATTTTAATGATCCCCGGCCTTAAAAGTATTGCACTAAAGGGAATAGTATGACACTGTTTGATCACTGTAACAATGCCATCGTCTAAGTAAGATGAAACTGTGAAGGTCTAACAGAAGTAAGCTATATATGGATTGGCTTCACATGCAAAACTTGTCAGCAGCATAAATCTATTGTTGGTTTTTGATTTTTTTGTCATTAAGAGGAAATATAAGGTATCACGATCTATATTTTTGACAGAACTATAACAGAACTAGTGTGATAAACCAAAAAATCCAAGCACAATTAGATTTCTTGACAACTTATTCATTTAGAGGTACAAATGACCACATTTATTAAAAGAAGACCTTTCATCATACAAACACTGATATAAATTGGCTGCAAAAGCATTGCTACTCACCGCTACAAAATGCCGCAGCACATATATGAGTGAGCCCCCTTCAGCCTTCTCTGACAGCACTTTATGAAAAGTACTGAACTTCTTTGTTCCAATCTCAGCATAGAGGATCACAATTGGCACATCTGTTTTATTGACCCCTGGATATGTGTGATCATTCTTGTATAAATACGGTTTTGGTCTGCAATTATAAACAATAAATAAGTGAAAGAATTTCAAAAATGAAATGATTTGTACCAATAGTGTTCCTTGGTTCATCACAGGCAAAATTCAGACAGTGAAAGCACTGAGGAATACAATTTCAACAGAAAAATAATGGTAAAAACTTTTTTATCTTGTTCTAGTCTACCGGCTTAGTTTATCCACATAGGGGGAGACAGTGGCATTCCATGTTACCTGCCTGCAGCTGCCTTCAGGAGCTTCTTGATTTCCTTGGTACTGCAGCTATGTTGACCATGGATAGAGACAAAGGCAGGGCAAGCCTCAGGCGGAGGCTCATCAGTAGCTATCTGTTAAGAGCAAGAGAGAGAGAGAAATGTTTTTTATAACACAGTGGCTACATCCTGATGGGCCAAAGTTTATCATAGTTAAATCAGTTAGGTGATTGATTTATTCTCAATATTCTCCAGCAATCACCATAGCAATTTAAACCGTGCGGCATAACACTTCATTTCACCAGCAAAAGGCCATTACTCACTCAAATGTTTAACACATTTAAAATTAGAGAAATTCATCAACCAGTGCATCACTGTCAAAATAATGAAATTTTCTCCTCATTATTCCTGAAACCACAACAATTGAAAGGCCGAGGCGTTGTGTACACACAGTACACTGAAAATGAAAGAGTAACCCATTACTTCAGTAAAACACAGCCAACTGAGAAGTATCCATGTAAAACCTACATCCTATAAATACTAGTTTTAAGGAAAAATGTTTGGCAGGTGTCTAAGCATACACTCATAATCTATTCCTCCTCTTACACTACTCACTGCACAGTACTATAAAGTGTATAATATATAAGCTACAGTTGTTATTGGATTGTACAATAAGGACAATTATGTCACTACAACCAATTAACATAAATTGGGAACAATTATGCAAATAAAGCTGTATATCTCAAACTGTCGAACCAAACTCGTCTGTTCATCTTGGAAAAATATTTTGTCCTCTGCTGTACTGTACTTACATAGAGCATCCATTGCTAGTTTTGCCCCCTCTATCCACATATCCGTTACTCCTTTCGTATAAATGTGTGCAAGAAATCATACTCCATGATTTGCACCTGCAACACTGTAAACTATACTTTTAAGTATAGTGTTTTAATGTTATGGTTAGGTTAAAATTATAGAAGGAAAAGACAGAGAAAAAGAGTTACTAGTGTAGACTATTTTACATAATAGTACGAGGATGACGACAGTTTATAAGCAATGGACAAAAAATAAAATTATGACCTACAGAGCACCTGGGTCAAGATCAGAATGAAGACACAATGTGATTGCCTCTCATAAGAAAGGAGTCAGACTCTCTCTCAATATACCTCGTATATATTAGGGATGATTTTTTAGTTTTATTTTGATCATAAAATACCTGCTGGGATGCATGAACAGCTGGTGAGTATGACCGTAGGGCCAGAGAAAATTTGAGGAGATTAACTTGAAGATGTGTGAGGAACTGGCCAGCCTTCTTAAGGATCAGGTTGTAGTATGAACGAACAGACTCTGTGAGACACAGCAACACCAGTGAAAATGAGACACATTAAAAGAGAAGCACATCTGTTAAGATGCAATTTTTTTAAAAATATATTTTGATCCAACAATTACAAACAACATACCTCCATGCTTGTAGACAGTTAGCTCTTTGACGGTGTCAACAAATTGCCAGAATTTCTCATTTCCATCTTCTCCAATAAACTCACTGCACAAGAGAAAATGAGAGAATAGTCAACATGTCAAAACCACACTATGTATCTTAGTAACCATTTTTATGACTGCCCATTAGTTAGAGCTAAAAACCACATGATCATTTTTACATTTTTAGGTAACAATTATGCCCAACTTGTCTTCAGTCTTGGTTTCATAATGTTGGCTGAGAGAGTACACAAAGCATTACACAGATCTTACAGGCTAGCAGTATGTTTTGATTAAAAGCGATATATATTTTCGTACAGAAGACAAAAAATTATGCACTACAGATTAATCTTTCTAGTAACACCTACAATAGAGTTGTATATTTGTTTCAACAGTGTTGCCAACAAAGGAATTCTTTCCAGGTTAAAGTCCTTTATATATGAATACCTCAGTTATGATCCACTAACAGGCATGACTGAATACTGTTAATACAAGAACACATTTTACTCAATCGGAAAATTACACTAAAATCTTTAAACAGACAAGCTTTCTACTACACTGTGCTATACACACTATAACTTGAAAAGGCTGCAAGTTGAAAAGACTCAAACAGAACTGTTCACAGCCGAGATATATATATATCATATAAATATTCAAGTTTTATCCACGTTTGCTGACTTCCTTCCTCACACTCTCTCTGGTATTACCCCATAACTTTGTACTGGAGAAAAAAATGAAATGTACCGTTACTTTGAATAAATTAACTGCATTTGAACATTGTTGGAGACATTTGGAATGAAGTAAGCAGCTCAACAACATGTATAACAAAGATTTGGTTGATTATTAGACATTTTAATGTGGAAATGTTACATGTCACATGTTCAACATATTTAGACTACTTTTACATTGAAAAGAAAGAAAGAAGGAATCCGGTATCCAGGGATTTAGTGCTGGAAGTGTGCAGAGGGCCTTGAAAAAGCACCAAAAAGCACTTACAGAAAAGCATAACAAAGCAATTAATTTAACAGAAAAATGCAATTAAACTAAAAATGTAAAATAAATATATAAATAAATAATTTTACAAGTTTAAGATTCTGTTTACTGGAAATTTCATTTTTGAGGGATATAGGGTGCATATGTGTGACTTGGTTCTTTACACTGTTACGACCCAGTTTAGAGCAGATTTGAGTGAGTGATAACTTATAGATATAAGACATAACATGTCCTGAGATTACTACCTTGTCTCCAGCAGGAAAGGCGTCATGCTCCACTTTGCTTTGAGACTGGCAGTGACACCTTTGGGTGCTGATATGACATGATGTATGTTCAGCAGCAGCAGTGACAGCACAAAAGTGATCCTCATTATCTCTGGAGCGACGTAGCATAAACCTACAGTGGCAGAAAGCAAGCACAAGCGCTTTCATTACAGTTCATTTGCTTGGAGCGAAGTGCCAGTCAGTGCCACGTAGTTACTCAAAGTTATTATCTAACGTTAAACCACAACACCGGTGCGCATAGCCGTCTGAAAAATTTAGCAACATTACACAACTATTATGGAAGATGCTAGCGACATTAGCAAATGCCGTAAACCTATTTGTTAGCCAGACATACTTTTAAAATAACGGTCAAAGGGGTCAGACAGAACAAACTGAAGTGTATGTTGCACCAAAGTAAACAACCTCTCTGAATGAATGTGGTATACTGGTGTTTATAAAGTCTACAAAGATCGCTTTCTACAAACAAGTAACAGTGTACGTTAAAAAATACATAACTAGTGGTTTCTGTGTTGCCAATAATATATCCCTCACCCCGTCGGTGATGCTGACCGCTTCCATACACAGCAAAGGGCTTCAGGTAGGTATTTTAGGAAGTCGGCTAACATGCTAACAAGCCGTGTTGCTAGCAAGTTGCCGGGGTTGCCGCGAATTTTGGTGGCTCGCGCTGACCGTTATTAGTGTCTGAAACAAATGCAAAATGAAAAACAGCACATAACATGTAATTATTTTGAGACACATTTTGTCGCCTTGCTTTATGGATTTGGGTATTTACAATGTATTTTAAGCTTTTAAAAACTTCATGGTAAAGATGGAATTTTACTCTGGCACAGCGGTAGACACCTAAGAGGCAGAAGCTGAAACTCAAACGCTTTCCCACCAAATAAAACGCCTCAGCATGTTGTAGCTGCACTGTCTGGTCAGTGGGTCAAACTGTGTAGCCAGACAGATAAAGCTGTATGGGAGACAGTCAAGATCAT
>JAPZDY010000005.1:10177424-10197984 GCA_029783645.1 Ctenochaetus hawaiiensis
GTAGCTGCACTGTCTGGTCAGTGGGTCAAACTGTGTAGCCAGACAGATAAAGCTGTATGGGAGACAGTCAAGATCATAAAAACACAGTTTTAACTTACTTTTTGTCTTGTTTTCATATTCATATACTAATTTAAAATATTTCCATCTATCTATCTATCTATCTATCTATCTGTCTGTCTGTCTGTCTGTCTGCCTGTCTGTCTATCAGTCTATCTGTCTGTCTGTCTGTCTATTATTAAAGGGGTTTTCTAGCAATTCAGGTTTTTAAGTTTACGTGTTCGTGAGAAAAACATAAAATTACTGGTCTAAATCAGAGCAGAAGAGGTTGAAACATCCTGATTTATTATTCATATGGGAAAAAGATGAAAAATGCTGGATACAAATTCGGCTGCATGGCGTCTTTTGTTAGAACATGGCCTTAGCCTAATTGGTAAAAAAGTTACTTTTTGAAATTATCCCCGTTCTTTAGAAAACTCT
Organism: Ctenochaetus hawaiiensis; assembly: GCA_029783645.1. Lineage (NCBI taxonomy): Eukaryota > Metazoa > Chordata > Actinopteri > Acanthuriformes > Acanthuridae > Ctenochaetus > Ctenochaetus hawaiiensis. The sequence continues at coordinate 10,177,902 of JAPZDY010000005.1, forward strand.
CTTCCTTAAGAGTCACTGGATACTTTATACTAATGTTTTCAATGGCTGCTATAGCACTTCCCATGACCACTGAACTAATCATTGTGTGTAAAATTAATGAGGTTGCTTTAAACTCAATGCAGGCACATAACTGTATAAATTAATTTCAAACTTTCAAATTATCTTGGTCAAATTTAATACATGTAATTATTCTATACCCAACTCCACTTTGTTCTACAAATGCCCCACGTGTAAGGCAATGCACCAACATTTTATATGCTTTCCAATAGATGCCTAATCATTGCTGCAGAGAAAGCAGCTGTTAAACTTTTAATTGGTTCTCCTGACAGTACCTGCTGTCCTTTAAACTGAAATTAGCCATTAAATTGAGCTATTAAAAGGACTACACCCTTTCACGAGTATTTGTAGGCTGTGAGCATAGGAATATTCCAGTGCTATCTCTAAAGCCTAATCATCAAAGCTCACACTCGGATGAATGCGCCTCAAAAAGTTACAGCGGATTTGGTATTTATGTTTGCTGAAATCTCCGTGTTGTCTCAGTTCGGTGTCCGCGTGGGCTTCTGGCTCCGCACTGTGTTAAACAAGATTATGGGATGGACGGGGATGTAGAGCTCTCCCAACCCAACCACGACGAGAGCATAACAGCGCATTTGTCGGCTCGGATGCAGCAGCATCCTCTCAGAAGCACTGCTTCAGCACAGTCAGTCGGACCGCCTCAACTCGCCAAGGATGCTGCTGCTGCTGTGTGATGCTGCCGGAGGATCCAGCCCAGCAGTCAGAGCCGTGCGGACATTTCTGCTGAAATAAGTCTATCCCCGCAACCAAACACATTGCGATTTTTGAGTGGGATCAGCACAGGAGGTGACAAAAAAGAAGCGGTAAAACTAAAAACTCTCGTCAGCTGCCTCATTTTCAACTTGATACTGGAGCGATGGGAGTCGTCGAGACTGATGCAGCTCTACACCGGCTTTAGAAGTTGGACAGCCAGAAATTTGAATGCCATGACTCTTGACTTTGGACAAGATTTCCAGCGCAGTGCAGACGGCGTGCAGTGCTTTAGAAACCAAAAGGTGGACTTGTCCTTTCTACCAGGTTGTGTGTCTTCAGAGGATGTTATCTGATCAACATGTGGCACTTAAATAATAGGCATCTTTAGTCTGTCCGAGGCATCGAGGAGTATTGATCCCCCGAAAAACCCCATGGGTGCTACTTCTTATTCACAGTAATGGAATAAAGACAATATCTTGATATGATGGATGATAGATCCAGTAAGCTCATCTTGGTTCCTATTTTAGCTGTCCTTTTTGTTATGATAGGGTACCAGTACATATGTCCAGCTGGCAGCAATTCGTGCCACTTAAAGGCTGGGGAGAAATTGAGGGGGGTAAGCCTACTTTCCACCCCGTACCTGGACAGCGATGATTTCTACAGAGATCAAGACCTGGAGGATGACAACCCTCAGAGAGTACCGTCAAAATTTAACTTCACCGAAAGAGACCTTGACAGACACGTGGAGTTCAATATCAAAGGGGACGACGTGATAGTTTTTTTGCACATCCAGAAGACCGGAGGAACCACTTTTGGGAGACACTTGGTGAGGAATATTCGCTTGGAGCAGCCGTGCGACTGCAAGCCAGGGCAGAAGAAATGCACATGTCACCGACCGGGGAAAGAGGAGTCCTGGCTCTTCTCCCGGTTCTCTACGGGCTGGAGCTGCGGACTGCACGCAGACTGGACCGAGCTAACGAACTGTGTGCCTGTCATAATGGATAAGAAGGAGGCCCAGAGGAATAAAAGGTATAACTGAGCCCGATGCACTGATGTAGATGGCTGGTGTATGTGTGTGTGTGTGTGTGTGTGTATGGGGGGGTTCTTGTGTGAATGAAGAGGCATGCAGGAACAAGCTCTGTGGTCACCAAACCACAAGGGCCACAAAGCAAGTGTGTACAAGCAAGCATGCAAGACAGATGCTTTGTGGTCCCAAAACCACTGGAACCTCATGATAAATTTAAAATGAAAGTTTAATTCTGTCTTGTTGGAAAATTGCACAGCTCGCTGTCTCACATTGAGCAGAGATGAATGGGTTTGGGATTCATTATGTTCAATGAGACATTTTCCAACTAGATTTTAGTTGAGTCAGAACTAAAAGAGCCATATTTTTCTGTAATCAGTGTTTGGTTGCATGTTAGACGTTGGCTTTGAGTTTCTAAGAAGAAACAGAATTTAAGAGGGGAAATAAAAGCATTCAATCAATGAGCACTCAGAATTTTAGGTGATGTGTACAGTATGCAAGTGCAAGCAAGATAATTTCAAAGCACAAACTGCTATAGCATTTAAGAGTCTCTTACTTTGCTTCACCCTCAGACATATAAATTGTCTGTGCTTGTCCTTTGTGTTCACATCAGTCCCTCACAATGAACTTGTTCTTCCCAGCTGTGCTGTCACTGTTATTCTGGTGATCTGTGCCATTAACTGACAGTGTTGAATCATTTACAGAACTGCCCTTTCATAGCTGAAGTAATGCTGTCTGTGAGCCTGCGGTCCAAAATGTTCTAGCACCCCTGCAGTGATATCATTGTCACTAGATCAAAGCTCCAATTGCGCCTTGTTGAAGAAAATTTAAGAGGAAGTGAATATGTAAATGACTTGTTTACTTTGCAGACATGTCTTTCTTGTGAATGAGAGTGCTAATCTCTGCTGATTACGTTATCTAAAGATGGGATGCATAAGCCTGACCCATAAAAAACTTGACATCACCACACAACTTTCCCTGCATCCTTGGCCTTTGTTTCGTTTGATGTATTTAAGTCCCTTGCTGGTTCAAGGGATACAACTCCAATTCAATCACACAAAGTCTTTACGTTTCATGCCATTGTAAGTCAGGGCTGACTTTAAATTACTCCACGATGTTTGGTTTCGTAGATGCACAAGTGGTTCATCAGAAAAAGCAAAGGAGAACCAATATCTCTCCAGTATTTTTCACATCAGTAATTGCTTGTACTAGTGTAACAGAAATGCAGTACAATTACTAAAGCAGGGCACTGTAAGAAACTAATCACTGCATGAGCAATGTATGTGTGTATTTTCGCTTAGCAGAGTGAATGTGTGTGAGTGTTTCAGTGCAGTTAGAGTTTCTGGAGTCACTGATTCTTTAAATTACATTACAGTTTAAGTTGTTTATTGAACCAGCACAACTGAAATCTGTTTACCAGTCATACATCATCAGATACCTCCACATGTCCACATCACATAAAAAAGGCACTGACCAAATGTCACGTCACACAAGCTGAATTTTCATCTCTGTTTGGAAAAATACAATCTTACACCGAAGCACACGAGCACAGATTTATTTCTGCTTTGCCAAGTGTTTCCTTTACTCAGGGAAAGTGCTCACTGGATGCGACAGCTCTTCATTTCACAGCTGCAGCATCTATTCTGCACTTACTGTCCTCTTATCCCTTGTTCTTTGGTTGGCTCCTGCAACATCTATTCTAAGATAATTCGCCTCGGCCAAGACTGTTGGCAGACACACTGTGTTAGACCCCCTCACGAACCAGCCACTGCACATGGCACATTTACTAAGTGAGATGACTAATAGTATTATGCAAATTTCATCTTCATTATAATATTGCGTTTGAGCAATGCCTTAATTAAAATATCTTAAACGGTATAAAGTCAAAGCACCCCTTGTATAATATGTAATTTGTAATGAAGATGCAATAATTCACTTGTGTAATTCAGAGTGTAACAGTGTAGATTCGCAGTGCATTTCACAAAAATCTCAACTCTACTTAAGGGTGCAATGGGGAATACCAATACCAGTATATCACTGCCAAATTCAGAAGGCAAACCCTTGTTTTGCGGTTGAGAGCCTCTCAGATTGAGTGGCTGTTTTTTCTGCAGTCCTATGCATTCACCTTGCTGGCTCTTGAGATGGCTGAGGCGGGCGGCGATGGCTCTGCCTGCATGGCACTGTGTGGCCTTTTCAGCCGGGCAGGACGCAGTGCGCAGTGAGCCAGCCGTGCGGCCCAGGAAAGGTCAGGCATGTCAGACTGGATCAGTGTGCGTGTCCTGCGGCGGCCTCCCCTGGAGTGTGCTGTCAGTCAGGGGAGAAGTGGAGCAGGCAGGCCTTCTCTCTCTTTAGAGACTTTTTGGTGGAACATACCTCTAAGTGCAGGCCTCTTTGTGGAGAAAGGGATGTTTGCTGAATGAATACAGCTTGTTGAGCGGCTTGTTTGTCTCTCAAGCGATTTCAGAGGCCTGCAAGAAGGACGGCTGCTAGACGTATTTCTGATTCTTACATGCTTATTATCTAACTGTTTGGTCTGGAGTTACTCGGGTAGACATATTCAATCTGACACTGGGTCATAAAAAGAGCTGATTTTCAAATTGCAATTGCATAAAGGAAGAGCTGAGTAATTCATAACTACAGGAGTGTTTTGTGAGAACAAAAGGTTGCAGATCGCAATCAGAGAAGTTTTTGATGCTACTTCTCTTTGATTGAGAGTGGGTTTATGGAGATTTTCAATCTGATATCCTATCATCAGTTTTCCATACTGGTGCAGTCAGAACATCTGTCACTTTTAATAAAAAACATCATCATTATCATCCCGGAGCCCCTACAGTGAAGCACACATTATACTCCTTGAAAAGCAACAGAGTCAGACTTAGCTGTGTCTTTTCAAAAATGTATGCATTATTATTTTAGTTTAATCAATAACAGAACATTTGCATTTAAGCAAATACACCAACACTTATTTTAAATTGTCCTCTGATATAACGTTACGCTGATGTAACACTTGGACACAACAGTCATATTTTTTTCAAATCAAAATGTCCCATCAAATATTATAAAAGCAGCTATTTAAGATTCTCTTATACTTGTCACTAATAGCAGAAAAGCCACATGAAGCCTTTGTCACCCATCAGAGAAACTGAGAGGAAACTTCCTCCATAAAAGTACAAGGTCAGACAACCAGAACAAAACAACACTCATGCATGCACATTGCTATGCATACAATTAAAAGAAAGCCTGCCTCTTCAGTTTGGGTGACACAGACCTCTTAATGCCCAGAGTGTGCGTGCAGTGTTTTTATGTAGGGATAAAGACTAACAAATAAACACTGATTGTGCCTGAGCTACAGCCAAATCCCTCCTTGTAGCTTTCATCACACACAACTTCCTTATGAAGTCTTATAATAATGAGAATTAAAGCTTTCATAGGTGGTTGACATGCACTAAAACAGCTGGATACTTTCTCCTATATATGAAAAAGAACATCCCTTTTTGTTGCATAATGTGAATCTGCTGTTAAAAATCTCCAGCATCTCTCACAGTTTGTCTAAATAGGTCAAACAAGGTAAGATCTCTCAGCTGGATTAAGATATGGCTTAGCTTACAAATTTTCTACATGTGGTATCTTGTGACATTCAGCCTGGAAATTTGTCTTTACCTGAGTTTAACCCAGTCTATTTTCCTTTCATTGTTACCTAGTCATGGATGTGTATTCACCAGAGAAAATCAAATTTTAAGTTCTCTCAAGTCTTATGATTACTTCCATCATACAGGTCATGTTTTTTTCCCTCATTTTGTTTGTCTGTCTGTTTGTTAATAATGAAAAAATTGAAACACTACAACACAACACAACACAAATCAGTGTTATCTGTTGAAAATATCAGTCATGTACCAAGGAAAGTGACTCGGATTCTATGTGGTTATGGACACCATAAATGCATGTAACTAAAAATTCATTTTTATGTCTCTGGATTCCTTTTTTTCATTCAGTTCATTTCAATACAACTGTTTCTATCCCCACAAGTGCACTTTTACCCAGCAGCCCGACAAATATGCCACGAAAGAAATAAGGGAAAATATGGTCATCACCAATCTAAAACAATCAATCTCTATTTGCCACTGCATATGAAACTCTAGTAATAAGCACAAATCTACAGCACAATAGTAAATAGGCTGTTTTTACTCTAGAGAGTAAATTTGCGCTCAAGTGCATAACTCTTGGCTTCTAGTTAGTAATTGCAAACAAGCTAATCATATTTGTTTCCGTGCCCTCAGCTCAGATCCAGAACACGCCTTGCCATTATGTGTTGTTAAAAATTCGAGTTTGATTTGAAAATGCAAACTAATTAACTTCGATACATGTAGCCGAGGTGGCCTTCACTGTGTTAACTGCAGATTTGCTTTTGCTAAATGTTTACATGAATTTATTTTGATAGGGATTAAGCCCATAAACATTCACACGGAGACATAAAGAATATTCAAACGAGTAAGATTAACCTTTATTTTTAAGTCTTTAAATTGGTCGTATTTTTTAAACAGTATGAATGGCTTAGTTTTCTCCCCTTCTTACTTTGGCCTCGTTATGGATATGCTGATGCTGCAGTTTTTTATCAATTATGAAATCTTCATTAGCAGCTTTCTCGTTGCTGATGCATAATGAATGCTCAGTTCAGAAGTACAAAGAGACTAAAGCCAAACACAAGTACAGTACAAACGCTCTTCGATACTCTGCTTTGATGACACACACACACACACACACAGAGGGAGAGGGAGAGAGCAAGGATGTGCCTTCATGAGGATGTGCTCTGCTGTGATTCTGGATAAGGGTGTTTAGATCACAGTATCCTCAAGGTCTCTATGCTATGTGGACTGAAAAGCTGTTTTGAAAGCAGCATGTTCCCAAGAAAAAATGGCAGAGTTAAAATGATGTTGCTAACTGATGGATGTTATTTTAACAATTTTGATATAGCTTAGCTGCTGTTTTCTCGTTTTAAAGGCTAATTTACAGTTTAAAAGTAGAAAAAAGTCCTGTGTATGATGTATGTCTGTTTTAGTCATCAGTATTACCAATGATGGTTACTCTTGCTTAGTTGGTGTAGTATGCAATAAATGATGAGTAGCATTAGTTGATGGGAATTATCTGCTTGGCTGGGATCATTCTTTATTTATGAAGCAACTTAATTATGGAACTGTATAAGAACAAGAACCAGCTGTGTGTATTTGTGTATTTCAGCCACTGTATCTGTGGCACTGCAAAACTAAACCATGACGTGCTGTTTACAGTATGTTTTTTCCAACATCATAAAAATAACATTCACATTTCCTTAATTTCCTACAGGAAAAGTAATGGACTGTCACACTTACCTGGCACGCTGATGATGTGCCCTAATCCTTGGCTGATTAACACCCTACATAATAATTTATTCATATTAAGTAATGCAGAGAGAGGCTGCAATGACTGCGTGGCTGTAACTAACAGCTCTGCCCACTGAACCGTGTGCATCTCACTCTGTCTTCTATCTGCGCATGACATCTACCAATGTTGGGCATCTCCCTGTAGCAGCGTGTGGGAGGAAATCATTCCCAACCTGACCCAAATTGTATTTTTCTCTCATGTTGCCAACAATAATGTAGATACTTCCTTTTGTTATTACATTGGTTTGTTTGATTGTTTTGTTTCTCAGTCAATATGAACTGAAGGTTTATTCTTGATTTTGTAAACAAGCAGTTGAGAAAACAATGTCAGTGGGGCATCTCTCTAGATCACATGATGTATGGAGTTTGTTGTTGTTGTTAAATTGTAGAAAAATGTATATTTTTGTAGTGTGAGAGGCGACACTCATGTTGGAAAGTCATAACTACCAATAACTAACTTCTCACATATAGTGGTAGACATTAATAACATTAATCACAGGAGATATATCACATTTTTTCACTTAATAAGAATGATCAGTTGTTGCAAAAATGTCTCAAATAAAACCTGTTAAGTGTTAAGTAATGTAGGTATGATCCGATTGGACTTAACCCCCATCAAACTGGTGCAAGCAGTGACAACATCACTGTTTTCTTGCAGGAATAGCAGGAGTCCTTCCTTCTGTAAATATCCTAAATTCTGTTTCCACACTATTGATTGGTGTTGAGCATTGGGACGTGCAGCCACGTGTCTTTCAGCCTCCTGCTCTTACTCCAAGTCTGCAGCTTCACACTGAACAGTGTTAAAGTCACACACAACAACTTTGAGTTGTCAACAACACCTACACAGTATCCCCAGCAGCATATGTGCTGTAGATGCTTTACTACTGCTTTATTCTGCATTGTGCTAAAGCTAGCTAAGCAGGTGGTCTACAACTACTCACAGGAAGGACTATTGTTTTTGTCAATTAGTCGATGACGTGACTATCTGTGAGATCCCTAGACTTGCTTGTAATGATGATGTTTTAGCCACAGCATGCAGCTTTTTCAGCGACAAAACATTAACAAAGCATATAGAGTTAGACTTTTTCCTCTAAATGGGATTCCCAAAAAATGAAGAAGTTGCTCCTTGTAATAAGCAAGCATATCACTGTTTATTCAGCCGCCCCCCAATGGACATATTTTTCTATGTTTAGCAAAATATTACAACTATTACTATGTATGTTTAAGTGAATGCCTGTAGAGATTATATATTAGGAATAATAGTAAATTGGATTGGAGAAAGTTGGACAAATTTGAAACTTAAATACAGTAATGCCAGTAAATTGATACATTTCATGTTACACTTGATGGACTGAGACTTTTTTTCTGAGGCCTCTTACTTAGTAAGAAGGTGAAAGCGCAGGACCTCAATGACACACAGTGACGCACCCAGCAGGGTAATGGATGCCCTCGGACACAGATGAACCTGAGGGAGGAAAATTGAGCAGGTTTACAGTTCGGGTCGTATCTTTAGCTGTAGGAGGCAAAGTGCTCATCACAATGATGGGATGTTTATTATGTGTGCAGCTGCGGGTGCCCTTGAAGGCCTTGGACTTCCAGGGCGCAGAGATTGCTTTTCATGTGTCATTAATTCAAGTCGTCATTGCTCGCAGGCCTGAGCAGCAATACAGTTTGATAATTAAGTGTTATCTCTACAGAGAGTGCAACAGCATATGTCAAGCACTTGTTCGCTGTCATGACATAGAAAAGTCAAGGAAGTCATTAAGCATTAAGTGTGATTTAAATTAGATGTAAGAAAATGTGGAGTGCTCTCTCCCAAAAAAATTTCAACAGTTTTCTTGCAGAAGTTGCTCGTTAAGAAGTAAACATTTTCAAGTAAAGTTTGTATTTATATGCAGATAAAGTTTATACATATGAGCAGATTTTCCTCTTAAAATCATAAAGCTGATTGGCCAGTTTTTTGTTATATTTATTAAATTTCTTATTTCTTCTAATTGCTTTCATTCCTAATTTCTAGTCAACAGTCAGATATTTTTTTTATTTACTAATACTGACTATTATTGATCATGTCTGACATTCTATAATATTTCTCCAGTGGTTTACAGTCATCACAGGGATGGGGTGAGGCTAAAGAGGGGAGGTTAGGCCTTAATTAACTATGTCCTGTTAAGAGGATTGACATTAATTCTACTGATTAAATCTGAGGGAGATGAACAATGAAATTGAGTTTTTAAACTAGTTGCTGTATAGTTTCTTCTTCTACACCATCTTAATTTGAACTGGTGTGACTCTTGTCATTGGCCTTAGCCATCAACAAGCAGTAAGAGCTACTGAAGTGGATTCTACTTGTATTTGTCATCGATCAATATGTTTACAGTGTATTAAAAAGGATGAAATTGTGAAGTATAATGTGAAAGGAGTTGCTCTTAGTGACAAACCCACAGAGAATCATCATACAGCTTTGCTTATCCTGGGTCATTACTTGATGGCAGCCCAACACCTGTGAAAGAACTCATAAGAGTGATCATGGAGCCTAAACCATGCTACCAAGTGTGTTTGTCCCTTATCTTAACCTGATCTTAACCACAGCAATGTCACATTATTTAGTTTGTTCAAAGTCCACATCAATAAAACAACAGGTAAAGATCTCGCAAGAGTTTTACACATCTGTGGTTACCATCAAGACCCTTTTCCCATCTGCTCTACAGAGCTTCATTATGTTCCTCAGTTCATTGTTTTGGCTTTATATGGCCAATGATTTTACATTTCTGGTTTTACTCCTCTGTTATCAGCTAAAAGCTCTAAATACCCACTGAATAGTTCCTACCCAGCACCAATCAGCAGACAAAATTAGTAAATAGCTGGTGAACTTAATGGGTTTGTTAACAGATAGAATCAGATAAAACCCCACGAGATGGTGGAGACTAAAGTAGAGCAGAGAAAAATATATCACATTTGTTATGCAGCCAGAATCACAAATCTAAATAAATAATGTATGAGAACACGTTTGCCATATCAACTTTGTAAGGTGACAACATGTGCTTGTGGTCTCCTGTCGCACTGCTTCCAAGTGGCCAAAAATAAGTTTGAGTCACGGCAGCTTTGGAAAAACTGTAAGAAAATATTACACAAGTTGGAAGTTAAAAGTAAGATGTTAAAATCTAGTATGGTGGTGATTTTTAGGATGAAAGAAATATTATTTTTTTTATAAATTAACCACAGCTTCAGAAAGAGATTGTGAATATCATATCGAGATTGTGACAAATTATCTAAAGCCAATGAGTTAAAATAGACTTTTACGTTAATTACAATCTCTGGGGTGTAATTCATATTTTATCACACAGTGTTATCTTGGTGAAGATGTGTCGTACTGTGTGAGCATGTACCCAGTTTTCAGAAGTTTTTTAATCACTTTTAGGAAGATTATACATTTCTTTCCCTGTGTGATGTCTCTTCTATAGGAAAGGGGATTAGTGTCCCAGTTCTATGTGGAAATCTGCTGCTTGATACATGATGCAGCAAACAGGGAGACCGGAGGTGTCTCACACATCTGTGTCAGTTCACATTTATTGAATATCTGAGCTCTCATAGACCTTTGCAATATTAGCATTTTGGATAAAATGAAAAGCTTTTAAATGTGTTTAAGACATTATGGATATTTGTCATTGTCCATTTGGCTTGAAAGAGTTTGAGACGTAATGTGGATGCAGCTTACTGTTTTTTTTTTTCTGAAAACCACTCTAAGTAATGAAAGCCGTGCAGCTCACCAGAGCAGGCTTGCAGCTTCTCTGATTCGGCTGTCAAATTCTTGCTGGTCTGGCAAATATGAATCTCCAATCGTCTGATTCAGCTCTTATTGTCCGATTAAAGGGTGGCATCTGGGTCGAGTGGCTAGCAAGGACCTTTGTGCTCCAGCCAGAGTTTTGTGCTTGAGATACGATGTTGTGCAATTTTGCACAGTTTATGCTTTATTATAATGACACAATTCCTCCATTTCTCAGTCACTAAAGAAATTGTGCTGTTAAAATGTTTAGGCTCGAGTCAATAACGCAGCTTTCTTAATTGGATCCACGCCATCACATATGATGAATACCTTGTTTTAATTTTGAACGGTGTGCCGATGTGAAATCTCAGATCCCAGACGTGCTGTCATGAGGCTGAACTCCCACTTCCTAGTCAGCTTTTGATCAGCATAAGATTACCCCCTTGACTGAAGTAAAAAAGAAAGGAAGCAAAGCACCTCATACTGATCTAGTTAAATGTAGTCATCAGTGTGATAGGAATGAGTCAGCTGGTGCAGTGATTCAGAGATTCTGTGTTTAATGCCCCCGAGAGGCCTGTCGGTGGCTGAGCCGTTCAAATGTTCCTATTATCAGAGGAGCAATTAACTTTGGCTCTTTCTTCCCTCTAATTGAAAAAGGAACATTGTAGGTCTATATTACAACAGTACATAAAAAGGTAATTGTGCAAAACTTGAGGATTTTTACCGTAAATTCTCTAGCGTTTGCTGATCAAGAGAAGCCAGATCAGCAAGTTCACGAATGTTGCTTTGAAGACACTAGTTGTTGAGTTTATAATGCTGCGCTTCTTTTTATGCTGCATTGCAAAAATATTTGGCTTTAGTATAGCTTGTTGAACCGGTTTACCTCCAAGTGTCACCACTTTTCCTTAAATGCAGCACTTAGTACAACCCATGAAATGTGTGTTATATTATAATTAGAACTTACTTTGTATCTTGTGCATATAGCATCATTTATAAGAAGCACTGCAAGGAAACACAGGAAATAAAGGAAAGAAAATTGTTCAACAATCATGCAGACAAGGCAGCATCCTTGTTATTCATGAGGAAATTTCTGTGTGTGTGTGCATATGTGTTGTCCAGCATGGATATGGAAAATTCCAGCTAAGGTGTCCAGCTGTGTAATTTCTCAATTGATACCTGTTAGGCTTGATGAGAGAACTGTGTTAGGAAGAAGTGCCTCTGGAGTTGATTTATTATAACAACTTGGAGAAAGGTCATATGTCCTTATCTGGGGCGGGCTGGTGACAGGTAAGTTATACTGTTAGGAGGCAAGCTGAGGCTGCCTGCCTCACACTGCTCACCAATTTGGATTCAGTTGTTGACTGAGCACCTGGCACACTTTAAGTGTAAGCACAGGGAGAGTCACCTTCACACTGCCTAATCTCCACTTGCAAGAGTGTGCCACTGACGTCCTCTGGTGGGATAAAGCTCTGGATGTTTTGATGTTGTTGTGGGCTCTGCTGGCCAGCAATGTGGTAAAAAAATATGTAAAAAAAATAAGGCCTGCACTTCAGAGGGACTCCACTGCAGGGAAAAGGTGTGTTGAGGTGTGCTTCTAAGATAATACCAAAATCAGTCATGGCATAGAGGCCTTTCGCATGTAATAAAAATGGTAATCCATAAAATGTGTTCAATCACTAAAGTCTTTACCAGCAGCGTCCTCTGCTTCTTCCTCGTGCTGCGGCATCACTCAGACTCGCTGTGAGAGAGATTTTAATAATCTCGCTGAACAGATTGCAGTCCAGATTGCCTCTTAAATTCCTACATTTATAAATAGGTGCTTGGTCCCGTTTTATTTTGCAAAATCATTACAGATATTTCATCAGAGCATATAATCAAGTGATGACATTTGTTTTCATTAATGTTCAGTATGCGATTTAATATAAAACAATCTTATGAAAGAATATTCCATATTAATACATCACAAAAAACCTCATAAGAATTTAGGATTATCTGTTATTAAGCCTGAAATCCATTATGCAACTCTTATTTATCTTAATATACTCTACATTCTGAAGAGTATCAAGGGAGGAAATGTCAAATATGATGTGTTTTGGCATGTCATGCTGACTGAACAATAGTTTATTTCCCCTTTTGAAAAATATTTCCCTCTTTAGATCAATTTCTGTTCACATCCACCAACAATATTGCAGTATAAATTGGATCCCAGGCCACAGTATAATAAGTATGGATTGAAAATCTGTCCTAACAACAGTGCAGCACTAGAGAGTGGAGTAACATCTTGTGGCATCGCAGAGTGTTGGGGTGGAACAAATAGCATTATGTCGCAGCACGTGTTGTGATACAGCACATCAACCTCATCATAGGAATCCGATGTCCCTCAATGTGAGTCAGTCCTCTCTCGAGCTGCCAGATGAGTGGCTACAAAAACAGAGCTTTAAATCCCACTCACAAATCCAGGGATCACTTTACTCCTCATCAGTCCCAATTCTGGTATGGATAGTGGACTTTTGCTTCATTCATCATTCTGTGTGAGCCTCCCCTCTCATGTTTGGAGTCCGAGCTGTGGATTTTGTTTACTCTGGGTGGTGAGAGGAAATTGTCCTAACACTGGAGGCTTTTGCTTTACTTGTAATGCCAGGCATGTCTGTGAATCATAAATTACAGAGGGAGGAACAGTATTAAGTGTCCTTGAGTGCTTCTTTTTGTACAGTACAGTATGAATTATCAGCAAATGGCTTTTCCCTCTCTATTCTAATCAAGGAGCAGATTATGCCTTTGCTAAATATTTCAACAAGGAGTATAAAGCCATGCATATTAATGCCATACGACATAAATTAGCATTGATTAGGTTTTTTTTTTTTTTTTACAGAAGCCAGTACACTGTGAAAGCCAGTTTAGGTGTGTTGAGAGCTTTTAGCAACAGTGTGTAGAGAAGTTACAGGGTCCTTTTAGGCCTGGAAATGCAATGCAGGGTGCCAACATGACTAATGGGCCCAACCTGGATCCTCTATTGACTTCCACAGAAACACTCAGCGATTGATTTGACTGCTTATGCCGCTGCCATAATCTCCCCTCCAATGATATGCTTTCATGGCTATTTGTAAAACTGCTGCTGCAGCCCTTTTTTCTTTAAATGTGGGGTGTAATATAAAATCTGATCATGTAGGCTGCTCAGTGTGGACCCCGGCGTCCACTAGCTCTTTTAAATTCAACCTACCTTGTCGCCTCATCGCTACAAGAAGGGATGGATGTATTCATTCTGCAACAAAGGTACACAGGTGTAGTTGTTTCATCAATTTTGCAAAATAACAAACTACACAACAGGCATATAAAATATATTATTTGATGAATGCAGGGGCTGCAGCATCGTTTGTTATTTCAAGGTCTTACTATATCAATTTGACCACACAGTTATAAAGAAAGCAGTTTGACAAAAGAGAAAAGAAAAGAGTCTGAAGACAAGTCAAATGAAAATACTGAGATGGGAAAAAACAGATATGCGGTTTTAAAAGCTATCAAGGTCCCACTGGAATGTTTTGTTTAATTTTTTAATAGCATTTTATTCTTTTCAGTTAAATATCAATAGTCAAGTTACTTCAGCATTTAATGGAACTTTCTTAACACTCAGCAAGAATTTATTTTGAAAGGGTTTTGAGTATTCAAGTGTAATTATGTGCTTAAACACCAATCCTTTAGCCTTAAGTTCAGAGTAGCGGTGCATAAACATCTACACATTTCAGTTCTGATTAGATTGAACATATTTTGGAAAATATAGTTCTGGTATTTTACTGTGTTAAAGCTGTGTTTTAGAGTCTCTGCTCTCCTAAAGCGAGAAAAGCAGAGAGCTGAGCACTAAACAGCCGTTCCAGCGCAAGACTGTGGCCTTTCCATGTAGATGATTGATTCAGGTGCGGCGAGGAGGGAGAGGAGGGATCAGGCTTTGGGCTGTGTCCGTTAATCACACTGTATTACCACACAGGAGGCATTTATCACCAAACACCAAAGGCTTCAGTCCACAGGGAACACTGAAACCAATCTCCCTGCTTACATGCAATCCATCCAGGTCCATGAAAAAAGCAGCATTGTTGAGAGCTACCACATCCATTTTCTCTGTAAGAGGGGGATGTTCCAAAGAAAAAGTAAGAGGCAGAGAACAGAGAGGATAGGAGGCCTTTGGAGAGATTTGGGGACAAGTCCTTGCTGAGCCCTTCTAGGTATTTTTATTTTTTATCCCATCCAGTGTCGCAGACTTGAGTGCAATTATTTTCTTTAAAATGATTTAAAAGATAATAACTCTTATCTGGATTGTTTGAGGTCATCTTACAAACATAAATGTCTAGGAAGCACTCCATAACATTTTAGACTTAAATGCAGATGTGCTTGTTTTTAGCATAAAAAAAGCAGATCTGTTTGTCAGCTAGCCTCCATCCATGCCTCACTGTGTGTCTGTGCGAGTGCATCCAACATGTCTGAATTGTGATAAAAAGTAAAATGATGATATTTATGTCCAAGCTGATTTAAACTATAAATGAGTTTGTATTAGCTCATGACGTAGAAGAATCATAGCTAAACTCCACATTAAAACGGGACCTTTTACTGCCTCTGATAACCTGATTATAGTTCATGTTGACCTGCAGCATCTACTTGTTTTTTTGACAGCCAATGTTTTTAACAAGTGGATTTAATCAGCTGTGAAGTGATTGAGTTATATAATTCCTCTGAATTTGTCTAATTATCTAATTAAATTGTTTTTTTTTAGCTTTTTTTCTGGATGTATTGTCTCTTGACCTATTCCATAGAGGCAGTATGGGTTAAATTTGAGTTAAGGTTTAAAAATTCAAAAGTGCAATAAATCATATTCCATGGGGTTTAACAGTGAGGGGTCTCTATACAGAGGAGACCTTGTGTGATAAAGGAATGAAGGTTGCACATTGTAACACTAGCTTTTTTAGCACAGGTGGAACTCTGTTATAGCACTTCATGAACTGCTGGATTCATTAACGCTGAGTTAGAGTTCGATGGCCATTTATTGGTTGTTCTTTGTGTGCTTCTTGGCTGAACAGGCACATGTATGCACTGTTCTGCAAGTGTGAGTCAGTGTGCTCTGAGCTCATTAAAACATAACTGTTCACAGGAAAGTGTTTTGGTCTATGATGTTTTTCACTTCCATAGCTAAGCCAGATGTAAAAAAAAAAAAAAAAAAAAGAATCTATCACATTTACTTGACCAGGTCATGGTATTTATACATATAGAAGAATACAAATGCTCCTCCTCAATGTTGTGCTGTCTATGGGAAGTCCTTGTCTGTTTAATTGTGCTCAAATTATTCCATGTCTGTTTTATACTCTGTAATCTTTAAGAGATTTTAACCTTCTCAAAGAAAAGTTTAATGAAATAAATATGCGACCATGGATCCGACAAACAAGTGATCTAATAGATTTTTTTCCAGGAAGAATTTTTCTAAATTTCCCATAGCCCCACATAACTTCACACAGCACACAGCACACACTCTGATTACTGTCCCCACAGGAGCCTCAAATACAGGGTGCATTCATACCCTCTAACAACTGACATTAGCCATGATAATGGTTTGCACAGTGGGGGGTTATGTTTAAAGGCTGTAAAATAATGTGCCTCTGTGCAGCAGGGCTCTCCTTTAGTCCTAAGTGAAAACTAAAGCACTATAAAAGGATTTTATGCACTAAAAGTGACAATTAATGAGGAGATGTTAAGCCTTCAGGTAATATGCAACAACATTATTTTTCATATATGTGTCTAAAATACTGTTATGTACTTTTGAGTTCATACAAGTGTGTTGATTTACAGCTTCATCTAGTGATATTGGGCTACTGGTTACACTGGAAATGAACCATCAGAAGGTTACTGTATCTTCTCCATAGACTCTATAGCTTTTTAACATGACTTCATGCCTGTTATTCTCTTATTATCTTTGCATATAATCTGTTGTTGTAGTTGCACGTAGAATGACTGAAACAAGACAAGCTGCATTACTGTCACCTCGTTTACACGCAGGGAGTTTTTGCACGGGGTTTATCAGTTTGTCATTTACATTGAAACGCAAGTGTGTGACCCAGTGTGGTGAACCACACTCCCTAAGGATCTTCGCACTGATGTTTGATAAATTAGAGCAAACAGACTCCTGTTTGTTCACGGCTTTGATGAGCGGCTGTGTTTTGTCACGTTAAAGACGACAAACAACGTCTAAGCGGGTGGAACCACTGCACTTTTTAATTAACATGCCACGTTTGCAATCACAGCAATAAATTTGTCTGCTGTCTGGTGAAGGCAGATCAAAGTCAAAGCTGTGCCAGCAGTGCACATTTGAGGTGAGCTTTTTGTTTTATCTCAATTTTTTTAGGAGAGCTACAGGGAAAGATATAGTGCAGCTTTTTAATGTCACCAAATATTAGGGAGGCCTCAGCTCAGCGGAACAGTAGCAGAATGAATTTTCCCTTGTGTTGACAAGAGTGGCAGGTCGTCCACAAATTTAAATTCATGGCTGCAAATGAAAAAAGAACAACCAAGAGAGGTGTCCTGCAGTGCCGGGGCCAGTTATTGATGTGCAGTGGAGGGGAGAGAGTGACATTTAAAAAGCGTGAGGATGAGAGGCTCCAACCAGCTTGAATACTCTGCAGCAGATGCGCTGGCACATATAGAAAGGGGCTACAGTATAGCTTGTCTTTACAGGGAACTGAGGGAAGGTGAGAGGAATAGGCCTTCAAGCTGAGGGAATCATTTCAGCCAGCCTCCACCTTGCTGCAGTCAGGGGAGACAAACAGGAAAATCAATAGTCCCACTCAGGACAGTTCACTACAAGGGCCTCCCTCAGCGCTGCTATCTGTCAGAGTCAGTCCCTCAAGCGGGATGGGATGGGAACCGCTGACAAGGTAGGTGTCAGAGCACACTAGTCACACTGTTAGAGAGCGACTGAAGTCTTGTTCAGCACCGTGGACAGCTCACGACAGACAGAGACAAAGGGCTCAGTCAAAATGTTCTCATTAAATTTCTGGGAGCATGAAATCAATGAGTGCACAGCAGGTACTTTGTCATATTAATGTCCCTGTTGTGCAAGAAGCATTAACAACAAATCTTACACTAATTAGCAACACTTGACTTAGATTTTTGTCAGTAGAATTTGATTTGACTCCTGTATATGAACATTAGAGCATTTGTTCCTATTTTTTTTCCAATTTTAAATGAATAGTGAAGTTTTCAATCCTAAACTCTTAATTTGATCAGCCTTCATCTTGTTTTACTTGTAAGACTTCCCTTTAATGCCTTTCTTCTCCAGTCTTCAAACAGTGCTATCAAGCAAAGAGTTCATCACAGTGGACAGAAATAGAGGAGATTGTACTACTGTCTGGCTCCAGAGTACTTTAGCCAACATTGTGAACATTCATCACCAGTGGGCCGTGTCAGAGCAGCTGAGAGACAAGAGTCGACCTGCCCTGCCTCACACTTTTCGACATCCCACAATCCTCCTCTGTGCTCTTTCACTCTAAGAATAAGTGACATTATCCGTACCTTTCAAAAGTACTTACAATGTCACATTTTATGACTGAGGTGTTTTCACTGCACTCACTTTTCAACAGTTGATGTTACAATTGCCCCTCAAGCTCAGCGACCATTACCAGAGTTAGCCAGCTGTTAGCTAGGACAAGCAACAAAAATCTCTAAAATACAAACAAAATGCCGTTATAGTTTTCAAGCCAACACACAGATGCAGTTTCATCTCCTTTCATTTTGCTTAATCTGGATGCTAATGCTACCTTGCTAGCCAGCTAACTTGCTATTTCCTAAACTTAAAAGCCAGCAGCTAAGGGTTGCTGGTTAAATCAGAGTTACCACAGCCATGCTTGATTTTGAGAGAACATAAACAAATCTGTTAAAAAAAAAATCTGGCAAAAAGAAAGGCAACCCTTTTCTGTGGTCCCTCGATCAAAAAGCTAGCTAACACTGCTAACTTTGGCTCACAGTTTTATGTTCATAAACCAACCCCACAAAACCTAGCTGGTTGGTTGATTAGCCAGTTGTTGTGTTTATATATCTAATACAGTTTTCATTTGATAATTTTATGATAATTTCTTTTTTATTTGATTATGAACACTTGAAATCTTAATATGCAGCATGATTTTAAATGTTATGCCTAAACACAAACCACAGTGCCCCCACTTTATCTTACTCAGGGCCATTTATTGCATGTGGGCCTTGTTTACCATCATGCCTCTACTGTCAGCTATCTGTGGACATAAAATACCCCCCAAAAATTTCCAACAAATAAAAATGACATTAAAAACTTTGAATCCAATTATCACAGACAAAACCTGGTAGAAGAAAGACCATCAGGAATCTAAGCACACAACTTGCAGTGCACTCTTTTCTTCCCTCCATCCATCCCAGTAATAGCCCTGTAAATGGGGACTGGGAACGAGACACACCAACAGTCACGTTTATCCTCAGTATTTGCTGTGTGTGTGTGTGTGTGTGTGTGGAAAATGAGGCTGGCAATCAGTGAGTGCTGCCAATTGTAATGAAGCCACCACTATAAATGGGCTAGTCATTCATGATTAACTGGTGTGTCATGCCTGAAGTAATTGCCTTAATTAGCTATTGAACAGGTGTCAGGGTTAATGGGACAACAGGTTGGCACTGAACCTGATTTACTGTTGGAAGTAAATGATTTTACTCTCATCTTCCCCTCATTCCCCGAAATGATTTGATTAACAGTATGGGAGAAACAGATCCTCTTGTTTGTTAATACAAAATCAATTTCATGCCTCGCCGAGCTATCTCTGACAGTGTTTTTGTTGGGTGAGCAAGGTCTTCAGTCAGCCACTGGAGACAGGACCAACACAGAGAGGGCCTGTGGAAGAGCGCAGACGGTAAATCCGCCTCTCTGAGTGCAGTGCATGTTTGAAAGCTGGCAGCTCTCCCACACTGCCCACAAATTTACCTCCGCTAAGCTTTCCTGTCATGACTAGCGGCCAATCCAGTGTGTTTTCTCTGAGAGTGTGTCAGAGGAATAAGCCTATGCGAGTAATTGGGAAGCAGGTACTGTAAAGTCTCCCCTGTGAGGCAAGATCAATC
>JAPZDY010000005.1:10200489-10222336 GCA_029783645.1 Ctenochaetus hawaiiensis
TCTATCTATCTATCTATCTATCTATCTATCTATCTATCTATCTATCTATCATCCATCCATCCATCCATCCATCCATCTATCTATCTATCTATCTATTTTTTTTGCATGTTTTGAAAGTTTAATAAACAAATATTTACATTTAATTACATCAACCCAAGTCCCATGCTATCGTCTTTTTGCTAGCACAGTAGTTCAGGTTACATGGGAAGCTCTTTTAAGCTCATCCTGTAATCGGAGCTGATCTGACTGCAACAAAAGCCAGAGATGCTGTGGGTTGTCAGTCAGGGGCCTGGCTACTGTCTCTTACCAGACTGTATTATAGCAGCATGACATGAAGAGAATAGATCTTGGATGTTATCAGGTTAAGATCCGGAGAAACGCTTATGCTCCTTTGCTCTCTAGGTGATCAGGGAAGGTGAACAGCTTTGCTCTTCAGAGATGCCTGAGCTGATAGCTGTAAACTCCATAGAGCACTGAGAAAAAGCAGCTATCAAATGCCGCAACGCAAGACTGAGCCCTGGCTACATTTGTCTGATAAAGAGGGTCAGAAACTCCTATCTCTCCAGTCGTTCTCGGCGGATGCCAACTGTCCACAGCAGAGCAGAGCAGGAGGCAGGAGGCAGGAGGAGGAACTGTCACGGCATCACTCCAAACAGTGAGAGCTGTGAGAGAGAGAGATTCACCCGATGCTGTCAGAGCCCCCGACATACTCCACATCTCCTCTACACTAACAAGCATCTGAAGCGTAGCTTTCAAAGCAAAATACAAGCCATTTGTGGCTGTTGTGTGCCGTGCAGGAGGTGTCAGACATCTGCTGAGTTTCATAGCACACTCTGCCTCTTTCATGGTTTTTTGTTTGTCATATGTGAGGTGACGATGATTTTGTGATATACAGGCAAATAAAAAATGAATTTGGGGGATTTTTGGGGCCGAGAGAGATGATAGACTGAAGCGTGACGTGCTGGCTGCCGACTGAGCTGATGGACCAATAGAATGCCACTGTGTCCATCTGTGGGTCCATCTGGTGTGTCGGAGAAAGAAAGCAGAACTGAGAGCGGCTTTCTAATTGAGGACGTAGAACCCAAAATTAAGATTATGCACATGACATGACCAAACATGGGATAACAGAGAAAAGCACACAGTAGAATACCAGCTGGAAGTGTGACAGAAATCATTTCTGGACAGAGATATGAGGGAAGATATCTCTGGCAGATATTTGGTTACTCAGTCTGTCCTTGAAGTAAATGAACAGAAGGTTTTTTGTTGTCGTTATATTTGCTTTGTTTTTTAGGTGGAAATCTTTTGTAAGTGTGTTACCTATGTTCATGGCCATGTGTCCAGTCAGAGATTTAGGGTCTGATGTACTAGCTACAGTGCAGAGGCCCAATGTCTCCCAACTCTATTTTTGTGCAAAAATGTCAGTATTGATTGAACGGTTGAGGAGAAACCTCACTGTTTGTGAGGTATGACCTTTCTTATAGTGTTGCATGATGAAATCGATTATAGCAATACACATTATATCCATGAAGCACACCATTTATTTTCCTGCTTTGTATTGATCTTGTATCGTTTCAAGGCGAAGTAGTGAAATAAACCACTATGAGGATTTTTATCTGCGAGAACATTACACGGATCAATAAAGAGCAGCTTACAATATTATATTTCATCGTTAACCAGACGTCTTAGGATTTTTTATTTATAAAATGGCGACATAGCAGTGCACAGGTGAACATTTTTGTTTTCCTCAGTTGATAACAATAAAAAGTGCCAATTAGAGTAGTCCTCCTTGTGAGTCGTGAGGGAAAGGTCATTTTGACAGTCTCATATTTTCACTGAATGCACCTCGCACAGTGTGGAGCACAAGCTGGAGACCAAATCATCTCACAGCAAGGGCAAAGCATAATGAAATTTTAGTTCAGCCCAAGGTTATGAAGCAATGGTTGTCAGTATCAGACAAACCTGTGTTGATAACAACGTGAGCTATTAAGCTGCAGATTTGCTGTAAGTGCACAAAATTAAAAGTGTAATTGAAGGTTTGCTTCGCTGTTAATATGCACAACAACAAAATAAGACAGCAGGTGCTTAACAAGCAGATGTGTGATGAGTTACATTTTTCTCTCTCTGCTACATGGAGTTTTATATCGGTGTCTACAACCTTTTGTAATGTCTAATAATAGAGCCTGACTAATAAATGGACCAGGCTGAAAAGGGCAATAATAGCTTATCTCCGTCATAATATATAGGTTTATATATCTGCGGTAAGTTTAATGAAATTACAGTGCATTAATGCCAAAGATGTGTTTTAGATTGTTGTAAAATAGTGATGGCAAATATTTGTCCATCATTTTATTCATTTTTTTAAGTGTTTATCGAAACTTTACACTGTGTTGCCTTTTTATGTACCATAAATTAAAATGCCTGATATATTTATCTTCTTTTTAACTTTCGAATATCAAAATCACCTTTCAATTTGGCTGTCTAATTTTTGGTCATTATGTGTGTCTGATGGTAAATATGTAGAGTTAGCTGTGTGCAGTAAAGTGAAATTCAGTGTGTGTGTTTGGGTTGCTGCCTTGTTGGAGAGGAGAGGACTAAGTAGGCAGGAATCAGACAACTGTGTGATGCCCTGCAGCTGTCAGTCACACCTCATTTAACTGCATGATGCAAAAGACTGTATAGTGATGCATGACATACATGCTTGTATTGTGTATATCTTATATATCACTCCTCACTATTTCACATATCACTATTCTATTTTACTCTTTAAACTCTTTTGGTGTTCTGTTACTCTGATAGTTACTCATTTTTTTCACCATTAGCTTCCAATGGTTGCATCAGTCTGCTTATCCTTGCTAGAAGCTCTGTGAGGCTGTAATAAGGCACAGTGGTGCTTTGAGCTAAATGCTTAGGTCAGCATGCTAACATGCTCATAATGACTCAATAAGAACGGATTGATATCATATTTACTATGTTTGCTATCTTAGTTTAGTAGGTTAACATGCTAGTATTTGTTAATTAGCACAAAAACAAAGTTCTCTTTGTTGAGACACAAGATGAAGTTTTAAGTGAACATCAAAGTTAGTATGATTCCTCCTCCAGGGATCATAAATGTGTGTGTACCAAACCTGATGGCAATTCATCCAATAATTGTTTAAATACCAGGTGAATGACGGACTGACATTGCCTAGAGCTACATCACAAGCTCAAAAGATTGCACCAGTTAATAGAGGACATTTTATCTTTCTCTGACATTATCACCTGGACAACTTCTCATTTAACTTTTTAGATACATTAAAAGTTTTACCTGTGCTGGAAACATTATATCCTTAAAAATATGACTATTTTTTATTACCTAAAGGCCTTGATAGCAGACTTATCAGGACTACATGTGGCTCTGGCCTTACGAAAGCTGTCAGCCATGAACAGTTCACCTGCTTGACAGAAAATTTTATCTGACAGTCCCATTGTCTACCACTTTGGTGGACCCACAAACTGTTTTATAGGTGATGGCAGGAACTCGATTCACTTGTATAAAACTAACTACCCACTGGCCCAAGGAAATTATTTTTTAATTTGTCAGTGTTTTTCATTTCCCTCATTCTATTACATTTCATTTTCTCCCCGTTGCGCTTGCCCATTCTTTCCATTCAACTATTCATTCAAAAAGGATCTAATTTGCATAGATGAGAATAAAGAAAAACAGCAGACACACAAAAGCTCCAGTTCAAAGTGATTTCAACCCAAATCAAAACCTGAATGAAAGGAGCTCAAAAGATCCCAGCTCTGAATGGATAATCACTCAGTTTGTGTAAACAATACACTTTACTGATCATTAAATATAAAAAAACACAAAATAGAGATTTACCGTTGTCCCATACATGCTGCATTTATTTCAAAGTTTCTTTTCTTATCTGTCTTTATCTGAAATGCTTTTCATTATACCAAGAATCTATGAAGACATTTCAAAGCTTCCAGCATGAACATAATTGATTTGCACATCAATTATTTATCAGGTTCCAAAGAATGAAAGCAACACTTTTGATTAAGTCTATATTTCTGGCGGAAGCTTTCATAATGGCTGTTTTATGATCTCTATCCAAAAAGTCGTAAAGCACGAGCATACTTTACATTGTTAAGTACCACAGTTGCCCGTCACTTTACCCATTTAGCATATAAGGTCATAAGGTTTTATATTGGTGATGCTGCTTCCTGTTGCTGTAATGAAGGGAAAATGTGCTCGCCATAACACATTCATGACAGCTCATTGTCTGCTTCAAGTGAACTAAGGGTCTATTGACATCCAGCAAAACGCTCCAGAAGAGATCAGACATGAACCACCATTATACTGTTTGTTGATGCTGACACCAAATCTCACCTTCACCATACCCCAGAGAGCGCAGCAGACATTCATAGAGGAAGCAGCAAAGAAGAACAGTAACCTTGTAGAAAGAACATTTTTAATTAAATAAGTGGGAATAATGGCTCAGCAGGACCCAGACACAACATTTTATACGTCTCACAACTGGTGTCTGAAAATGCAACTCTCATGAGTGGCGTCTATTTTAACTCCCTCCTCCATCTATACTGCATCCAGTTTATACAGGAAAATCGCATATATACATTAAAATATTGCAATGTAATAAATCTCAGTATTTGTTTTATAAAAAATAATGAATAGCAGAAATATAGAACACCTTGTGCTTTAGATTACAAAAAGGCCTTTGATTCGATTGAAAGCAGAAAATAATTTGTTAAAAAGGTGTTACATTATGTCCAGAACATTATAAAAATGCTGAAACTAAGGATTGTTATATAGAGCACAAGGTTACATATTCATATTCTCTAAAAGGTGTTGAATTGACTGTCACAAGGGACAATAGTTTTCTTGGGCCCTCCCTCTTCCCACACAAGCACATGCTCACCGACACACTCACATGGCCTAAGTGCATCACACAAGGTTAGAAAGTGGTATATGACATTCATGTTCTGGTGGCTTTTAATGTTTCCTTTGAAAGGTGGCTTTAAAGGCAGCGTAACTATAATAACTGAGTGATGATAATCACCATCCATCTTCGGCCCCTGAAATCTTCTGCAGTGCACCAGTCACACTCACGCCAGTAGTGACGAACCTACACAGAGATTTGTTTGAATCTGTAGCTCCTTTAAGCCGAACACAGCTTTACTGCACGTTTCAGCTAATTGGCTCATTTTAATGACAATGTGATTTCAGCTGCTGCATCATTTAAGGACAGGCATGAGAAGCTGAAGCCCAGCTGCTCTCCACAGCAATGTGTGAGGCTTTGGGAGAAGTTCAGTGCTGAGCAGAAATTGTTGAGTCAGAAAATACAAACACAAACAGGGACAAATCTCCGGGTTGTGATTATCCTGGCCATTAATCTGCTTTTTGTTTGTATTGTATTTTTGTGCTTTGCAGCGTGGCTCACTCTGTTCCAATGCAGAGGGTATTGAGCTCTGCAGAGGGACCAATGGACCACATCCAGTCTGTTAAACACAGGCGGGGGTTATTTTTCCTGCAGAAGTTCAGCTCTTTTCCAACAAGCTGTGCTAGACTCCCCTCGGGTCAATAGAAACCAAAACTATTTTTCTTTTTTTTTCTCCCCACTATCTCAAACGGGGAGCCAAAACAAAAGGACGTTTTGAGTTAGTTCCGTCAATAAGCAATAAGAATGCATGAGCTTGGAAATACTGAACAACATCAACATCAGTGAATATTGCACTATAGTGCATAATAATCTCTTTGGTGAATGTGTTTTATTTTGCTGAAGTCCCTGGCAGTTCTCCCCAGACCCAATCAGAACTGATCTCCTCCGCAGTGGTGGGGGTTCATGGTAGTTGCATATAAACGATGGACATTTGATATCGCCTCTGCAGAACAGAGTCACATAATCCAGTTTGTGGCCAAAAAAAGAATAAAAATGTTAATTCGACTGCGGCCGAATAATCCCCTGAAATAACAGGCTTAAAAGCTCAAACCCTCCATAATTTTATCTGGAATCTTCCATACACTGACACCACAATGACATCAAAGCAGGACAGGAAATGCATGGCTAACAAATCAATAGACAGTAGAGTCGCATTAAGGCTTAATTCGTGGCAAAGTGGAGCTTTAGGAAAGCTGTGGGGTTCAGCTTGGATGGAGTAGGATACAGAGAGACACTGAATCAGAGACATCTAGCCTGCTGTGCCACTCATCCCACTGTGGTCTGAGACTCCGAGCTGTATGTCACTGCAAAGTAGTTTTACACTTCAACTGCTCCTGTTCTCTTGGTCTTTACGGAACAAATGTTGGGGAACAAAGAGATCACATTTAGCAAAAATAGACATAGGAAATTAATTTGGCCTCAGCTATGATTTCAATGTCACTGATCAGGCTTTCAGATGCCAAATTTTTAGCAATTACATTGTGATGTTGTACTTTTGAACATTCCTGCTTGAATTTTTTTCTCAAAGATTTTTTTATTTTAAGCCAAACTTTTATGAATTTCTAATAATAAAGTATACAGATTTCTTACATCATAAGCAAGTCAAAATTTTGATTTTGTTGAAGATATTCCCATCAGCCTCAGCTATTTTGTGCTAATTAGCAAGATATTAGATAAGATAGAAACCACAGAAAATAATAATGAAAACGATGATGATGATTAAGACATATCTAAAAGACAACCAGTACCACATATACTGTACTTTAAGTACTGACTTAGTTCAAGGAAGGGAGAGGCTACATTTTTGTGTGTACCCAGTTTTGTATGTATTAAGTTGTGAGAAGGTCTTAGCAGCTGTTGTGCGTGTAAAAAAACAGCAGGATTTTGAAAGCATACACCAGGCTTCACATCATAATTTTAATTTTTTACAGGTTTTATAAATAAAGATTGTGGTTTTAGTTAAATGAATACACAGTTATTTGTTATGATTCAAGTCACTGCAGATGTTTTCTGTATCACACCATGCCGACAACGCCAGCCTTGTCATTGTTTGAATTTTCAGTCATTTCCTGTGTGTGTTCCCCTTTCTTTGTTTGCTTTCCCACGCTTTTTTATTCTAAATAAGTTTCACCTGTTCCTCGTTTGTTTTCTCTCCACAGTATAGACGCCTGTGTTTCATCTCTCTGATATAATCACGATATGTTAGTGTAGAGTGAGCTATTGCTTTTACAAAACAGTTACAACATATGACAATATGTTGGTTAAAGACTTAAACCGTTATATTAAGATATTAAAAGCATAACATTATTATTATTAACAAGTATTTAAAATACATTGTTTTTACAAAGAAAGTAGTTCTCTCTGAAAGCCTCCATATAATTGAAAGCATCTACTTGCTAGCTTAGATGCTAAGCCTTCTGCTGCCTTGTTAGTTCAAGAACATCAGCTACATGCAACAACTGTTGCAATTCAGTACAATTCAGTGTAAAGACCTTATAATGAATGGGTTTTTTAAATTTATTTTATTTTACTTTTCAAAAGAGCCGAGCTTGCTGTTCCCCTGTGTTTCCAGCCTTTATGCTAAGCTATGCTAAACTGAGCTCACCAGCTGTTGCCTCCAGCTGTACATTTACCAGACAGTAAGTGTGGCACAAATCTTTTTATCTCATTATTCGCAATAAATCCCGTAAAAGCGTGTTTGCCAATGTTCAGTTATTCCAACTGCCAAAATGTAACCTTAAAAACAAAAGTTATGCTTTAGTTGTGAAAGTTGTGGAAGTGGAAGTTACAGGGAAAATAAATGCAGCATTGTGTGACATTTCTCTAAAATGTATTTCCTTTTGCCAATTAGTAGTAGCTTATATAATAGTTACTTCTAGAAGACGAGGTTGGCAAAAAAAAGCATACACTCTGCTGTTATAAATGCAAAAAATAAATAGATCAAGAGACAATCTCTCAAATGCCTCGTTTCCAGGGTTATTTGTTGCCCAGGTGTTTCTGACGATAGTGGTATTTTTATCTTCTGAATGTGTCAGTGTTCGTGTTGATTTCTCAGCATTTTGCAGAGAGAGGTGTCAAACAGAGCAGCATGGTCTCAATGTGGTAATTAGCGATGTAGGGCTGTACCCCTGCCTAACTCAAGGACACAGCACCCAAAGTGCAGCCAGCTCTCCTCTCAACCTTTACAAACACCTCCACTGCTCTCTCCGCATATTGCCTGGGGGACTTTGTGTAAAATAGAGCTTCATTCCTCAGTTTTTATCTAAATGCTCCATCAGTCCATATTGGATCTGTCTCCATGTTGGCATTGCAGCACAGAGGAAATAAGTGATACATAACAGTAGGTCATTTCATCCTTCACCACAACCCTCCTCTGGTTGCTTTATATACATATTCAGAGCACATGCTGAAATGGCTTTTTTTTTAGGCTGCAAGCTGAGAGAGATAGTACAAGATTAATGTGAAGAAATTCATGCATTCTCATGAGTCTGGTGACAACTGCTCTCTCTAGGAAAGATGCAGTGAGTGGTACAGTGTGCAGCACATACATCAAAAAAAAACACTCCTCTGAATTTGTCTCATTTGCATCTGGTGTTTGGAGAACTGCTTTAATAGGACTGAGCATGTGGCACTTTGAGCTCCATGTGGTTTGAGACATGAAGACATGAATTTTCTGAAGCCATAGTGCCACTACAGGGGGTCATACATGCCCATGGTGAATATATGGAATAAAATTAAGTTAAATGAATATGATTCATGTAGGGAACATGAGCAAAAAAGTTTGCTGATACTGTTGTGTTGACCTTTATTTCAATAAAATTTAAGATCTTTTTGTATAATTTACTCACCCTGTAATTGTGAATAATTGATAAAATTTGTGGGCGGTATTAGCTTTTTTCTTCTTTTTTTGGGCTTCATTAAGTAAAATGTTTGATAACCACTGTATTAGCTGGATGTTCAGCTGCAGAAGAAAGCCTTGTCATTGTAGCATTGAGCCGTGGCTGTCAGGGACACCACTGCAGTGGTACACAGTACAAGGCCAGCCAGATGCTGGATGACAGAGCGGGCTCAAGTAAAAAGAAAAACAAACACTGTAAGTCAGAGCTCACATTCTGATTAAATCAGCCCATTGTACATATCCAGTTCTGTGTAGTCAACATGTATAAAGAGTCAAAGAGGATAGCTGGCTTTTAAAGAAGAGTTGATGTTGACAGGAAGTGATCAAAATTGATTTAATGCAACTTCGCTCATGATGCATACAATTCCAAGCATCATGTTGTTGCCTGAATAGAATTTGTCAAACAAAAACATTCAGGGTTTCCTTCAGGAAGCTTAGTTGAATATAATAGTTTAGATTTATTGTGAGAAAAACAAATCAGACCCACAAAAAGACCCACTTTTGAGAACGGTTGACAAAAACATCAGACGCTCGCAAAATAGCAAATGTCTGCTCCAATTTGTGTTCTGCACTCGAAACTCTTTATACAATCAAGACAAATCACATAATGGCAACTTCAAAGAAATGCTGTAACAAAAAATTCCTCACTTAAGACAATAATGTGATAACTGGAGCATGCAAACCAAACCGCGTTCCATATTTTCTCGAGCTGAGCTTCTTGTTTCTATGTGAACAACAGAAGATTACTGTATTTGTTTGCACTGTATTTCATGCAGTCTATTAACTCTACTATATACGGCAGAGACAAGGACATCTCCAAGAAAACAGAACTTATTTAGATTAAACATATTTGTATGATCATTTTTACATCAGGGGTTCTTAGGTTTCTGGTTGGAATACTGGTTTTCTGGTTTGTTCATCAGATGATACAAATTAAATGGGGAAATTGTGTATCTGCACAGCTCCTTGTGAATAATTGAGTTTAACAAGGCTGTGTCCTGTCTTCTTTTGTTTTTTACGTCTGATGATCTGTCAGTGCAGTTATATGGTGATGTGGAACAGTGTGTATGGTTCGTAATTTTTTCATTAACCATCTTATATATGCATATGATTTTCTGTCCATTTAGTCCTGGTCCTCAACAGTTATTGAGGGTTTGCTTACAGTATGGTATAGATTTTAACATCAATTATAATTCAAATAAGAGCAATATTAGGACAGTCAGAAGTAGGGAAGACAGAAAATTAATATTTTCAGATTTTTTCTTGTATGGCATTCCCCTTAAAGGGTGTAATGAGGCTAAATATCCGGGCCATTACATAACTAATGATCTGTCAGATGATGAGGACATTTACAGACCGTGCAGGAAGTTGTATGCAAAAGCAAAACATGTTGGCCTGTAAATTTAGTGTGTGTTCTGTGACTGTGAAGACGTCTCTGTTTAATTTTTTTTCTATCCCACTATATTACTGCCCACCTGTGGTTTTGCTGCAGAAACAGCAGTGTGCAGAGACTTAGTGGTTTATAATGACAGTATGAAGCTGCAGTGCAGGCCAGGTGTTTGTTAATGTCAGCATATCCACCTGCTCTGCTGTAATATTAAATCTTATATGGAGAGATGTGCTTGTTGCTTATTCTTGATATTTCAGCTTTAACCAACCCTGAACCGAGTGTCATCACGTCCATGCAACTGAAAAAGCTATTTAAAACTTTTTTTTAAATTTGTTATATATGAAATACATAAAGTGATAAATATATTGATAATCCAAAATGTTAAAATAAAAAATGTCTAAGTAACTATTTGAGTTTTAGCTGTTTTGTAGTTGGGTTTAAACATAACTCACAACACACACACACAGACACATGCAAACACAGTCTCTACTAATACACACTGCAGGAAAAAGATGAAAAGGCTGTATGTTGTGAAAAAGACTGAACATATAAAAACAATAATAGGGCAGTTGTTCCAATGTAATGAAGATGCAAAGATTCCAATTTTCAAATGATTATACATCAGGGTAACATTATGACATAGGAATAATACATTTAATTTCTGCAATATTTTACAAAAAGATTTTCCTCAAATTCAAACATACTCGACTTTTTAACATTACCAGATATAACTCTCAGGGGAAAATATGAAATAGAACTAAGAATAGTTTTTAAAATATTATTAACCTAACACACAACAAAGAAATGCCACTGTGAAGCTCAACCAAAGTTGACACAAAATAGAATAGAGCAAGATTATGCAAAATATCCAACAAAGCAACTTAAACAGAGCAAATTATCTGAACAAAACAATTTAAACTAAATAATCCTTACAAGCAGCAGTGGCGAGGAATCTGCAAGAGAGCAGAAATAAATGTTATTGATCTTCCAGCAGGCACACACACACACACACACACACAATACAAATAACCTGTGACATCTACCTTTTGTCTGTGTGCTGGATTGTGAAAAACCTCTCCGGCTCATGACAGCGACTCTGCACAGAGACGCAGGGATGACTCTGAAGCAGAACCTGAAGCGTGAAGCACACATAACACTAAGAAACGACCGTTTTGGCGTCAACTGGAAGCTGATGTGAGGACCTATTGGGAAAAATCACAACCATAGATCAGGGGGAGTGAAAACGTGTCACAGGGTTTGCAGAACAGGCAGGAAGGCAGCTCATCAATAAAGCTGCTTATATTATAACAAACCCATCTCAAACTACAGCGGCTCAGGAGGGACATCTTCACTGCTGGCTACACGTATCTTGTCAGTCATTTATATAAAGACATTGATTTTTATCTGCATCTCTTGTTTTATATTACAGTCTACTTCCTGGTAGGAAACATACAGTGATTGGATAAAAAAAAAACGTTATTACAAATTCAGCGTTGGCATTGCCGCAGTGGTGCAGTCTCAGGTGAAATGTCCTCGATCTCAGTGGGGCTTTGGCATAAGATTTGTGTTTGTAAACCTCACTTTCATCAGGAAATGTCAAGCATTGATATTCTGAAGCCACCACTGTGCTGTACGATGGAACCTCACATTGTAGCAAAGTCATTTTTGGCCTTCATTGATTTTCCAGCTTTACATTCAGACTCACCTACATTACAGCTGCCTCTCCTCTCTCTCTGCCAGCAGGGAACAAATCTGGTGTATGTCTCTTCATGTGGGACTTCAAATTGTCCATTGAGTCAAGCCTTTTCTACCTCTGCGTTCTTTTCCACAGAGACAGAGCTGACACAGCAGGGAAGGATTTTTCAGCAATGTGATAAAATCTGAGAATATCATCTGCAGATCAGAAGTATATTCAGTACATTCTTCAGTGCATTTTTTAGCAAATAAAAGCAAGACAAAAACATATTTTGTTTTCATTTACAACAAAAACATTTAAATCT
Source organism: Ctenochaetus hawaiiensis (assembly GCA_029783645.1). Lineage (NCBI taxonomy): Eukaryota > Metazoa > Chordata > Actinopteri > Acanthuriformes > Acanthuridae > Ctenochaetus > Ctenochaetus hawaiiensis. The sequence goes on from JAPZDY010000005.1 coordinate 10,212,721, forward strand.
TTTCATTCATCTTATTCACTGACTAAAGTGTTAATAAATTTAATCATAGTTTTTTGTAAACATAAATTAGTTTTATTATGTTTATGGCCTCGTTTTTAACATTAAAAATTCAGCTAATGAAAAACACAGAGGGAATTATTTTTTCTTATAAAACTCTTTCAGACAAAGTGTTGGCAAAATGTATCAACTAAAAAAAATGTGGCATCACACAAATTGGCCTCAGCCGTACTCTCAGTCTCATTTCCAGTTCTTCAAATTGTGACATTTCATCAAACCCTTTGACGTCTCATGCAGACGCAGAAGATCCCCTTTAGTGTCCTTAGGAGACGCACCAGGCTTTCAGAAAACTCTGATGTAATTGCAAACACTTCAAAGTTGGACTCTCATAGGAACAGTTCCACCCACCATAGTAGAAAGTGCAACAGAGTTCCAAATAGGGTGGAGGTGGAGGTGGTTGAAGACACACACGACTGTTGTCCAAGGGACCAGGGTCTGAAACTTGTGTGAGATTTTAATTATCAAACCAGCAATCTTTTCCTGAACCTAACTGAGTGCTTATGTTGCCTAAACCTAACCGAACTTATGCTGTTTCACAACTTAGACCACATTTTAATAAAGACTTTATGACAGGAAGGTTTTGGTCGTCGCACACAGATGCTAGAAGGGAACCTTTTGCATCTGATATCAGACACCGAGCAGCATGACCATGGACAGGCTGGCATGAGGAAGTGTTCAATATGTATTTAAACAACAGGATCAAATGTCTGTGGACCACTATGCCATGATGGCTAAGTTATATCACCAAATGCCCAGAAAATAAGTTTTCAGCAGTTAGTGCCCCCTGTTAAGTGTAAGGATCAAGCCAGCAGCTCTTTTATAGTTCAGCCTCACTACTACAACCTCGCTAGCACACTAGAGGAAGAATATTTAACAAAACTGTGGATTAGAGATGAAGCAATTAGTGCCCTGAAGTAATCAAAAGAGCATATTTCCTTGCAAAGAATCCTCCCAAACTGAAGCTATTTGTCATGTTATTATGTATCCAGTAGCACTGAGCAGAGGGAGAGACATCCTTGAATGCAATTTTAAGTAAAGAGCCGGAGGAAAAACCTTAATGTACAGACGTTAAATATGAATTTGGTCATTCATCCCAGCTCATCACTGTCAGTGCAATAAAGGCAGAAGAGTCTTTATTTCACCACAATGAGCCTAAATAATTGAAACAGTAGTTATTTGTATCAATCTGGCCTCTACTTTCTAAATGTAATGCTGGGAAATGAGCTGTGATGGATAGCTCGCATCTCTTGTTAACTCATGGCATTGCATGGGATGTAATGGAAAGTCTTGTGCCAAGGTTACTCTCATTCTCATTCGCTCATATCTGATGTAATGTATCTTGGCAACATGCATAGAAGTTTTAGAGTAATTTCAAGATATGCAACACAAGTTTCTGTGTTTGAACATTTGATAATTATTTTTACGCAGATTAGAGTTCTGGCTGGATTCTTTGTAATCTTTTTTCTTGTTCTTTCGTTGTAGACCTTTATAAGGAATCCATCCTTTGATTTGAGCAAATATACTGTTGTAGTCTAGTCATGAAACAAGTCTATGCCTCTGTGTGTGCTGCAGATAGCACCTCTAATAGTTTTTGTAAGTGCTTCCACTCAGAAGTACAGTACACTATGTCCGGGACCAGTTGGTCAATATGTTGTTGAAACCCTTAAAGAGACAGGGCAGTTTGATTTTTCCACTCCGGCGGCATTTGACCGTGCTGCGGCCATGTTCCCCTGCACTCTGACCTGAGCTGACAGCGCTGGAAAAAAAAAGGAGAAACAGCAGGACCAAGAGGTCAAAACACTGACTTTGCTTTGTTGTTGTGACAGCAGAGTCAACCCAGTGATGAAGAGACAAACATGTTTTTCCTGCAGTGTTTTACAGCCTGAACCAAAGAACAACCCCACCAACTTAGTTAAACAACATGGTAAAACTGAAAGGAGTTACTAACGAGCGAGTGAGGAGCAATATAGGAATTATAGTTAATGGATCATCAATACATTTTTCACAAGATACTCCAAATAAAAGACAATGGTGCTAACTCAAGAATAAACTGGAAAATGCCACATAAATCAGCACTGGTTAATTTTTTTCTGTCAACAGATATAATGACCACTGTCTTTTTGAGGTGATTCTGAATTTTAGGAACTAGCCACTGAACATCATAAACTAGCAGTGACTTATTATTACAGTTGCTTAAACATTTGTTACTTCTTTGGTCTTTGTTCACTTCTTTCTCAAGTACAGCGGTACATCTAACTGAGTGCTTACTAGGTAGTCTGAATTAGTTTCATTATAACAAATCAGAGACAACAGGATTTTCAAAAGTAAATAAATAAATGAACAAACAAGCAATCCTAAGATCATATCAGGCTTAAGTAAAAATCTAACTACCCAGGGTATGGATTATACAGATTACATTACAATGTTATAGATGATATATTTTTTAATAAACATACACAAACAAACAGGTTATGCATGTAAACAGACCCTTGTATGCACATGTGGTCCTCGTCTCATCTGTGTCAGTCCAGCCAAATGATAAAAAGACAACTCACTTCCAACTCGTCACATAGAAGTGCTTTGTCAGGACTGCCTGGCGTCATTTTATTGCAAACTGGGTACCCCTTTAGTGTCTATGATGTGCTCAACCTTTCAGTCACACAGCCATGCGGTTGGTTAGGTTTAGGAAAACATCATCTCCTGGATGAAGGTCCTGTGTGACCCACAATTGTACCCTGACCTCCATCCCATGCCTAATATTGCCATGGGTGGGTTTACCTTGGGGCACCTTAAAAGACCAGTGCATCTCATGCAGACACCAAGAGACACCTTTGTGTGTCGGCATGAGAAGCCACAGGGCATGAAAAAAAACGTTGGCATTTGATGAGAGTAAGACCGGCCTGCAGCAACACATTTTCTCACTATCTGTAAGTTCAATGGTATCTTGCCATGCAAATAGTTTTGACTAAATTTGTCAAGGTTGTAAGATTTTTCTCTGAGTTTTATGCCTCCACCCCAACACGATGAAGGCAAGAAGAATTTTTCTCAATCAGTTTATATTAACTGTTGACAGCATAATCTATGGATAACCCAGAGTAACGGGGACCTTATGTTTGGAAAGAAACGTGGGATGTTTCTTCACTAAATTAGCTGTGGTGCCTGAACCTGTTCTGCTCAGGATTCTTGGAACCTTGGTGGTCTTTAGCAAACCAGTCCACATTTTGTCTAGTTTTGAACAGCACCATTATGTCAAGAGTGTGTCATCAACAGAGGAAGATGTTTGCTGTGTAATCAACTTAAGAATTTGAAGAGTCAGTTCATTTCCACTTCAGGTCAAGGAAAACATGCTTTTTATTCATTTATTTATTTATTGTTTTTTTTAAGTAAGAAAACATGACACATTTGCATCTTTACTATTCTCATACATTTACATGTCCAAATTTGCACATTCATAATATAACAAATCTGTGAGCGCTGATGAAGTTTTCGGAATGCATTTTGTCTTTGGCAGCATTAATGTGACAGACTGAGATTAATCCTCTCACTTACTCCCACTTGACCAGCGACACTCAAATGTGAGGATTTCTCGTCTGTTAATGATGTTGTTTGGTTGAACACAGCTACAATGTACTCCTGTATTTGTTGATGAAGGCATTTTCCTGGTATTGACTCCTGATAATTCCCAGGATCTTGATGATAATGAGTAAAAATTGACTTTGCAACGTATTGATTTTAGAGGCTTCATTTCACAATGCAGAGTCTTAGAAAAAGCTGTGAGGCAGAAGACCAGAAAAAGAAGCCATTTAAAGACCTAATAACACTTTTCATACAATCAATAGAACTCCATTTACAAAGCCAGAGATTGGTGGCACAGTTAATTTCATCATGAAAACACCATCAAGTGGTGTCAGTCAACATGACATAATCAACCCGGGTCTTTACACGGGATGCATGCAGAGTACCCCCCTAAAATTATGTTTCTTATCCATGTTTCCGAGTGAAAAATTATGAGAGTCAGATGCAGAGCAATTAGTAACACTATGATCATAATGACCATGTTTATTAATTATTTGCTGCTAAACAGAAAGCAGGCAGACTCTTGTTAAACCATCCAAATGTAAAAAATGAAACATAATTCAGCAGAGAAGTTACACAGTAATTTATTAAAGAGTAGTTTTAACTGTCTGACCCTTTTGTTTAAATTTCTAATGATACATTCTTACCATCATTAATGAAACAAGCATCACTGCATGAGACAAGATGCATTAAAGATGCAGAAATGTCTGCAGGCCAAACAGTTTTTCTTCTTTGCAAAGATTTTTAGACAAGTACAAACCCACTGCAGCATTACTGGATTGGCAATAATCTAAGAAAACACTTTATTAATGATACCTGAATATTTGAAAGCAGCCTTAGCTTGAACAAATACCTCCATCTGTATGCTCGAGAAATACAAAATATTTTCTGAAATTTTGGGGCATGATGCCGATTGGAGTTTACTATCAAGATTTTAGATTTAATCTAAATGATGAATGAACTGCGTTTACAGATGCAGAAAATTGAGAAAAATCTACATTATTAAAGAAACCTGCAGCCATGCTGACAGTGAAACGGTGCTAAGATGCTGATGTTTAGCATATTTAACAAACCACCATCACGGTTTAGAGTGTTAACACAAAAACACAAAGTTTTTGTCAGGTATTGGGTCACAAACCAAACCACTGAACAAAATGAATTTTGGCCTGTTGATGGCGCTAGACAAAAAGAGTATAACTGAAATAATAACAGTCAATCCTGATGTTTAGCAAAAGTTTCATGCTAGTCTTTTTTTTTTCTTTAAACTTCAGTTGAATCTGCATTAATCTGAATCTGAATCTGCATCTGCATTATTGGTCAGTCAGTTGGTCCGTCAGTCCACCACCGAAAATCCTGGTTTATTTGACTGAAAGACAAGACTCGTCAAAGTCCTGTGAGCCTTGTGTTTAACAGTATGCAAAAGGGATTTTACTGGTTAGCAAAAAGGTGCGTTTCTCTAAAAATTTTGCAAAGTTGCAAAAAAGCAGATTAAGTGGGTGTGGTAAAGACAGTCATAGTTGCCCCAAAGGATTACATTGCAGCCATATCGTGGCTGCACTCCGGGGCATTTTACAGGAAAAATTACATAACTTTTGATAGTTACCCGTCACTTGCAAACCAAAACATGTTACAATAAGTCATGGCATTAGTGTCGATGTGGGGACATGTATGTTTTTGTAATAGTTCACGCAAGTCAGTCACAAGTCAGTGTTGTCAAACAATTAAAAGTAATTTGCATCTGTAGGTTTTTCAGAAGTACAGTTACATTCTTATTACACATTTTGGTGGGGCCAAAAAAAGTGAGCATCAGGGCACAATAAGTGAAGCAGTGTTCCACCTGTTAGCTATAAGTGACTGACAGGGAAGATGGGCTGTGGACTTCTGTGGCGCTATGGTCCAGTGAAGCTCAGTGGGTTTTTTTTGGCTGATGGAGTCAGTGGAGCAGAGAGGAGCGGTGAGTCTGCCCGGCCATTAGTCTGACACCTCACATCAAAGCTGGTATGAGTAATTGCCTAATGTTGCAGAACCTCACTGCTGACACAACAGGCTGTCTTACAGACAAGATCAGTGTTTTCACTTAATAATGAACAGATCAGCCACCAAAGAAATATCTGCCTTTCACTTCACCACTTTCTTTCTGTGAATAACGCTGACATGGTGATTATTTTATTCACAGTCATAAGTGGAGTATATAGAAAAAAACCTTTAATTCTTGTTGGACCTCACTGAAATAAACCTGTTGAATATTTCATTAGATAACAGACACTTTTTTTCCACTTGAGATTATCTTGCTTTTTCATTTTATTCAGCACTTTGCATATTGCAATGATTAAGAAGTCCTCAGAGTATTACTGTGAATATTGTGCACTGCAGGGCTTCGCTGTTTCTTGTGTTGTTTTATGCTCTCGAAGAATAAGCAGCTATATAAGCCCCAAGGTGTCCTCAGGCTTTAAGAAAACTCAGGCTTGTATTTATAAGGTTTTAAGGTTAGTTAAAAGGCAAAGCATTCGTCGTGAAGTTGCTCAGAAAGCTCCAAGATAGATCTGTGAGCCATAAAAGGCTGCATCTTTTTTAAAAAAATCAGACACTGCTCATATTTACTTGAGTGGATCCAACGTGGAAGCGCCTGCATCTTTATGACTCTGCTGATGTCTCAAATGGTTTCTGGAGCAAATTGAGTTTAATGGTTATAATGATATAATGATGCCACACATTAAAAGTATCTCTGGACTGACCAGCCTGTTTTTCTCTTCCACTGAAGACACACACACACACACACACACACACACACACACACACACACACACACACCAGGCCGCCACCTTGATCCCCAACACCACCAGCCCTCTTCAGAAAGTCTGTCACTGTTATGAATAATTCATTACTCTCTATCTCAGACCCAAATAACGGTGTTGTTTGATTAACCTGCTGATCCGACAGACTGAAGAAGAGTTTGGTGTCTGTAAATACAGGCCTCAGGTCACTGCGTCGCTCAGCATGGGAGTCTCAGCTTGCACATCCTGTTCACTCAGTGCCGGAAAAAGAACTCAGAGGGCAGTTGGGCAGAAAACCACATAACCAAGCTTTTAGTAGATTTGGTATTTCTCCTGCTAAGCTTTTTCGTTTCGTTTTGGAATTACCGTGCCACTAATACAATGATGTTTTAATTAGTTTCTGGTGTTGAATTCAGAAAATCGTCAGGTTTTTAATCTGCAAAATAAAAATGTTCCCACAAGTTTGAACAGAAAGTTAAACAAGTTGGGGGTTTTTTTAATAAAAAAAATTCACAAAACTTATAACTTCATTAGAAACAAGTTATGTGTGAGAATGAAAAATAGCTCAAAACTTATTTGAATGTAGATCTGGTAAACTATTGTTTGGTAGTAATGCGTTACTTTTTGACAGTAATGTGATTACTTTTTCGGCTGAATATTGGAGACTTGAAAACACCTTTATCTCTATTTGAGGACACAGAAAACATGTCCCCAGCATGTTCACCTGGAGCTGTCAAGGAGGAAAGTTGGCCTCCTGGTAACTCTGACTTGTTTCATGTATATGTTGCGTCTCGTTATCTGGCTGGATACTGTAGTATAAACCCTCAGGAATCTCCAGGTTTTGCCAGGAGTTGAAGGGTGTGTGATGTTTCAGGATGAGAACGGGACCTCTGGTTTAGTGCGTGCAGTTATCCAGCACAAAGCTGGCTGGTGATGGTCAGGAAAGTACTTTTGAACCAGGCTGGCTGCTAAAAGAACAAACAAGCACAAAAAAACTTGTGACAAAAACTGTGACATGATGAAACTTACTGAGGAAAATGTACCAATTAGGGGTTTTTTTTTGAGTATCAGTTTTTCAAGTCATCAAAGGAAAATTCAAAGAGAAGATGTCAGCTACAGAAGCACACAGCATGTCAGTATGAGGATTGATGCATAAAAAGCTGCAATCTTATGATGACATGAGCCACAAGATGATGTTTGCTAGTTGTTCTCTTCCAGGAGAATATTTTTTGACTTAAGTAAAAACACCTTCCTAAGTCAGCTAAGGGACTGAAAGTTCCACTCTGTGGATTTCCCTTCGTAGTAAAACCCACACTCGTCTCCCAGTGATGGTTAATCCATCTCAATCTTATTTCAGGTTTAATGTCATAAGAAGACGCTGCTTTGAGATGATGATGGCGTCCTGTATGGAACAAATGTGTTTACATGAGAGTCCTTTGATCATTCCTCATAGGCGGGCTTTTAAAGCGATGGCTGACAGAAATCACCAATCTTTGATCACAGCTGTGGTTCCTTAAACATAAGAGCAGTGATCGCTTATGAATAATTTATTCTGCAGTTATCATATTAGTGATAAAAGCAAAATAAGACATGAACCATGAGGAAAAATCCTTAGAGTGTGTGTAAGAATGGCACACAGAAGGGCCAGTCTATCTATCTATCTATCTATCTATCTATCTATCTATCTATCTATCTATCTATCTATCTATCTATCTATCTATCTATCCTCCCTTAGTATCTACATTTAGCATTAATAAACAGTTTACAGAGGTTTAAAAGGCTTTATAACATATGTTAAATATTTTTACCTATAAAATTCCCAAAAATTGTATATAATGTCAACCTTGGGTGATGGCATTATTGTCAGTAGTTACAACAACAAAGAGTGTTTGTGTTGTTTTTTATATATTTTATTGTTTTTTGTGTATTTTTAAAGCCCAAAATGATAGACATTAAAAACTGGCTCAAGCTATATACCCTGTGGTGTGTTGCATTGATTCATGTCTTACACCTGTTCCAATAAACTCATATACTAATGGGTGGATAATAAAACAAGATTGTCAGCTGTTATTGCTTAAAAAAAAAGCTAAATCTGTTTTTCCACTCTGAAATAGTTTGCAAATTTATTTCCTGATTGACTCATCAATAAATCAACTATCCAACAGTTTACCCTGCATCCTTTCCTCTCTTGCATTAACACACATGTCAAACACACACACACACACACACACACACTTCCCTCCAAATCCAGTCTCACAGCAGGGCAGGGATAATAGTCATGGTAAAACCTTTCCAGTGCTGCTGGCTTGAACTTCTGTGCCAAGCTGAAACTAAAATGAGCTTCAGAAAGTTGGATAATCGGCCTCATTGACGTGACTCTCTCTCAGCCACAGTCAAATATAAAAGAGACTCAGTTCATCACATTGTAAAACTTCACCTTAATGGGTGTTTTGGGAGACCGAATCCAAAAGACAATAATAAGTTAAAACACTGAAAAGCAGCATATTTATGTGGGGCTTTAAATGCAATATTCAAATATCCATTGCTGGATGACATGGTAGAAAAAAGCAAAAATGAGCCTTTTTAGTGCTTTGAAATGTTTTCACATTATTTGCCCTCTAAAATGTTCAGCAGAGCTGACAGCTACATTGGCAGAGCTGTCTGTCCATTAAAATGAGCATTAAAGAAAATTGAAACTCTTATGGTTTGTGTTATGATTACGGCCCCTGTATAATTTTGAAAAAAAAAAACACAATTACTGAATAAAAGATTTTTTTATTGACTGCAGCTGTATGGTATATGCAAGAACAGCAGATGTTTTACAGTCTCACTCTTGGTCATGAGCTCTTGGTCACATAGTGCAAACCACCAAGTCTCTTAAGGAGGAATCATAAAGTCATAAAAATTAATGCGAGCTCAACCTTTCTCTATTAAATGTATTTTAAAAAGCATTAATGAGATGAAAAGTATTAAAAGCACTTCAGATTGTGGAGGTTATTGTATGAATTATCATCCATTGATGCTCCTGTTAGCTTTGCAGGTTTAAAGATTATTGACTGCAAAGATGTAAAGATGTAGTTGATTAATTGATGATGATTATTTGAGATACTTGGTTTAATCATTATTGTTATATTAATATTATAAAATACTATAATATACACAGGACATATAGGACTGCCCATTGTCAATAGTATTGCAAACCCAAATAG
>JAPZDY010000005.1:10223348-10243706 GCA_029783645.1 Ctenochaetus hawaiiensis
CCAAATAGTCCAATGACCCACTGGACTGAAAGCCTTTTTGTGCATCAGTCTGTATCACAAAGACAAACAACCACTGCTCCAAAAATACACACCCCTCCTTATTTTTTTTTCTGACACACATTCTGTGAAAACTCTGCTTTGATTGGCTAGTGCTCATTGCTCTTTGGTGGCTCCAAGAACACTGGTGATCTTGACGATTATGGTCATAGTCATAATTATATTAAAAAGACATAATGAGGATAAGAACTAATATGCCAGAGTCTAAATAATATTTTTGAGACATTAAATATGTAGTATGAGGAGCCGAGGGGCTGAAATGCTGCAGCTGTGTGCATGAGTGTGTTGGAGACGTAAGACTCTCGTGGCAGCATGCAAAGCTCTCAGTGTCTTCTGCTCTGTGTTATGTGATGCGACATGTAGTGTGGTTTCCGCTGCAAGCCTGTGTACTTGCGTCTCTTCTTTGGCTGTATTATTAATTCAGAAACCATGCTAGTACACGCCTTGTCTCCTCCTCTTCCACTGTCTCTTCGAAAGATATTTGAAAAGAGAAAGATTAAAAGGAGAGCATAATTAGACAGGAGGATTTTCACTATCATGGTAATTGAAGCTGTGCTGTCATGTTACAATGTCTAATTGGTCTCAGATTACGGAAAAGCAAGTGTGACGGCATGAAGTCGTTTTACAATGTAAAGAACCATTTTGATTTCCTGTCCAGTCTATATTTTTTTAGTTCCACATATCTTGCTTTGTTTTTGTACAGTGATTTTTTTCTTATAGAAGCACTTGTGTCCAAACTGTGAATTGACTAGCATCTGTGCATCACAACTATGACATGTCAGTTAGAAGCAGAGGTAGACATTGTCTCATTGCAAGTAACTCACAAGAGTAAAAAGTATTTTTTTTTAAGAAAGAGGCACTTTAAATTAAACTTTTGCCGAAGCTGTTCCTCTACTCTTAATCAAGTATATTTTTGAGACTGTAATCAACTTTTTAAGACATTTCTTTTGCCAAATACTTCTGGGAGGCTCAAAATGCAATAATTGAGTGTAGCGGAGGAGTCAGATGAGGGGCCCCTCTACTGTGGATGTGAGCAAGTTGCAGCTGCCTGAAAAAAAAAAAAGAAGCACCATCTGTCTTTTGAACATAATGTGATGATGACGGAGCAAAACTTAAAATGAGAGGCAGCTTCTAGTAACAATCTCTGGTCACATCTGGCTACACTTTTTATACCAAAATCTACCAAAAAACATCAGTTACATAATGACACACCTACTGTAATCGCCAAAAAAAAACACTGATTCAATATGATTTCTTTTAAAACTCCTCATCTCATTTTAGCAAACATATTAAAGTAAGTTAGACATGTTGTAGGTGAAAATTAAGCTCATTAGCTAACATTGGCCATGTTAATTTTTAATGTGGGCATGATAATCTTATTATTTTATCTGTTAGCTACAGTGGTCTTCTGGCTTTTAAATTCATAACAATATGTAATTATAAATGAAAGTTAAAATGGAAAGTAACTTGTACTTTAACTAAGTTATTATAAATCTGAAAACATATTTCCTTTTACTGGGGTTATTTTTAATGTAATTGTGCTTTTACTTGAGTGTAGCTTTTCAGTACTCCACCCACCACTGTCTGGGTGTAACACATGAGATCTATTAGGATTGTTACATTGCTGTGTAGCCGTATTGACACTGCTTAACTGCCACTTAAATCTTTGTTCCCTGCTGCCTGACAAGCAGAGGAGGTCAAACAGGTGCTGTCCCAGAAGCCGAAATGAGATGACAGATCTCATTAAAAGATACACAGCCATTCAGATTCAGAGTAAAGATGGTACCATCCCTGAGCTGCATCCTTAGCTAATTCCTCTAGAGGGGCATTCATCCTTCCCAAAGTATCGACTTGTAATTTAGGCCGTGCCCCCGGTAAAGATTTTTTTCTCCCTGCTCTTATATGCTGCTGTCCATTGCGGCAAGGTTACATTTTGTGTTTGTGAATCACACACCTTTGTGTCAGACTGCAGGGTGCAGGAACATCACAAAAAAGATAAAGGCAAGGAGGCTTGTGATGACCCGGCTTGCAGTGTGCTTCATATCTAAACAGTGTGTGCTGATTCCACCTCTGACCACAGTTTATTCTTTCAAAGCAGACTTCACTCCACACTTACTTTTTTTAGGTGGTACATGGCTCTGCTTACCATGAAGTGATTTCTCGTGTCTCAGCTCAGAGACATTGTTGCTGCTGTGGAGTTAGCTCAACTCAAAAGAGCCTTGCATATTGCAATTTTTAATCCACAAATTCTGGTGCCTACATTACACACATTGCAACTCGTCCACCAACAGCTCTGTCAAAAGCTCAGGCATGCAATGAGCCACTGTAGTCTCAAGCAGGCACAGGGCCAGGGGGGTTGGCCGGGGAACAGCATGGGCCCCCCCTAAAATGATTGCAAGCCCCTGGTCTTTCACTAGAGTGAGATGGTTAAAGGTATTTGGCTTGTTAGCAGATGGATTACTGAGCAGAGAGGACAAGAGGCTCTGTATGAAGTGAGTCAACAACTCTGTTAATGTAATTTTGATCTTAACTGCTCTGTGTAGATCATATCCTATTCAATTCAGATTTTTTTTTACTTATGCATTTTGCAGTTGTTTAGTTTTTAAGCTGTTTATTTATCCATACTTTTTTTGTCCTTGTGCTGCTGCTGTAACACTGAATTCCCTTGTCTTGGATCAATTGAAGATTATCTTATCTAATATTTTTTTAAACAACTAAATAAAACAACAATAAAGAAAAAAAACGATGAAATATTTGCTAAAAAGAGATGAAAAACTATAAGAGAAATTGTCTGTGGTTGCAGCATCACCTTTAGCTTGAGTGTCCTAAAACTTTGACATAACTTGAGGCATTTTTTTATTAACTCTACACAGCTCCCTCTAGAGCCACAAAAGCAAATACACCTTTTTAACAAATGCAGACCTACTATTTAAGACTTATCATCAAACCCTAATGTGCAAAATCTCCCAATTTTTCTTCTTTTAAATAAGGTTTGAGGTTTAATTAGGAATATTACTGTGATAACAGTTATTTTATAAATGAACCATCAAGTCTTCCCTCAGCTGTGTGGCATTTTTTCTTTTTTCCTCCTTTTCTGTAGAATGAAAGAAAGAGAGAAAGGCTTCCCTTTTGAAGGGCAGTTTTCCCCTTGTTGTTATCTGCCACTCCTAGTACAAGCACTCTCTGTATGCACACCATGTCAAGTGCTAGCATTGCCAGCTCCCTGACAAGTAAATGAAAGGTCCCATCGTTCTTCTTGTTTCTTCCCAGGTGACACCCACTGTCCCCATTCCGTCACCATCAAAAAGCCGAACAAGATGCCGAGAACCTCAAAAACGGTCCATTATGGGCTGCCAGGGGGAGTGCAGACACCATTAAGGAATGGTATCGGTTACAAATAATGCATGTCTCCCGTCTCATTCTCATCTTGTCTGAGAGAAGCGGGACGGCACAGAGATGTACAGATGCACCACAGAGACCTTGCATGCTGAATCGCTCTCACAGACCAAGGACATCTCCTCACCAGAGAGATGGTGAAGAGAGGATTCAGACAAACATTTGCCGTATAATCCCACTCTAAAGTCATTAAACAACTTTATGAACAAGTGAAACAAACCTGCTATACTGATGTTCACAGCACACCACATTTGTGCGTTTTGTTTATCAGAGCATATTGTGATTATGTTTATTGTTCGGCTTTGGGAATGAAGATTATGTAATGTTACAGTTCATAAAGAGGAAAGAGAAGAAGGAGAGTCTGCATTTGTCTCAATCACCTTACCGCTGGTAATATCAATGTCACTTTTCATGAGTGCTAAAATGAAAGACCTCAGGGCTGGAGGAAGTTGTTACATAGAGGAGTGATTTCTCTTTACACATCTCTGCACACAGAATATTGTGCAACGCTCAGGATTTTTTATAATGCAAACCACATAGCTCTTACTGTAACATCGCTAAAGTAGTTTAAGATGCACTAATCAAAATGAATTATGAGCAAATGCGTTTGTTAATGCTTGTGTGAATCAATCCCGTTTAGTAAAATCCTCCCACAAAGCCTTGTGCTACACTGCATTATCTCCCTGTGATAGATCTTATAATGAAAGGTGCAGAAAGCAAAGCAAAGCGTGACGTGCTGGTTGGGGCTTGATTAAGATCCCAGTCACTGATACTGGTGCACCTTCTTTTGTACCACCTCCCACATTATATCTCTGCAGACATAATATTTTAAGAAGAGGATGTGAAAGATTCAAGATTATTTTGGTAATTTACAACAAAAAAGATTTTATTATGAAATAAAGTAAAAGTTAAGTTCCCTTATACTACTAAACCAAAAAATACTGTTAATGGAGATATATAAAAATATGTTTATTAAAGTTATAAAATGACTTTTTACATTTCAGTGTTAAGGAGAGGCTGATAATTTTCACAGTTAGAGAATAAAAGTTGTCCCTTAGTCTGGAGGTACAGCAGAAACTTCTGTGTCTCTTTCCAGAAGGCAGCAGGGTGGACAAGCTGTGCCTGGGTGGGTCTTTCCTTTCATATCCTCTGAGATGAATAAGATCTTTTTCATTTTTTTGCATTCAACCATATTCATAAAATGTAGTCGAATTATTGGTCTGCATTTAATCCCTCTCTGAGAAGCAGTGGGCACCGCAGGGACCAACTTCAACTCTTAGCCAGTGCCGTATAAGGCAACTAATAGGAACTTTTACCTATGTACACTTTTTAATACTTTGGGAAACTGGAGCCCAAATATGCACAAGTAAGCACATGGAGGACATGCAAACAGGGTTCAAACTCAGGACCTTCTATCTGTGAGGAGACAGTGTGAACCACTGTTCCACCATATTGCCAGAGGTTTAGAGGTTTATAGAGGTGACTAAGACATGTTATTAACATAAATGGAGATCTGTAGTGCTAATTGTTTAAGAACTACAGTGCACAAAGGACACACACTCATTGTGTTGTGTCTCATTTTAAAGGTTCAGTGGTTTTAAGGGTCATGTAACCACATACGGAGGCAAGTTTACATTTGATTGGTCGACAAGAACTGACCACTTGATCAAATGTTAAACTGACTTTATGATCATTTCCTCATGTTGGTAACGATATAACTCAGTATGAGGCTGAACAATTGATGTAGTAGGTTGTAGTTAACGTGGCCTTCAGCAAAGTAACATTCAAAATGTACATTTTGATGAAGAGTTCATCTTGTAGGCTAATAAGCTATAAAATGCAGCTAAGCTAGCCATCATGTCCTGCAGGTTTTGTTGATGCAGCACAAGCTGGCCAAGTTTAACCAACCGGCTTTTCAAATTTTCTTTGCAAAACCTTTGACAAAATAAACCATCTAAAGGGTGAATGCTAAGTTATGTTTTGCTGTCTTTGAAATCTTTACTACTTATTGTAAGCTAGCTTCTGACTGTGGAAAACAATTTAATACACTGTAATGCTAAAAGGCTACTAGCAGCTGTCAGCAGCTTTTATGGTGGAATATTTTCTTGCACATTACAGATGGGTAAGTTGATGCATGAATAAATCAACACACCTTAAATTATAATATGAAAACTTTAAATATTCTAGTTGTGTTTATTAGCTCTCTTGCACGTCATATGTTTTTGTAATGATCAAATCTTCAAGTGCTTAAAAATTTTATGTGAATTTCAGCCAAGTAATGCAAACTGTGAATATTTCATTTCCTCACTTTGACACTGGCAGAACGAAGCATACCTAAAAGTTACTACTAAATGTAATTCCTGTAAAATGTGAGCTTCTGGAAAACACCTTACATAATGTCTGAGCACATTTTCATTCTAACAGCCCCAAAGTCAACACTGACTTTCGACCAGCCTTTCTGCTTTCATGCATGTGACAATCTTAAGATGTAATCTCAATACTCTAAAGGCTCCCTCTTTTACTGTGAGATGCCATTAAGTTCTGAGGCATTTATGTCTTTTTAATGAGAGAGCTAAATTGCCTTCATGTGCAGTGATTTTTTTGCAAATGAAAACCTTGCAGACTGTGAATGTCAGGAAGACGATGAAATGTTTCCTCGGCACATTGTGGGCCACGGACTGTAACGTTCGGATTCACGCTGACGACCATGTGACAAGGCCGAGCACTACTTTCTACTGGAAAATTTAAAATTTAATGAACAAAATGCAGAAAGTCTACAAGCACATTACACTGTCAGTACAGTCTGTGTCACAAAAATGACTAAAATTTGCTCTAGTGAGACTGTACCAAAGATTCATCCTGCAGTATCCTTTTGATAAACAAAGACTAGACACCTGTATCTGCTAAAGATGATTCCTTTGGTAAAAGCAATATTTGAGACATCTTTAGATAAAGCCTGGATTGTGACAGCTACAGCAGAGGGTATCAGTTATTATTTAATGCTGGCATTATATTTATATTTATCAGAGGGCTTACCTCTAGATCATCTTTCTATTCTTTACACACTCTGTGGTTTGACAGCTACAGATACCTCCAACTACATCCATCTGATGTTCTCACCTTGGAGTCATTATGCTAATCTGGTTGAACAGATTTGTTATCTGACAAAAATAATCTGAACCAAGGGTGACTAGCCAGTGAATGCAGTCTGCTCAGTTGTCATGGAGATGTCTCAGTTGCCATCACATGGCCTCAGTGTGTAACTTCTTTCACATGACAAACGGTGACCATATGTGGGAGTAGTTGCAACCTCCATTTCTGTTTAAAGATAGTCTCTGGCGTAGGATGTGAATTTCCTCTTTGATCGTTCAAAGATTCCTGGATAATTTGACGCTTTACTAGTCAAAGCAGTGACTGTTTTCGATCTGGTGTTCACCGACCGTTGATATTGTCCTTTTCCATTGTTTTCTCAGTTACTGGTCCTTGGTAATTTAGGATGTGCTGTTCCCCAGAGTTGTTCAGTCTGATGTGATCACAACTAAGCCACATCTGTAAACACTGAACAACTCCGTCTACTGTTAAAGACTGAAATGGAGTTGAAAGCTCCTAAAACAATTCTTGTTGGACCTTAATTACTTTGTCAAACCAATATTTCCAAGGGCAAGAATGAACTTCAACGCTTGAACTCTGTGATCCATTGTACTGCTGTTGCCATGGGAGAAGAGGAGGGTGGTGCATTTCGAACTGAAAAATGGTCTAAAAACATTAAAACTACTGTAGCAAAACAGTGAACATAACCATTATTCTGGTTCTGACAGGGAATTCATAGTGCTCAGAACAAGGCTACAGGCCATACTCATTATAAAATTATACCATTAGATCTTACCCCTTAATGCTGGCAGAGCAAGAAGAGCTTAACTCAGGCTCTTAGGCTGTGTTTAATGAAGACCAGCCAGGTGTTGTTATCTTGTAAAGTTATGCATGTGAGTCGTAACATCATGCAGTCAGATAGGCTGAGGCACAAATTTCTTCCATCTGATTTAACCATGTACTGCTCAGGTTATTTGTAAGGGCAGCAGTGCAACATAACCAGACACTGGAGCTGCTTAGCCATGTGTTTAACGTTAATATCTCTCCCCTGGAAATTAAATTCATATCATAGTAATTACTAACAGCATCTTTCCGACTGATGAAACACTACACTTATTTACCACAGCAGCAAAAAAGAGGTAGGGGTGGATTATGAGCGTAGAAAGTCCATGTGACACCAGAATCGAGGTTTGCGTCCTTAATCCAGTAAGTGGTTGAGGTCAGGACAACCCGTTCCCACCCTGTCAAATTTCTTTTGACAAGCCCTTTGGTGGCTGATACAAACACACAAGGACCCCTTTAGCACATGTCTGACATTCAAAGCTTTTCTAAACATGTGGTTTATGTTGTGAAATTGTCGCAATTTGATTTGGTTTAGGCAACAGAAGTACTCACTTAGGTTTAGCAAAAGACTGATGGTTTGACGCCACAAGTTTCACCTTCAGCTTTGCACTTTCAAGCTCTTTGTGTAACTTTGAGTGCTATGAGAGAGTAACATTGACTTTATATTGGAGTTTGTCAAAAGCACAGCACATCTCAACGCATTCTTTGCACTTTGTTTACATGTTGTCAGCCATGTTTTTGATTTGCCTGGCTTTTTGTAAAAGGATACTTTCTGCATCTGTACAAGATAGCAAGGGGCATGATAAATTATCCTCCTTATGTTGATATAAATCAAAATCAAACCTTGTAAAGTTAGCTGCATATGAACATAATTTCAAGGAGACAAGGTTGAAAATGTTATACAAACTGTCTCTGTGCACTCAGTAACCTTGTTTCGTATTACATTCCATGGTCCATTGTCACCAAGTTATTAATAAAAACCGATTTCCTCAGGAGCAGTTCTTATGTTCCACTGTTTGATTTCAGATCTTAATACACAAAACTGTACCAGCCTGAAATTGTTTGTTGAGATTGAATCAGATGCCACTATGTTGCCTTCCTCTCTCATAAAATTTTATCATTACCATGATTTACCTGAATGAGGAGTCTCTTGGAAAAAGCCATAAAAAACAGAGCAAAGAAAGAGAGTGATGGTTGTTTATATGCGGTGCCTCAAGTGGAGGGCAGTGAGGAGAGACGATGCACAGCATAGTGAGAGATAAACACATGAGATACAGAGGCAGATTGACGAGTGAAATCAGCAGCGTGATTAATGTGACAACCTTTAGGAAAAGGTTATGGATCCAGAGGGAACACTAATGTCTAACAGTAACGTGGGATACAGAGGAGAAGTCAAATGGAGAAAAGGTCAGGAGTCAAATAAGGTGCAAGAGTACAGGAATACCTCATTGTCATTGGGTGCTGTACTCTGAACTCTGTGCTCCTGCATTCATCCTGAGGTTTGTTATATTTTGCCTCTTTAGTTACGATGCTGGATGTTACAGCTGAAGAGCTTTTACACACTGCACAATTTCATTCCCAGTAATTTAAATAACATTCAGTCATAATATTTTGTGAGTAATGGCGCACAACATGCTTGCAGTGCTGCATACTAACTGCTCTGTAGCTGCACTGAGTTTAGTCAAATATCAAACAAAGTAGCCCTAAAACAGGGAGGTAAATTATTAATAGCAGCATTTAACAGTAATATTTGCCCATATTGAATGTTTAACACATGAAAAGGAGGATATTTTTGCAAATAACTTGTCAGGTACCTAGAGTTTAAAGATGGGATAGGCAGTTTATTTAGAGTGTCACTGGGCAAAAAATCTATAAGAATCCTTTAGCATATTTTAACTCAGTTGCTTCTGACAGAAAACCTTGACTTCTGCACCTCCTCTTGGCTGTGTTTCCAGGCCTAAGAAAAGCTCATTCTTGATGGAGGATTTCGGCCAATCATGGGTCATTTCAGAGAGAGGACGTTCCTGTTGGATGTTCTGCAAATGCAGATTTGTGAGCACGTCCGTTGGCGAAGCTCATTCATTGGCAGAAAATCCTGCAACTTGTCAAACATTACCAATATGTGCATGAATGTTCAATGCCAAAGGAAGCACCATGGCAAACAGTGTGTGTGTGTGAGGTATATGCTTTTACAAAGCTGAACATGTCCAATTTCCTTTTCTGTGTTATTACAGGGGAGTGTGACAGTCCAATAAAATTACAATCCTCTGAGAGAAAATCAGGTCCTCCTCTGTTTCTTGCCTCTCAGGACCAAAGCTGAGTATTGCTGAACATCCTCTCATCCTGCTGTAAAATTGTGCTGCATATTACAGCTGCTTCTGAAGCCTGTGGCACTCAGCCTTGAGGCAGGAGCATCTTTAAGAAGACAAGTCGCAATGAGAGGGACTTGAGTCTGGTGGGGTTTACGCTGCGAGTAGCGAGCCAGACGCGGCATGAGGTGCTGCAGTAACCACACAGCTCCTGCTGGTGGGGCTCAGCAAAGTGATACGAGACAGCAGAGTGTGCTTTCAAAACTGTGTCCCACAGCTTTAATAGCCAGTAATAGCCTGGTCCTAGTCTCCACCCTGGTGCTCTGAGGATTTGTGCAGCCTTGTCAAAAAATGCTTTCACAAAACAAATAGATAGCATTATCCATAACCCTCACTCAATTAATATAATCCTGGGGTGACGAACAGAGACTAAAATGCACCCTACATAATGCAAAGTTGAGACTACATAATATTTTCTGCTGTGTAAATAGTCTGTGTTTTAGATTACGTGATTATAGTCATAAATTCTTGCAGTGACTTGACAGAGATATGACAGACTACTCGTTAGTCTCTGACCAATCACAGCTTGGCTGGCCAACCTTCATGAATAAGAATGTAAACAAAAAAAGCTAGTTTCTATGATACTTACTTGCCATCTTGTTTTTGGAAAAATCTAAAAAAGAAAGAGAAAATGACTGCAACCTCTCTTCTGTTTCACAGTTCCTCCCTCGTAGCACCAACA
The DNA here is from genome assembly GCA_029783645.1 of Ctenochaetus hawaiiensis. NCBI lineage: Eukaryota > Metazoa > Chordata > Actinopteri > Acanthuriformes > Acanthuridae > Ctenochaetus > Ctenochaetus hawaiiensis. The sequence goes on from JAPZDY010000005.1 coordinate 10,233,786, forward strand.
ACACTGTTCATTTTTTGTTTTGCTCAGCTTACAGATGTGCACAGCTTTCAACTTTTAGAATGTGTTGAGGAATTTGTCATAAAAGGCAAAATAAAGACATGCTAGTCTTTATGATGGGATGTCATGAGACCAGATGCAACATGATACCCTACAAAGGAAAGAGCGATCAATTGTCATGCCGTAGGCTCTCAGGTTAGGCTGTTGTTGAGCTCATGCTGTGTAATCTGAACCTGATATAACTGTGGGGTCCTTTGTTTGACTCTCGTGTGTTATGCCCTTCTCTCTCTCTTTATCAACTAGAGGAAAAAAATGGCGATAAAATCAGAAGAAAAGAAAGGGACATAAAAACGAGAAAGCCTCAAAGTGCAAATAAACAGCGCTGAATATGTTGTATTCAGAATTTTATAATTACAAACAAGCAGCAGAACATAATTAAAAAGCCCTTATGCGCAGTACCTTCGTCTGTAGCCTTTACAGCTTTCCCTCAATTGATGCACATGAATACACTGCAGGGTATGAATCAAACTATGAATCTAGTTGTTTAGCAGCATATTATATAACTGTGATGCTGCATGCCATCCTCAGTCATGCCTGTCTCTCTTGACTGTGACAGTTCAAGGCAACTGTGCTCGGAGAATGACAGTAAAAAGATGTTTAAAAAATGTTCTTCTTAATGCTCCTGGACTGCAGAGGAGTAATGGAAAGAGATCAAAGTTGGTGCATTGTGAGGATAAATCAGAGAAGTCAGCAAACTGTAAACAGGTAGAGGTTTTGACTCTGACTCAAGCACACACACAAATACACACATACACAAGCACACACACACATACACACACTACATTCCATCAACATCAGTCAGTCCCACTGTTGTACTGGGACGTGATCTGTCTTTACTTATTTACTGCTCACTGTGTTAGCCTTTGCTCTGAACAACTTTCTGCCCAGCTCACAGAAATATATTGCTTTGCTTTTCCCCATTGTCTAGCCCACCCTCAAGCACCTGCAACAATATCCAACCAACTCCCACACATGAATGTCTTGTTGAGTGAATTCAGTTCATCCTCTTGCGCTCAGGCTGAGAGGTGCAATGTGCCTTTTAGCAGCCTGCAATCAGGAAGAAGCGTGCTCATTATGGTCAATTACAAGCTAGTAGTCTGAGGATGTTTCATGGAGTTGTTTTAGTGGTAATATTCATGCTAGCTGCAGCAATACAGCTGAGGTGGTTCACTGGTTGCTTGGTTTGAATTGTAATAACTCGATTCTCTGACTTTTCCTTTTCCAGTTTTGTCTGAAACCGCCTTAATGTAGATTAAAAAATCTTTGCACATTAACATGCTAAGCTAATAAGTTGAGCATTGTAAACATACATGCTAAACATCTGCATATTACCACAGTCATTATCATTGTGCTAGCATCATGACTTTAGCATTTGGATAAAAACATTGTTGTACCATATTTGTAGTACACTGTTTAGATCATGTTAGTCAACAAACTCGCTACCAAATATTTTATGCTAACAAGAAATCCTGCAATTTGTCTGCCATGCAAAAGCAAACTGTGACTTTTTTAATGCTTCTGCCAGTAAAACCCAACAAAGAGACAACAAGACAAACTGTGTTCCTGAAACTGTTTCATTACCATCTGTAATTTGTGTTCATGTTTTCCAGCCATACTTAGCTTCTCCTTTGTGCTTTGCACTGTGAGAGAATTGCATCCACCAACACCAGACTAAAAAGTATTTGTAGTGTGCGTGTTGGCTGTTCATTGTCTGAGTATAATTTTTGGGCAGTTTTCCGGTGTAAACACAAAAAAATACCTCCTCAGAATTAGTATGGATTTGGGACACAGAGTGTCTTGTTTTTTCTAATTCTCAAAGTAAGTCTTAAATTAAATTGCTAACAGTACAGCAATTATACCAAAAAAGATGTTTTTTATTAATATCACATCTATTTCTCAGCCATTGTCTCAGATTCCTATAAGACTTTAATCAGGTGTGACAATCAAACATAAATTTAATGCACATTGTATTTATCAAACTCTTTACACATACATCAGCTGCATCTAAATTACACCAAGATTCAGTATGCCCGTCTGCAGCTCCCCTCATCGTTCCTTACTGTAGTTTCCTTTTTTATCCATACTTTTAAACTCCTCTTCCACCTCTCCTTAATGGCCTCTATTTAGTTTGTGCTCCAGTGAAGTCAGGCTGCTGTACAGATGAGTATTCTGGGGTGGAATGAGATGCAATATGCCTCCTATCCATTATTGATCCATGATTAACTGGAGCTCAGCAGAGTTTGTGATTCAAACCAAGCCTTTTATCATCATGGGGGATGGAGAGTCACTTCACTCCCTCCATCCCTCAAAGAAATAGGTAAAAAAGAAAAAAGTTAACAAAGCAATAGTATTTGCAGTGTCCAATCATCAGATACCTCCAAAAGTGAAAGGACGGCTAACTTCCCCTCTTAATGTTTACTGTTAAATTGACTCAAACAACATTTTTGGTTCCATAGACTTAGACTGCTACATGAGTACTATAAAGCTCAGTTAAATCACCACACGCTAAATATTAAGTAGTGTATACTGTGACTGCTGGTGAGGGTGACATCATGTCAGGTACTGTAAGGCTGGAGAATGATTGAAGTTTCACACAGTTTCCTTTTGTAAAAAACTCTTTCCATGGTCGATTTGTCTCTAAATTGCGTTGCTGTTAGTTGACCAGATTTCTTTGTGTTATTACTCAAAACACAGTTGCCCTAATGGGTGGTAATTTAAATACACGCACACTTGTTGTCCGTAGTTCTCATAGATCTGTTTATGGATGTTCTGTTTTTCAATAATCATACAACATGCGGCTTTTTAAGAGTTGATGATGCAAATACAGAGAAATACTTGATTTATGATAATTTTAACAAAATGTGCTCATATACAGACTCTGCTGTCTGAATACAAGCTAGAGGCCAGAACAGACACAGCTGCTTTTTCAGGATAAGCAACATTAAATATTACTTCATTATAAGTGCTGACTGTTGTTCATTTCTATAACATTTCTTCTTGTTTTTGCATTGCAAAATTGCCTGGAAGAAGGCAGCATCAGGGTGTAAACTTTTCAAAGTGCTTTTGATAGACAGTGTGAAAGGATTGTAGGGGGTTGTGCTGATGATAACACTGGCCAGAGGTAAGAGAAGCCTGTTAGCTTCCCCCCTCCCCTCGACAGCCATCCGTATCACTCAGTGAAAGTCTCCTCGAGACAGCTCTGCAGACCCATTGATCCTGATGCATTTTGACACTGATGGTGCACACAGCTGACCTTTGGGCTGTCGAGTGCACTCAAACAACACTTGCTGCATGTGTTTATGTCCCAGAGACAGTCTAATGAGGATGTATCCGCAGCCAGCCAACTCCAGGAGCAAGTGCCAGAATGCAGCTGCTGCCACCAGGGCTGTAATCACACCCTCCTGCCTGACTCGCATTGGATAGCCTTGTCAGCGGTGGCATTCCTAAGGTGCTGTTCCCCGGATAAACCCAAGATATATTTTTGGCAAATCTTGTGGTACGTTCAGTCAGATAATGTTGCTATTTTTGCACTTCAGCACAAATAAAACTTGCCTTTTCTTCAGTGTGCTCATGCCTTAAACCATGTTTGTGTGACAGGAAAGTTGAATTCATTCCATGAAAATTCTCTCAGTGAACTAAACTGGAAGAAGTTTGATTGAGATAGAAAAACAGGCTGACAAGTAAAATCTTTATGCACAGCAGCCCACAACAGCTTGGAATATAACCTGGTCTGTCAAAACTGCATTCACTGGATGCAAATCAACAGTTTTACTCTTTACCAAATTGTCAAACTATCTCTTGTTTTATTTAGTTTGTGGCATACAATTGCTCTTCTTAATGTGCAAATGATTTTGTAACCAATGAATACATTCAATTAAGTAATCCTTTATTTAAGTATTTAAACTGACTTGGACAATTAAATTTGCTTTCATTTTTAGTTCAATCTCTTACTGTTTTTAATAAACCAATTAATTCTTCATTTAAAAAGAAAGTCAGAAAACATTACACAATGCCTATTTAAGTTCCCTGAGCTGACACTTATTGCCCCGTTCTCTCTGACCAACAGTCTATAAATGATTCTGTTTACAATGACATACAACAAAAACAGCAGAATTTTTTCTTATCAGAGATGATTCACCAAAAATATGAAGCTTTTCTTGAATAAATAATTGGGTCTGTCATTAAAGACATTGTCAGTTATATCAACTATTCAGTCACCTAATTTTTTTACCTCTACTATTGTCCTTTCCATCCTCCTCATCAAAGTGAAGCAGACTCAGACTCTAATAATGTCCATGATGTAATCTTAATGTTAAATCTGATTCATGAGAACACGTTTGGACAAAAAGGAACACATGGTTTTTAAAAAGCAAATACAAAAATCCAAACAAACAGTTTAATCTTCTCTGAAAACAAGCTAAGTAAAGTCTGGTTGAAATAAGTGTTTGTGCAGTTTTCAGAGATCTTTCTCGCCCTATCGTCCACACTGAATCCAACCCTGAAGGAAAAAGAAAGCATAAGCACAGCAGACTGTTTGTATAGCTCTTTTATTTCCACTCCTGGGCGAAACTGTGAGGATGTTTGCTGTGTTGAAAGACCCGAAGCAGCACTGAGAGCGGCTTTGGAGTCGGTGTGAAATCTCAGCGCAGCACTCCACTTTATCTGCCCAGACTGTTCTCCGGGGAGGGGTCGCACCATTAAATATTTACATGGCACTCACAGGACATCACCTTAGGAGTGGTTTACCTGACCAGCACCTGTCTGATCTTTGTTTTCCATTAGAATGCACTTGGACACATCAGAGCAGATCTCCTTGGAGGTCTTCAACCTCAGCGTGAAGGGCACATGTAATCTCCTGAGTGTGGATTCTCAGGCAGAATATCAACTTAAGAACCAGACATGATTTTTACATGATTTGAATGTTCCTTTGTTGCCACAGCAGAACACTGTGAATCCACGTTAAGCCTGTCTTCCATGTTCGGCCGTCCTTTTGCAACCACTGACAACATATTCAGTCTCTGGTGGTGAGACAGTGGTTTGTTTAAAAAAATGGATCGCTTGTCATATGCCAGTTTTTCAGCACCAAACTTCCAGTCGAATGTGCTTTCACCTGTGAAATGCCCTGCTGTGATTGGTTGACAAATGATGGGTAGGATACCCAGCTAAAGTGCAACAGATTTGCCACACAAAAACTGAAACCTCATTATTTTGTAAGAGTGACATGTTTGGGATTTAGTTGGGTCATTTTTACTCACTTTTCGTCTGTCTGTGGATTACCATTATGTCTTGATTACAAATTATTCCCCATGTTGGCAGGTGGAAGAGATTTGTGGAATGGAAACAGTTCTAGCTCAATTTTGTAAAGTCATTACTCTGATGCGAGGGTTCAATTTTCAAGGGCAGTATATAGAAACTCTATAATAATGTCATTAGTGAGACTTTCGGTTTGCCAATTAGCATTCAACCTTGAAGTTTCACACACAGACAAAAGTCACCATCTGTCAGTATAATGCAGGGCGGCCCTCTGTGATGATAATGTGCTCACAGCTCTCTAACTGTGTTTGTTTTGGCTGCAGGAACTTCTACTACATCACCATGCTGCGTGACCCAGTCTCCCGCTACCTGAGTGAGTGGAAGCACGTCCAACGAGGAGCCACATGGAAAACCGCCCTCCATATGTGTGATGGACGCTCGCCCACCCAGGACGAGCTGCCGACCTGCTACAATGGGGATGACTGGTCCGGTGTCACCCTGACGGAGTTCATGAACTGCCCGTCCAATCTGGCCAATAACCGTCAGGTCCGCATGCTGGCTGACCTGAGCCTGGTGGGCTGCTACAACCTGTCCTCCATGAACGAGAGCCAGCGCAATCACATCCTTCTGAGCAGTGCAATGAGCAACCTGAAGAACATGGCGTTCTACGGCCTGACGGAGTTTCAGCGCAAGACGCAGTACCTGTTTGAGCGGACGTTCAGCCTGCGCTTCATCTCCGCTTTCACACAGATCAACAGCACGCGAGCCGCCAACGTGGACCTGAGCGAGCTCGTGCGCAGACGCATCGAGGAGCTCAACTTCTTGGACGTGCAGCTGTACGAGTACGCGAAGGACCTGTTCCTCCAGCGTTTCCAGTTCAGCCGCCAGAGGGAGCATCAGGAGGTGCGCCTGAAGAGGCGCGAGGAGAGGCGCTGGCTGAGGGAGCAGAAGGAGCAGAGCAGGCCATGGCCGACCAAACACAGAGGGGGAGGAAATAAAGGTGGGAGAAGGGGAGGAGGGTTGGAGAAAGGGACTGACGGTGACTTCCCCACCACCACTGAGGACTACACAAGCCAAGTGGCCCGTTGGTGAGGCTCTGGTCTTAAGAGAGAGGATCAAGAGGGAGATTCCTCACAGACTAGTTCAGACTCTCTCTCACATCCTACGTCTCTCTCTCTCTCTCTCTCTTTTTTTTGTTGTCTCACTAATAATTCTGTCTCCTGCATCTTTTCGTCAGCTTCAGTGTGATCCGAGCGCTCTGCTGTTTCTTCATGGAAACTGCCAGGTCTGTGAGCCCCACAGCAGCTCTGCCTTGGAGTGCCCTTTGGTGTCTTAAATCTTTAAGTGCTGTTTATATATCTTTTTTTTTTGTCATTTGATTTTCTTGCCTTGTTTATTTATCATGTGTTGAATAAGACAGTAAACTGAGGTGAAAGAATAAACAATCAAAACAGAGAAGCTGTCAAAAGACGGCTTTGCTTTTAATTTTGACACTCAAAGCAAAATTGAAGAATGTCATTGTCTTTGTTGCAACTGAAACATATTGCATCTGAAAGATGTTCTTGTAGAGGAGCTGCTGAGGCTGCATGTCACGCGTCCGCATAGTACTGACTACTGGGAAGAATGATATCCAACAAGGCCAAGTTTGATAAAAAACACTTTTTATTTGTTGTATTTTATTTTATTTAATGACAAAGAAATCCTCTCTAAAGACTGTTGCATGCATGCCATACCTGTTTTAAACCAAATGATCAAAATACATTTGATTATCTACTTTTATTTTGGTTATAGCCAAATAAAAATGATTTTTTTTCAAGGGCAGTATCTTGCAGACTCTCACAAGTCTCCCAGAGATAATGTAATATGTCCACACGGAGTTAATCACACAGTGACAAAGAGGGCATATTAAACTTTCGCTGTACTTGTGGTAGTAGATTATGTTTTTTACATGGGAAAAGGAAACAAGTTCTCTGTGATGGGAAAAGCATATTTTTTTGTGAGTAATTCATTTTTGAAGTAGCGGCTGGCAGAGATAAAAAAAAAAGTTGGTAAATAGTCCAAGTGATGAAATGTGTCAGTGTGGCTGCTGTGTGGCTCGACTGTGAATGAGACGATCAGCATGCAGTTCTTACGCCCCTCCCCATCATGCTGGCTGCTTTTACATGTTTGTAGAGCTGACGGCGGCTGCACAGTGGGCAGTGAGAGCGCTCTAATGCCAGCAGAGCGCCGGCCTACAAAAAACCAGCCTCAAAGCAGAGAGTCGAGAAATTAAACATGTCTGTCATCTCTCCTGCCCAATAGTTTCCAGTCCCTCAAATCCAATTAGTGCGGCAATACATGAAGATGAAAGAGGGGCTTGTTTTTATCTGGTTGAATAGGCTTCAGCGATGCTTTTTATGCCTCTTATCTCGTATTCACTGGAAGTCCCTGCTTATCAAATTAAACGTTAACTAAACGTCAAGATTGAAGTGGTGTTGTTGCTGCTATTTTGACAGAAATGTTTCATTTCTTCTTTGATTATAAAATACCTCAGAGAGCACACTTTTATTTCATTTTAAATAATCACCTGTTTTTTTTTTCTCTTGCTTGAGTGACGTAATCAGCTCATACAGTGAATGTGTTCAGTGACTACAGGTACAGTGATTAGGAGCTGATGGGGTGCACTTATTTGTATAGAACCACTTATGTCTGTATGAGTGTGAATGGATAGAAAAGAACAAAGATTAGGTATATAGCATACTGTCAACAATCGATTAATCGAGTGTCTCAAGTGGAGCCAAAGCTCTGAAGATGGAGTCATTTTGTATAATTTATATACAGGTTCATTTAGTTAGCAGTGACACAGGATGGTGGCAAAATATTATTCAATGTAACATGACTGATCAGCGGTGAGCTTGGATATTAGTCTTTGTCATCCAAACAGTATTTCAAAGGAACTTTTGCAAAATACTATTATCTCCATTTTATGCTACTTTACAGAATTTGAAGACTCCATTCTACTCCATTACATTACTTTCACAACTTAAGTTTCATATTACATCTAAAACCTTACATGCAACATGAGAACGTGGCCTCTGTGTGAATGCTTTCATCTTAGTCAGGATTTTCCTCCTCTTTGCTATCTGGTGTCGTTCATCCTGGCTTAAGCTCCACCCAAGTTAATTATGATTGGTCTAGAGAAGAACCAACAAGCCAGAGCGATTTTATATCCCGTCAGCAGAGTGATGATATGTGCAGCTGGACCTTTCTCCAGTGCTGACACAGCACTGTGGAGATAGGACTGGCTCTGTGAGACTAATGTACCCTTAACAATAATCCAATTACATAAAAATACCTTTTACAAGTTCTTTATACTCAGTTGTGCCCTATAATATTAAATATGTTAACCCACCAGTCTGATTGATCAGAATTACATGAATTTAGGTTGATTATATTTGTTCAAAAATGGAAAAAGTGCTCTGATTTTTTTACTAAAAGTCCCACTACACTTAAAAATGTGCTTATTTTTCCCTCACTTGGATGTTTGAGCCTCACTTTGCTGAAGGATGCACGTGCAGTTTGACACTGGAAGGCTGTCTTCTCATTAATCTATTAAAGGTGGAAAAAAAAGTCCCTGTGCTCACAGAGAATCTAATTTTAAGTGGTGAGCCTTAAAGTATTTGTGAAATCACAACTAGTTTGGAAGCAATCCTGGTCCAGTATGCAATTTACACAAGTGTGACAGGGAAGCTTGAAGTCTCCAGAGCACATAAACTGACTTTACAGGGAAGTTGGAGACCTTTTGTGTCCCGCAGGAAAAACCTTTGAAACTGAAAATGTTTGCATATTCATAAATTCTGGGCTTTTCAGTGAGAGAGAAGGACTAGATGACATTTTAAGGTAATTGAACTTTTTGTGTGAAAACCCATAAGAGACACATTATTATTCCAAGCAGAGCAATTTTGCACATCTTACAACATGTCTGGAGGGGATCTTTAAAAGTATCAATATAAATATACACCACTGCAAGTAACTCAGTTACTGAACTGCATCCAAAATCCTACTCACGTAAAACTACAGAAGTATTGATGGAAAACTTTACTTTAAGTATCAAAGTCAAAGAAACTGTTCTTTACTAAAAATATTCCCTGCACTTGATATATTATAGTGCATCAAATAGCGACATAGATGTTTATTATTTTTCAGAGTAAATTAATAAATAAACTACATTATAAGTTTTTTTATTACTGATGCATCATTATGTTGCTAGAACTTTACCTTTAGCTGATCAAGGTTAGTTAGGCCTCCTCCCAAAAACAAACCATGTAATAAGTTTAGAGGAGAAATGTCTCTTTGATGGACCTGCTAACAACTCACAGACATGTGAAAAACAGTCTTAAGTAGATGAGGTTTCTCTGCAAGGGATCAAAAGCCAAAAATGTTGGAAGCCACTAGCTTACAAAGTGTTGTTTTTTTATACATTTATCATGTTTTTGTGCAAAAATCCCAACCTGTAAAGTACCTAGTCGCACTTATAATCAGAATCAGAATCAGAAATCAGAATCAGAAACAGCTTTATTGGCCAAGTACGTTCACAAACATACAAGGAATTTGGTTTCGGCAGGTGGTGTC
>JAPZDY010000005.1:10244325-10254539 GCA_029783645.1 Ctenochaetus hawaiiensis
CCTCTTCCTGGTTCTGGAGGAGTACAGTTCCTGGATGGAGGGCAGGGGGGCTCCAGTGATTTTTTCTGCAGTTCTAAATGTAGTTGAGTAAAACTGAACAAATTTTCACTCTGAATCATAATAATGCAGAAGAGTGAAGTAGCATTGAACGGAAAAACTTACAAGAACCTCAATTTTTACCTAAAGGTCCAGAGTATAAGATTTAAGGAAATCCATTCTTAGAAAAATACAGGAATAGAGGATATTATTCATAAGCATTTTTTTCATTGGTGTATAATAACCTGGATTAGTTTTTTGCGACCCTTGCTGCCACCATAGGATGTCCTACATGCTCAGAGAGGGAGGGTGTGTTGAGGGATATTCAGTCATATGCTCACTGCAACTTCTGAGTAAATCTAATTAGTTACTTTTAATTACTAGTTTTGATTTACTGTAACATGTTAATCTCAATCCATCAGCTGTGGTCAGAGTTTCGTACATAGCCACATCCTGTTGCTCAGACATATGTGCTTTCATTTTTCCAGCTGAGACCCAGCCTCTTCAACCCAGTCTGTAGAGCACAAATAGAAAAAAATAAATAAGCATATTTTGTTTGACTTTTCACCAAAAGCATTTTGACAAGTCATGGAAAAGCCCAGAGGACAATAACAAAATTAATGAAGGCTGCATTTCATTCAGCTGCTCCAGTTTTAGGTTCTTGGTGTTGTCACTGTTACTTCTATTGTTACTGTTGTTAATAAAACCTTCTCTCCTGCTCTAATAAGGCAAATGTCTGCTGAAAGGGTCTATTGTGATCTTGTTACATTCACTCAGTGAACTATCGGAGTCAAACTACTTTTTAACAGACAGAGTGTATTCATTACTACAGAATCTACAGCAGTTACAACGCAGGAGAATTTCTCCTTTTAATGATAATTGCCACTTTATTTTATATTGGGAATTTCTTTTAATAAACCAACATGGCTCGGTGCTGTTTGACAGGCTGTTGGAATTGCAGTGGTCCCCAGTGACAGATGGTAAGAATGAGAACTGCTTGAGCAGTAGAAGTGCCATATAACTATGACTGAAACACTTCCTCAAGTGTTGTAAATGTGCTATATACTCAAGTGCTGTACACTGCTGTACACTCATACATATATGTGTGTGTGTGTGTGTGTGTGTGTGAGCGTGTGTGAGCTGTGTTGCATGATGAGGCTGGAGTTAGACTGCATTGTTGGCCACTCTCTGTACTCTGATTTCTCCATGCCAGGCCTCTCTGCTTATTCTCTGTCTGAAAAAATTAATTATTGAAGATGGTTTAACTGCTCGAAAAGTACAAATAAAGCGAAAGAATACTGTAAAACTTAGACTTATTATTTCTGCAATTTTGTTTTTAATATTTGTTTTTTATCAATGACAAAAAAACTGTCAATGAATTTTTAAAAACTGGTAAGAAGGGAACTTTCAGATTATGGTGTAAATAAAGTGATGAGAGCAAAAAAAAAAATCCAAAACAAACAAACATGTATTTGGCACTCAAAATTTCACTGCTACTCCCAGGCGCGTGTGACATGCCGCTTTGTTAATGAAGCTTTTTAATTAATTTGTTCTGCCACTCCACAAAGGCACACATCTTTGAGATGCTTGTTCATCTGTATTGATTTTGTTTATTCATATAATTTAATTGTTGATAAAGAATGGCTTTGGCTAATTTAAAATAGCAGTATTACCAACACCTCAGTGATAAAAGAGAGCTTTCTTAATGTAAAAATCTCTGTATACATGTTAAAAGTCTTGTGATGAAATGAACAGTCTAAGAGCCTTTGGGCGTGTAATATATAATCTGCCTTTTTTTTCCTTGTCAGATCTGAAAAAAAAGTAAATTCTGCTAAAGATATCAGAAATAAATGCATTGAATGGCCATGACATTATTATGCGTGATGTGCTGCTTTTATGTTGTCAGTCGAAATATCTACTGTTGATGGTTTAATGTTGAAAAACACACTTTCATCTATCAGTTTTGTCACAGTCACAGCAATTAATGTTATCCATCCATTCACCCATTCATCCATCTGCAATATCCACTTATAAGGGCACAGGAGGCTAGAATCTATCCCGTCATACATCAGGAAAAAGGGGGAGAGGAATAAAGTGTGTGGCAAAACCTGATAAATAATACACTGAAGTAAATCCCCGAGCTCTCATTGCAAAGCATTATAGCAAAGATCTGATGTTAAGTTTTTAAACTTTTAATATTCTGGCAACACACACAACAAAATCATTTTTACAGGTGTTTTCCCAGAGCTTATCTCTTTCCAAATAGACATTCAAAATATATCAAGAAAGTTTTTTAGTAAACCATCTCAACAAAGCAGCTCAATGACAACATAATTGGGATGCTAAACTAAGTGTAATATGTACAGTTTAACCATATTTTGGCCCAAATGTAATGCACACACAGAGATATTTGCTTTTCCTTGAGTATTTTGACCGTAATTTACTCATTCTCAAGCAATTTTAAGAATAATTGTTTTCTTAAGTAGACAAAAGCAATTTTAAAACTGCTTTACTAACAATTTTTTCATCTTGCAGAAAGGTCCTCAAGGAAGAAAACAGAATATGTTCAGACCCAATTATGGCCAGTTTTATACAGTTACAGAAAACAAATTCATCTAAAGATTTTTCTTTTTTCATATGTGAAGAAATAAAAAGTTTCACAGATGTCTGGTGCCTTTGTTAGGTCCAATTAAAGATAAACACAGCCAGTGAGTGTTTTTAGGAAACTTGATATTTTTGCTAGTTTTAGTTTATTCAAACTTAAACAAACAATTAGCAGGCATATACCCTTATTAGGACAGATTACAATTTTATTTACAAAAAATAATACCCGCAGATGCAGTGAAAACATAACATGTTAACTGTATTTTAGCAAAACATAAGTCTAAATTATTCAAGTAAGACATATTTTTATAAAATTATAACATGAAAAGCAGTGTTAAATGTAAAAAACTGATTATGTTCACGGAGAACTGATGTGGTGTTCACAAGTGCAATAATACCATTAATAATAATAATACTGCCTGTACACTTCGTGCCTCAATGCTTATGTTTAGTTAACTTGATTTTTCCCACAGTTTATATCATAGCAACCTGCATTCACTGACATACAGAACATCTTATATTGTACAGTTAATAATGGCTCAGCCTGCCAGTCAGTGGCTGCAGCAAGTCATTTCCACCTAGGTATGACTGTACCATCTTGCAATGGTTTGGTTAAATGTGGGAAGTATTTAATATTAATGGATTTAACTATACTTTCTGAAATTCAGAGTGAGCATTAGATCTGGCACCTTAACCAAATGCTGGTACACAGAAACAGGTCTTACAACACTTAGAATGAACATCAGTAACAACAGTGAATACATGTAACATGTAAGAATATATATATATATTATAGAGGAACATGAATCTAACTGTGATTTTGCTGTTCAATAAAATACCTAAACAAAATGAAAAAGGTTCAACACAATGTTCTCATCTACAGTAAAATGATCTTAGAATAACAATTACTGCTTCTCGAAAAGACTTTTATAAATATTGCCCTCACCTTGAAATGATCAAGGTTTGTGGCAAAATGCAATGTCATGCTGAAATAACTTTTGTTTAAAACAAAGTTAAAGTATTTGATTTGCTTCTGATTCTGTTAAAATTTGTTTTCAGTTTCATTTGTCCTTCCTAAACCACGCTGAGTAGGCCTTTCTGCCAGAGCATAGATAGTCAGATGAGAGAACAGCACCAGCAGGCCTCTGAATATTTAAATTCATTGATCCTCATATTAACATGCAGATCATTTATATACCCACAGTTCACATCCTCAATGAGTACAGGATGTGATACAGCTTGCATCATAAACTAAAACCTAACTTTTGGGTTTCTGAACCACACAAATGTCCCATATAGAGCTCATGGGTTTGTCAGAATATATTTTAGGCAACACTGACATCCACAGGCCATATGGTAGAAGTGCTGCTTTTTGTGTCTCCCCTGATCATGCTATGGATAGTTAATTTTTATTATCACATAATAAATTTTAAGTTTTATTAACGCATAAATTAATGCATACATTTTAATTTTACATCAGCGATGAATGGAGTGAATGGAAAGCTATTCTTCCAGTCAAATATTGCATTTTCTCAAACACAAACTTTTTTAACATTTAACATTTTTTTTCCCTAGACAGAAGGTCTGCTCTCAGTGATTATATGTGCTGCATGTTTGCTTGTAAAAACTTCACATTTTTATTCAGTGTGCTTATAAAAGAGACTGATAAAAGGATCAAAAGCAAATATACCAGAAAAGTTTTTTATCATTGTAAAAGAGTGTGTTGATGGGTAAAGGGCATCATTTTTAAGTGACAAATATTCTAAATAGCAAAAAAGTAAGCAAGAATGTATCATAGATAATGTTTAAAAACAAAACAAAAAAACATGGCCTGTTTCCCCCCCCCCCCCCCAAATAATCTTTTCAAATTGTCTGTGATTTTCCAAACACATATCATTTTAAGGCATACAGGTTATCTGATTGGTGTATAGCAGGATGTACATGTACATGTCTGTCAACTGACAATCCACAGTTTAGTTGAGGTGATAGTTTCTGAAAGTGCCTGTGAAATCATACTAAAAACTATTCAAACTTGGACGCCTAATAAGGCTTAACAGTGATGTAAATTAATATTAAATGGGGTGAAATTAAGTAAATAATAAAATATGCACACAGCACTGGACAAAAGAAAAAACATGAAAGCATAAATTGTGGTATTCTCTTTGTTCATACATTAGCTGACTCACTTTGACAGTGACATTTCCCTCAAAGGGAGCAATATGGTGACCTTTCCCGTTGGCACTTGATGCCGCCTTCCAGCTTGTTGACGGGATCTGTCACTCTGACATGTCACATAAATCTCAATTGTAGGCTTCAAGAGGCCTGTAGAAGCATCCATTAATTAGTGTGTTTTTCATGAGCACCAGCAATGGCTATGTAATGAATAGATAAAACGTTATAGTCACTCATTTTCCTTAAAATAAACATATAAATATTCCAGAACGCAAACTTACGCTACTACAAGGTTATATGGTCAGTAGGCTGGTGAACGTCAAGCTATGACCACAGAAACTTTTTTGTTGCTCCTCATGTTTTTGAGAACAAGGAGCATATCTTTGCTCTCTATTGTTTGCGTGTTGTCTCTGCTACTAAAAAAACTAGTGTCATTACCTTAAACTACGATGAATAACCACTGAAAAAGCCATTACTTTTCCCTCAAAACCGTTTAGGCTTAGGTCTGCTCAAAGGCTCCCTCTAGTGATGGAAACTGTGTAGTACATTCACAAACTACACTGCATAAAATACAAAAATTATAAACAGTGCAGCTTTAAGCGACAGCTTACACCAGTACAGTTGAAATATATTAACACTAGCTGTATTTTAAGAGATCAGCTGAGGATGTGACTGCAAATTTACCTGTTGGCTGACTTGAATTTAACTGTAAGAAAACTTTACGGGAACTTGGGGATGTGGGGTCCCTTGTAGAAAATAATAGAAAATACCTCAAACGCATGTGTTTGTGTGTGTGTGTTTGTGTGTGTACTTGTGTTTACTTCCGCTGCATTTGACATAAGAGCCACATCAAACTCTAAAAAGGGCCTCTCGTGAAACTGAACAACTGTTTTGCATCTAATTTTGTTTAAATTAATCATTTTCTTTACCAGTATGCCCTTATTTTCACTGCTCATACGAACAGATATGGTACAGAACTTTTGAGGTTACACTGGTTATTTTATTACAGTGCAGATTATAAGGCAAAAATGTGGTTTTCACGCTCAATTTTATATGGATATACTTCGTAATTAAATGTTTATAATTGTGCGTGAAAGCGTGCTCTCAACTAATCCAGAAAAACTCAATTGATTTTATTGCTGTTCCCTTGGTAACAAGCAAACCCTTGCCCTTTCAGCCCACTGGCATTCGTGTGGACTGTACCACTTTGTGGACGTAGGGGTGTCGTAGGAGATAAAAGTTACAGAATAACGTTTTTTTGCGAACTATTGACCACGCTGAAATCAGATAAATAAATACAATACTTATATATAAAACGATATTTTCTGCTTTCGATTTAAAACTTTGTCTATGTTATTATAAATTTAATTTGGGCTTCTCTGAGCACCCCGGGAAAACCCCTTATCACATTAAACTGACGATTGTACAGTAAGCTGTCAAAAGCTTGTTGCTTAAATCTGTGCAGTGCTACAAAGTCAGGAAGAAATGAGGTCGGATACATGGACGAAATAACAAGCTACAGTTCTGCGAAGACTAGAGGAATTAAACTGATTGTTGACCAGACCTTTCGGCAGCACTTGACATCTTGTTTTTGTTAGTTCCTTTGGGCTGCCTTGTCGTCATTTCTCGCTGGTCCGTGATCTTCTGGGAAGCTGTTCATCCGTAATGATGAGGTAAGCAGGTGCTCTCCTTAGCTAACACTGTGCTGATGTTTGCTAATGACTGTTAACGTTAACGTTAATTTAATACGACAGCTATTATTATTTATCTTGCTAGCTAAGTATTTGTAATGCGCTAGCTATAGTAGCGATAATACAAGTGAAAGACTTTTTACCATAAATGTATGCTGCATTCGAGATATCAAACTGTGCAAATAAGGCACTGTGATATAAGACATGTCAGGTGAGCACTACCATTGTGGCGGTGAGTTATTGTGTGTTCTGCTTTTTGCTAATTGGGGTTAGAAGTTGATACATAACAGTGCTTACAGTCATGTTCGGGATCAAGGTAATTCACATATCCTTTTTTGTCAAAATATGGAAAAAAAAGCTTCAAAAACAATCTTGAGTAACGTTACTTTGTCAAGGACTTTAATCAGAATAACAGTGTCATGAGGAGTTTTGGGCTATTTTTTAACCTGTAATATTAGTGGTACATTAAGTGTGCATCTTGTCATCCTTCTTATTCTGAACACGACATGTCAGAAACGCATTTAAAGAACATTAACCTAACACCACCGTTCATTATATGTAAGGTTTTCTGCCAACAATACTATTATGCACCAGAAATCCCATGAGAATCAAATGGCAGTCTTTTTTAATAACTGTTTTGGTTAGACAGTTCATCATCATACTTTTATGTCATCATGTTGTGTTGCAATATCATGTCCTATTATGGACAGCAACCCTTGTAAACAACATTAGAGTTCATCCTGTCAGTCTTGTGAGTTTTCATGCTAAATTTCACATAAAATCTCTTTTTGTTGGAGGTGAGGGAGAAGTTATGTATCAGAAGCATAGCAATGCAAGAATGTTATGCTATGACTGAACGAAGATATGAACTAATGATATTATATTTTGTATGTTGGATTAAATTCAAGAGCCTCTGATGTTCTATAATATCAAAATTCTTATTTAAACCCAAAAAAATAACCTAACCAAGTTGAAAACAAGGCTAATAGGAATATTCTAAATGCATAAAATAGCAATAGGAAGACACTGAGAGATTTTTGGAGCTATTACAGACCTAGAAATTATACAAAAGAAAGCGTAGGCCTACATTTACAGTAACTGTATTCTTATTTGAAGAGCACTGTGTAAAGCCTACCCAGGAAATACATTGATGAGCAATATATTCTGAACATTGTCACATTTTTACAGAAAATGTATACAGTGTTAGTAGATATAAAGGATTTCTTTGGTTTAAAACATACTTATTGTTTCACTAATGAATTCTGGAGGCAAAGTAAAGAGTAAATTTAATGTTCTCCAAGTAATTTTTTATTAGATAGAAGATAACTACCAGCAGTGTCTTGCTCTAAGCTCTGGAGCCAGTTTTCACTTCACACTGCATCAGCCTCTGGTTTTCTATTGGCCAATTTCTGACTGGGAGGGCCTTCCCAGAGGCTGGCACTTCGGCAGGAAGGGGGTGGCTGGAAATGTTTTAGCCAGAGTTGGACAGACAGTCTACTTTTACTGTTGTGAAGAGGAAATCTTTGGTTGTTGAATCAGTGGAACAGAAGGAGAAAAAAGCTGTTATTATGGTAGTAACCTAAACAAGTTAGCTACTCAAATGTTTCTCTAACCTAGATTCTTGGTCGGGGACTGAAGTTCTTTAGTGCTGCATGGAGTGAGAGAGGTAGGTTTTCTTGCTCCGTTTCCTGACTTACGTCCAAAGGAATTTGCTGCAGTCTGCTGTGGGATAGCACGCAGTAAAGCTGAACGTTTGCTACATGAGAGAGATCTGGGTTAACAGCCGCAGAGTTTGTTCAGAATCTGTGCCTTTTGACTCTTTGTTTATTTGTAGACTATGTTACTTTTCAACTCGCATACAGATTTATTCAGCTCATGAGTTAACCACCTTTTCTGCCTGCTCAGCAGCTTCCTGTGTGCTCTTAGTGTGCTGGTCTGACTATCCTGTCCTGTGTTTGACTCCCACCATGATGTGTGTTTGAGCTTTGTCTTGCTTTGCTTTTTATTTTGTAAATGCTTTAGTGGGCCAAGAGTCAACAAATCTGACTGTTTGGTACCAACTGCTTGTGCAGTATTACACAATAAGCAAATTGAGAGTGACAGTGCAAAGGAAAATAAGTTATTGTGAGCAGAGAAAAAGCACTAAATTAATTTCAGTGAAATGTACAATTTTTAAATATAATTTCAATTGAAAGTCTGTAGTGCATACAAATTAAAATGTATAATGAACATCTTGAGGTTGTATGGATTTGAGCTCTGGAAATGTTCGTATTCTGTCACTGATTGATAACCATGACTCATAGCAACACATACCAGACTGGCATAACAATTGTGGGTGTGTAACATGCTGGCATATTTACTGAGGTAGCATGACCTTGATAAATTGTGAAATGCACATGTGTAACAAGGCTGGAAAAACAAATAGGTGTTCATCTTAGGCCATATATACTTTATATGTATTACTACTGTTGACTGGGGCTGCCTAATTCTACATTGCTGGCTTGTAGCTTGTTAATGTAGTTATAAGAGATTCAGTTAAATAGAGACAAAAGAAGAAAACATTTTTAATTGAGATGTTGGAATGAAAGAATGACTGTAATTTCTGTGGAGAAAAATGACTTTAATAGTTATTCTCTTTACAGTCTGACATGACTTAATTAAAACATAATAAAATTAGTTGTAAAAGATCACATTTGTTATTGTTAGATCTAATCTGCCCTCTGCCTTAAACTGCTTAAGACTATTTAACTCTAGATGATGATCAGTCTCCAGAGAACAGAGAAAATTACATGTGATGCCATCAGTGTTCAAGAATAATTTATGGTATCACTAAATCTGCCAACTGTAGACTAATAGTTCCATAATTATAGTGGTGTTTATTTGGACTGTTCCAAATAGTTTGAAACTTCAAAGCTTAGTTCATAATGTTGACATTTGAATTCTAAATCAACATTCGACTGCATATGGCTGACAGATGCCAGCACCTCTTGATGGCGCTTGCACCTGTGAGAATGTGGAGGGCAGACCAGAGCTTTTGGGGGAATAAACATGTGGTTTCTGGTCTAATCCTGAGTTTTTTACTAGCGAGAAAAGAAATCTGAGGGGTTTTTTTGTTGTTGTTTTTGTTGTTGCTCTGTTATTTTTTTGTAACTTTTGGAGTTAAAAAGTGGATTTATCTTCATCTCAACCTGTCTCAACAGCAAGCCTAAATGGTACCAGGTTGAACTGTTATGAGTCTATCTGTACTGACTGCTTACCAAAGGAGAAATGTACTTTACTTCATGAGTGTTTAAAGACGAGAGAGAAAAAAGAAAATACTAAAAGGGACTGAAAGTCTGGTGAGTTTTGACTTAAGTTAGAGGCTAAACAAAGATAAAACACACAGACACATGCACACCCAGTGCCTTCTATTGCCTGCTAGCTTATGCCTGATGGACTGTACTTTGGCTATTGGGTGGAATAAATAGGTGTGATCCCGCAGCAAAAATAATGTCTGTGACACAAAGTCAAATTTGACCTTTTTTGGGGGATTGGAGGGGTGATGAGGTCATAGACTATGACGTCAGACATTTGAAACTCCATTTAAGGCTTATTCAGCATTTTTCAAACATGCATTAGCAGCCTTCAAAACCTGCGCACGGCTTATGATGCTTACATTTTGGTGGAGTTTCCCTTAACTGGCCTTGTTTCTGAGAGAAAGCACCTAAGCAG
>JAPZDY010000005.1:10254639-10271814 GCA_029783645.1 Ctenochaetus hawaiiensis
CGCACGGCTTATGATGCTTACATTTTGGTGGAGTTTCCCTTAACTGGCCTTGTTTCTGAGAGAAAGCACCTAAGCAGGCAGATACTTAAAAACTTTAATAAGAGCTTTGAATATAATGCATCAAAATTACATTTACAAAATTACAATTACATTCTATTCTTTGTTTTGATAGAAATTTAAAACTGTAAATGTTTGTTTGTTTTTCAGATCACAAACAAAGAGTGCCTTTTGAGGAATCCTAAACTGAAGGTGGTCCGTGGATGTTGCCGGCTTTTGCTGTTTGTAAAGCCAGACTCAGGCACCAGCACTTGACACTACAGCTGCAAGCCCTTTGCCACCACTTTGCACAATGTCAGCACCTAAATAAAAAACTAGAATAAAGCCATAATACATGAGGACAGAGAATACTGACCTGAGAATGTGTGACTAAAGTGACAAGCCTGAATTAAATTTCCCTGATTTGTCTCATTAGTGAAATATACACTTGAATGTGTTGCAGAACACAGCTGCTGTTTGTTTCTTTTTGATGGATTATTTCTCATTAAACAACCAACCATCTGATCTCTGTGCTCCAGCTGATGGAGGACTCTGCAGGTTGTTCTAAAAGAAGACTTTGCAAACAAAGCCAACCTACAGCTTCTGGTGTATGAGGCACAAGACAAAAAGACAGACTTTTAAAAAAATCACATTTATGATTACAACCTTTGGACATGGCACTAAATATTTCTTCAGTAAGGGACACAAAATGGCTAACTCTGGAAGTCTGTCGACAGTTCCAGCGAGGAAACTGTTCACGTAGTGATGAGGAATGCAAATTTGCTCATCCACCAAAGAGCTGCCAAGTTGAAAATGGCAGAGTTATTGCCTGCTTTGACTCACTGAAGGTAAGAAATATTGCACACACTGTATCACCTGTGACACCTGAATAAATCTACATTAAATGTAAGAATATTCTGCCCTTCTGTTGAAGAGTAGGAAAGTTTAAAAATCCCATGAAGTGAAAAACATATTTTCTGGGCTGTTATTCCTGACTTTGAGTGAAGGGTTTCAATGTTGTATTGTGCAAATACAAATATAGATTTTTACATTGTCACATTTACAGCCTTTCTGCTCTTCTTGATATGTTTTTTGAATTTCACAACTCACTGGAAGTGCTCTTGATGTGTTTGGAAATGGAGCCCTGCTAAAATTCATAGTCTTCTACACTTTTATTCATACATACAAGATATAGTATGCGATGAAAACATGACCCTTTTCTCTCTTCTCCTCTTTCTTCCTTCTAAGTGTTGATCATGGTGGAAGGAAATAATCCTAATCTACTACAATGAATTTCCAGTAAAAAATCTTTATCCCTCTTAATCGTGAAATCTCACATGAAATCCCTAAATAAGTCTCCCTCAACATTTGGTTTCCCTGATGAAATGTGTCAAACCACAAAGCAAAACTAGTTTCAAAGCTTTGATTTGCATGATGTAGAGGAGCTTTAGCATTTGTAAAACCACAGGTAACATTACATTTTCTCCAAAAATGGAGTACAATACCTGTCAGCTGTTACTCTCGTCACTTATCTAATGTAGACCACAAAAATTCTGGCAGCAACTCAAATTACAGCCTGTGTATTCTCCTGTTTGCTCAGTTGCCCTGAATGAGACCAGGGCTGCCTTAATCCACTCTCATACATTCACTATCACACCACAATACAGCTTTGCCCCCAGGATTATTCTCATGTTGAGTCATCGTCTTATCTCCTGACTGTAGGCAGTTTATACACAGCTTTTCTGGACAGAGGGCCTTCTCATTGTGCCGCAGTGGATAAGGACCTAAGCTCTGACTAAAGTAGCTGCTTTATTCTGTAGTCAAAAACGACTGTTTATTGATTTATCTTGTTTACTGTCACTGTTCAAGGAGATGTAATTGGCTCAAGATGAAGAGGTTTGATCATGGGAGGTGTCAGTTGTTTGCTTTACCTCTAAAATTATTGTTATGTGGTAATAAAACTAAAACACCCTCAGCAAACAAGATTAAAACACTTCAAGGAATAACTCATCTATACATCCTGAATTCAATTCATGTTGATGTAAATTTTATTCTATTTATGAAAGTTATCAGTATTGTCCAGACTATTGTACAGATTTTTTTTAATTTGCATTGATTTAACCAAAGCTACACAAGAGTCATGGGTGATTTTTATTTTTTAACTTATCATCTGCTTTTTTTCTCTTTATACATTAATTAGGAATTAGACCTCACTTTTAAACTGCACAGAGTGATAAACACAATTCATGTTGTACAAACATGGTTCATAGTTTTGAACCAAACAAATGTTTTTTCAATTTTATTATCAGATGTTTGGTCAGTAATCTGTATTGTCAGATTGCCCATTGCATTTATGTGAACAAACAATAAACTAAAAAGATGTTACATTGGCACTAAATTAGAAAATAGAAAAAAGCAAGCCAAGTTTTGAAGTCATTGAGTCTTAAATTGGAATAACAGTCTGCTGTTAGAGTAAATAAAAAAAGGTCAGTTTGCAAATTTACAGGTTTTGTAGTCCTTTTTGAAAAGGTTTTTGTTTAACAGTGTATTTATTGTCTGTTAACAACACAGCTACTTGCATTATGTCAACTGACTCAGTAGCTGCGGCTCACCTTCAGTATGTATTTATTAAAAGTCAAGAGTTCTTGGCTGTGCAGGTATCAGTTTCGCTGTTCATTTCAGGCTCATGACCAGGACTTAACAGATCTAAACAACTGCTGTTCAAGCCTTACAAATTCATCAATTACCTCTGATAATTACTCCTTATTAAACAGAGGAATGTGCACATGTATTGGTATTTAAACTAATATGTCATGACTTCCATTAAAGCAGTTGAGAGCCTTGTTGACACGCAAATCTACCTTATTAACTCTTTGATGTTAGAGGGTTCCTCTTAAATCACAGAGAGGTGAGCATTCCTGTTCGTCACTTCATTTAGCTGTCGGATCAGTACGGGAGCAGTAGGGCAGACAATGGCAACAAAAGATCATCTTTAGAATTTATCACTTTCAGACAACTTTATGCTACAAAGTTATACTAAGTTGTAAAACAGTAAAAACATTTTCAGGGAGTAAATGTTTCTATTGATATTGTATTTTCTCAGATCTGTATACAGATTGATGAAACACTGATAACACTTAAATCTATCTGGGTTTTCACTTAAAAAATGTATATAAATCTCTTGGGAAAATGCAAATGACATGAAATAAGTTACTTCATTGAATGATTTGAATATAAAAGGCAGAGGAAGATAACCACACATTAGGCTGGTAAAGATGCTTGATTGACAGAAAGAGTGTTAAGCTCATTTTAAACTGTGGTAATACTCAAGCTGGATAACTGGATTCCTACAGCTGGCAAGCTTCTGGACGTCTTATGTGGGCAGACAGCTTTTTCCCCTGATAGCTTTAGTGTACTTATAGACTGAAACTATGAATTGATGTTTGACTGATCTTCATTTTAATAATACTCCTAACAGCCCTGTCTATTATATGTTTATACTCAATGATTGTGCAGGGCTCATCAATGTCTATAGTGCAGGAAATGGTGATTCCTTTATGTGTACGTAAGGTAAGAATTATACTTGTGTGGTTTTAGGCTATGGGCTGTTGTGTAATAAATCTGACTTAGCAAATTATTTAAGATCAACAATAAAAGTTTCTGTGTTTCAAAATATGCCATTTTTCTCCACAGTTTTCAGAGAACAAATTAAATTCAGAGTGTATTTCATGCCCTCTCTATTTTCTCTAAAAACAGGGTCGATGCTCAAGAGAAAACTGCAAGTACCTTCATCCACCTCCACACTTGAAAACCCAGTTAGAGATAAATGGACGCAACAATCTCATCCAGCAGAAGACAGCGGCAGCCGTGCTGGCCCAACAGATGCAGCTCATGATTCCAGGACCCAGCCTGCAGCCTGTGGTAAGTTCCTAGTTATTAGGGAGGATTTTTGTTCCATTTTGTGCTGCTTTTCTAACTTATAATGTCGTCCCTCATAAATAACTTTTCCTGTTACACAGGGACTTGGCTCGAGTAC
Organism: Ctenochaetus hawaiiensis; assembly: GCA_029783645.1. Taxonomy (NCBI): domain Eukaryota; kingdom Metazoa; phylum Chordata; class Actinopteri; order Acanthuriformes; family Acanthuridae; genus Ctenochaetus; species Ctenochaetus hawaiiensis. The sequence goes on from JAPZDY010000005.1 coordinate 10,258,712, forward strand.
TGGTCTTTGTTATGGTTCATACATGACACAGCTGAGCCCAGGAATGAGCCTCGTCCCAACAGACAACCTCTCAAGCACTCCAGTTCTCGTTCCTGGGAACCCACCCATCACAGTCCAGAACTCCTCTTCTTCTTCCTCTTCTTCCTCACAGAAGCTGCAGCGTACAGACAAGCTAGAGGTATCCATGCACCTCAAGGAAAAATTTAACATTAAAATTTAGTAGTACTTCAGTAGGTAAATGTGACTACATTCTAAAAACTGAATTCCTCTCTTTTTACAATCCCTCAGGTATGCCGTGAGTTTCAGCGGGGAAGCTGTGCAAGAGGGGAGACAGATTGCCGCTTTGCTCACCCCAGTGACAGTCCAATGATTGACACCACCGATAACACTGTCACTGTTTGCATGGACTACATCAAGAGCCGATGCTCCAGGGAGAAGTGCAAGTATTTTCACCCGCCTGCACACTTGCAGGCCAAAATCAAATCCAGTCAACAGCAAGTCAGTCAGACAGCCGTGGCAGCCCAAGCTGCAGCCGTGGTAAGACAGAGCTTTATCCCTCTGACTGCTGAAAAGGGCTTTAGTGTGCACTTAGCAAATTTTCCTGCCAATTATATAGTGGTTTCCATGTGCTACCTGCATGGAAAATTGCATAAAAGAGCAAAGTAATCCGTTATACACACCAGTGTCACAGTTATCTCCATCATAATTTTTGTCATTTGCCTTGTCTCTTGGTTGGTTTCAGATTTAACATTTCAGTACTTTATTTAAGTTACTTTAACACAATGCAGTTTAGTTATCACTTATCTCATCTGGCACGGATGGTAAATATACAATAAAAATTAGCTTAAAGCCATGTGGCTTCAATAAAGTTTGCCTCTTGCTCTTAATGCCCTCTATACACCATCTGTGTTATATTTGTGTACATCATCTTCTAGAATTACTTACATCTGCGTTATATTTCAGTTGAGTGAGGTTTTGTTAGGTTTTCCATTAAGTTCACCAAAGTAGAGGAGGCATCCCACAAAAAGCCTTAATGTGAATGTAGAAAATGGAGCTCCACATTCTGCTTAATTACATTGGATACTTGGTTATTTTAGCTGCTTCCTTGTGATGTTTGCTTTCGCTAGCTCTCATCTTCCATTTAACAATGAAAATCTGCAGTGCTTGATGTGCATTACATTGTTATCCCCCCAGAAAGCTGTTATAGTTTTATTTCTTTTCCTAAATTATATAGTGATCATAGTTGCACTGATTGCATCATGTTAGTGGTAGTGTTTTAATTACAATCAACAAACACTGATCAGATAATGTTATTATATTGATCAATGCACAATGTATGTATGCATAGAATGCAAGATTGTGCCCATTCATGCAAAACCTGTGTTGGCAAAGCTATTGATTAACTATACATGTTGACCTACTAATTAAGGAATCTATAGTAAATGTGTCTTTTGATCTGTTACTTTGGTTATTGTGCATGCATATTGTGTTTTATGTGGTATACTACATTCAGATTATTTTGTTTTATTTTCCCTTTCTCACCTATCCACAATGCTGTCCCCCATGATGCACCTCTGCTTGCTGTTACCTGTATGTTAATACGCTTGAATCCCATTGGCCCACTGCCATCATGTGCTCGCTGCCTGCTATTAAAAGACTCAGTCGACTGCCAAAGCAATGAAGCGATCCCTCGAGGCAACTGTAGACCTGGTACTTTCACCTTTTGCTTTGGTCGTACCTATTAATTGTACTTTTTATAACTTTTAATTTTGTCATTGTGCTTTAAAGCTTCTTCAAGTTTCATGTAGCCTTTGTGTACTCAGCCACCATCAGTATCTTAAAGTGCTTAAGTTGTGATATATTTTAAACATTTTGGTGTAACATTATTCCAGTTACTTCTGTTATCCTAAAACACTTTGCTCACTATGTGATATGTCATTTTATTGTGTAGCTGTGTTTGTCTTTTTTTCCATGGTTTTTAAATGAATACATCTACTACCACTACTACTGTGAGCAGCTGAACAAAAAGTGAGAAACTGAGCAGTTTTGGTGTGTCATGTCTCCTTATGTTATTTTTCAGACGTTTCCCCACAGCGTCCTACAGCCCCTACCGAAGAGACCAGCTCTTGAGAAGAACAGCTGGGCCAGCTCTCTCCTCAGCCCCACTTTTTTGCACTACCAACAGGCTCTGGCTAACACACAGCTGCAGCAGCCTACTGCTACATTTTATCCCACAGGTGAGTATCTGAACTGTATTTAAAGCTGAACAGGCATTTTAAGGTCTGCCCAAATTCTGTTTTTTGGAGGTAGAGCACTGCCCCACAAATGGTCCTCTTTCTTAACAAACATTTTGACCTGTTGTAGGGAAAAAGCACAGTTGTTGCTAATGTTATTAACAATGGCTGTGTACAATTTAAGCGTTCCAGTAAGTTATGACAAGTCAACATGCACAATATCAGGACCCTGAAACTGACACTGAACAAAACTTAATAATATTACACAGAGTGTCTTTTCCATTTGATTTGACTTTGTACATACATGTTAGACTTAACTCAGCAAATATAATCTACATATTTGTTAAATCTTTAACACCTAAACACTATTTTTGAGTATGTTTAATACACTAAAAATGTATTCATGTGAGTTTGTACCAGTGTTATCCATATTGTTATGTGTCAGTCATACTTAAATATAGTCTGTGTTTCCATTTGAAAATCACACAGGTTCTGTCTTGTGCATGACTCCTGGAAACAGTGTTGGTAAGTCCTTTTATTATTTCATATAAACTGTAAAATATAAAACTATAACCTGTTGCATAACTCAGGTGAAGCCTTCAACTCATTCTGGCTTTTTTGTTGTTCCAGCATAGAAGCAATTATCAGGAACAAACACTAAACCACATCTTAAAATGATCAGATTCTAATAAGGAATTTTAGTGTTTTTATTCTATATATATATTTATTTATATATTCTATATATATATTTATTTGTGTTGCATGTTTGTGTTCGTGTGGTAAGTCTTGTGATATGCTTTACTAATAAGTGAAATATATATATATATATATATATATATATGTAAATATAAAATATAAACCACTGTTTTCCATACACCACTTCAAGGTTGTCAAAAAGTGTTAAAATAAAGTGTATTGTGGCAGATTTTGTTTGCAGAATTGCCATGCTCCATAGAATAGAATGCTTAATCAGCTTCCCTGACATTTGCTTTAATACTTGTATGCTAAGAAATGTTGTAGGTCAATAAAACTCCACAAATATCTTATATAAATAGCTCGTTCATGTCTGGTGGCATTGCTGTACATGCCGTCTATTTTGTGATGTCAAATTATGGACAGATCTCCTAATTTTATCTTGTATCAGCCCTCCTTTTATGTTCTCCCCTGCTGTCTCGCTTTGCTGTGTAATCACATGCCATCTGCTGGTCTAACTCAATGATGGCTTTCTGCTAATGTCATTTTGTATTTGCCTGGCAAGAGAGAGAAAAACATTGCTATGGTTACCATAATGCTCCACCTGCCTTTTCATTGCTTTCATGGTTCCCTTCCTGAAAAAGTCCCCATGATGTACAGTGCTACGCCTGCTAATGTCTCTGCAGCCACTTCTCCCGCCACAAGTGTCCCCTACGCAGCAACAGCACCAGCCAATCAGGTTTGCTCCTTTTTAAAGCTTTCTCTCATAAATCCTTGAGCTCTGAATAAGTCCTTCATCTTTAAATCAAGGGAGTTGCTTCGTGAGCGTAGTGTTGCCCTGCTTGCATTGCCTGTCATTAAGCTTCATCTAGCTGTAGACCTTCAGTAGAACTAGGTTGCATCTCACCCCTTTCCCTTAAAACAGACGTCACTTATTCAGAGGTTTTCCATCTGCCAATAATAGTATGCATACATTCTTTTTTGCATGTGTTGGCTTTGTTCGATGTCAGTGTCTATTTCATTACTCTATGCATTACAAAATGTTCTCTGATGTTTGGATTGAGTTAGTCAGCCAAATAGTAGTTAAGGTAACTTGTAATATGGGTTGCACTGGTTCTTACTTGGATTAACTGCATTGTTGTAATCTATCAGAAAACATTGTCCTGATCAGGGTTTCATTCTTATACATGACACTTTGTACTAAGAACTCTTTCAGGAGTCACAATGTTGAACAGTTTGGGTCTGTCTATTTATTTAGGATTAGTATTAAATATATTTTGGTCATCTCAGCTGTCCAGACTAAAACATTTTACGTTTTGATATGTGGAGATGGTGGAGTGATCAATGTCAAATATTTGTGGAAATATATTATTCCTTACTTACATAATTTTCTTCCTATCTTACATCAAACATTTGTATAATGTGTGTGATATCATATATTTAAACTACCCACTGTTGGGTCCAGCTTCAAAAATGCATGTTGTGTTCTGCATGTTGTGTGGGAAACATAAGCCTTTACTTCATCTTGCAGTGGAGGATGCAATTATTACACAGCACTGTTTATTTAAGAAAGAATTCTGAGAACGTGTGTTTAAAATGATGCATAATGCACTTACCCACTATTTCTATTTTATGTACATTATAAATTGTAGGAAGTTTCTGAGTTAGTTAAACACCTAAGGGCAATTAAGAACAATATTGAGAGTTTAACAATTAACATATTTGTTTCTTTCATTTAATCAATTTTATATCCATCACAATGGTATTTCCTGACCATTTGATGATGTTTGATGAAGCGCGGTTCATTGTGTCCTTCGCTGCTCAAAATTATATGAATCTGAATCTTAATCCTGACTCAATGAGTCATTTTTTGTCCCTTTTTAAGACATTTTTACTTGTCATTCAAGAAAATTATAGATGTAGATCGTAACATCGACAATGGCTTCAGTACATGTACATAGCAAATGTACAGCCTTGTAATAGGCTTCTTTCTCAGCAGACATTTTGGTTTGTTATAGTAAGAATAGCTTAGATTATACTTATAGCATTACAGTGGCTCTTTTCCCCTTAAGTGTCCCAGTAAGTTGTGAAATTGAGCCACAAGCACAGCACCAGGACCTCGAATCTTTAACCTTAAACTAGATGTTATGTCTCTTTGTCTTGACTTTGTACATTTTTGTTGTACTTCACTCAACTCATTTGAATCTACATATTTGTTAAATCTTTATAATCTAAACACTGTGGGTTTTATATGAGTAGGTTCAGCACAGTGATCAGTTATGTGTAAATTGCAATGGTATTTCTTGATGAGCAATAGATGATGTTTATCAGGAAAAAAAATAACACATTTGGAGGAACTATATTCCCATTTTCTGCAACCACTAAGAGAGTGTTTTTTGTCCCTAAACAGATCATCCTCAAGTAACCACCAGGAACAGAAATCAGTGCTGTGTTGCTGCTGTTAAAGACCCCAAACAACTGCTCTGTAAATACCTTGTTAACACCACACACAACTTACAACAGGCCGCATGCTGAAAACGTCATTGATGAAAAAGTGGAAGACGTAACTTTGATCTCGCATTATAAATTATATAACTCAATTACTAGGATTATACTGTTAGATAAATGTCATAGAAGATGATTGTACGCACCTTTGCACCTGTATGAACATGCATCCTCAGTTATGTGCATAAGATCTGGTTTCTATTTCCTAAACCTATTCCAACAAGGTGAGAGTTGTGATTTGCTTCATAGAGCTGAAATATAATATGTCTCCAGTTCACGTAAAGAAGCCTCATTAATAAAAATGTACTTTTCTGAACAAATTCCACTAGGAAAAATGCTGTGCAGATATGGTGGTACCACCTCAGTATGAACTGATAAAGAAACCAACAGAATTGTTAATTACTGACAATTTTAATTCTGTAAATATTACAAGAGGAAGAGTTAAGCACCACAGATCTAATCTGAAATTAGTTTTCAGTGTATAGATAATACATGTTAATACCAGGTGTAGGGGGGTCTTTTTATTGGAGATTGTTCAAGTTATTTTTTTGTGTTATGAATGTGTTATGTAAACTAAGGAAATGTTTATTTCTTATCAGTGATTGTTGATCTAGTGCCAGATTTCAATATTTTAAGCTAACTAGTAAAAGCACTTATTTTAACTTTAAATTTCACATTGTTAAAATTATGGAAGTTCCTCTAAAAAAAGTCCATCAACATTATTTACCCTGTCAAACAGGATCATTGCTCCACCTCCTGGTGTGCCTTTGCATCGCATATACAGTGTGTTTGCTGAGAGGAATTGCTGTGTAATCCATTTGTTACACAAGCTTTCTTCAAGCGGTGAGGTAACAGCTCTTCAAGAAGTTACATTTTTCCATCTTCATTGTTAAAAAAATATAGTTTGGTTACCTATGATAATGATGGTTGACTTGTTGGACTATCTGTTGTTTTTTCACCTCTGGGGCCAGTTTCACAAAGATAAACTTTGACTGTGGCTTAAATCAAACCAACAGTCAGACCTCAGAAAAATTTCTAAAGTCATTTGTTGCCCAAAGTTGTGTGGGTCTTGAATGTTTTCATTAGGATTCATAGCTGAGTGAGTAAACACATTAAACAGCCAAACAGCTATAAGGACATTTTACTGGGAACAGTCAGTCAAGAGTGTAACAATACAAAAAATTCCAGGCATATAAATCATAACAAAGCATAGGCCTGCAGCAGAGCTGAAATGATACTTATTAATGTGTCAGGACTCATGACTTCTGCTTATTTGTCTTTTGGGTTCAGGACAGTTCCCTTGAATTAACAAAAATGACTGATAATGTCCATACTGCTGTTTACAACTGGTTACTTGAGTTACTAAAACCTCAGTCCACAAAACAGTTTAAAAAAAAACATGGAAATTATTAGTTATATTTTCTTCTTTTTCCTGCTACTTGTGAAAAAATAAAGGATATTTTCAGGCTGTCTTTATATTTTTTTATTACATATACATTTCTTTTTTAAGCATTTGTATTAGACTCATCTATGACAGTCTTTCATATCTTTGTGAAATAGGCCCCAGTAGACTACGTATTAAACCACGTTTTCAAGGACAACTTCCACAGGCACAGAAGTTAACTCAATAAAAGGGTGTGGAATTACTACTGCTCATATTCAAACTTAAGTTCTCATAAGCCTCTAAGGGTTGAGCTGAGTTGTGTGTGAACTGTTAGTCTTAATGTAAGAGTCAGTCGTTAAAATTGTTTTATTTGATTGTTACAAGTGCCTAAAGAGTTGTGCGGATGAGAGTATCCATGCATATTTAAAAGGCTGTGTGTGTGAAATCACTTCACTAAATCTACTTTACTTAAGTCACATTTATAAAGAAATGTTTTGCAATGTTAGTCAATTAGTATTTTGTGCAAACCTGTTTAGATTTAGTCTTTTCAATAATTTTTTAATGTCACTTAAACTTGTATGTGTGTGTAAGAGTTGAAATTCAGCTTAATTTTATTTTGTTTTTGTTTTAAGATGATTACACAGTTCATTATAATGTTCAGATTTAGTTTAACGCACAGTAAAACTATATGTAGTGAAATGAGAATTAAGAAGGCTTTTTTGTTAAGGCTTAGTTGTGTATTTTTTATACCACATCAGTCAACCATTTTTGTTTGAAACTTTGAGCAGACAGAGTGGGTATTGTATCTGGTTGAGTAAAAACATTATCTTAAAAACAGTTTTCCACTCATATATGTTGTGTTCAGGTAAATTTTAGTTCACTGTTTTGCAAACATTGTGTGCAAATGTCAACCTTTTCTTTAATGTTTCCACTGTCTTTTCAAGTGACAGATATAGGTTGCTTTAATGAAAAAATGTGTGTACACTTGTGTGTGATTAACTCAACATTCTACGAGGAACTTTTAACTTATAAAAAAGTCTAAATATAAAACTGCCGCCTCTATATGCCCTACATAAGCAAATGAGACCAACACCATGACGACTGGCTATTTCTGTCTAGTTATCCTCAATGCTCGTCATGCCTGTCAGTGGTTTAGACACCAAAGATTTACACTGTTATTGTAACGCAGAGCTGAGAATGAATTGAGGTGTCTCAAAACCTTGAGTAAAGTAGCTGCTCTGCCCCCTGGTGGTACAGCAGCAGTCACCTCTGTATTGCCAGACACAAAGAACAAATGACTTATTATGTTTTCATGCTATGTTGGCCTTGCTACTAAGATATATCTTGCCGTTGCCTTATTTATTTGAGCACATAACATTATGAGTGAACTTTGATAAATTTAGCTTTAGTTTAACAAAATTAGTATTGCTGAGCAACTAAATCTGTTAGCCTTAGGTGTGTGACACTAACATTACTAATACAAAGTTAACTTAGTTTCACCATCGTCACAATACAGTTATTAATCTATGCATTCTGCAAGCAGCAGTTTTCAGTTCAAACTTGCTCCCCCCCAAAATAAAAATCTGCTCAGACTTTCAGATCAAGATCTGTATGGCAAGAGGCGGTGCAAACATTACAGCTTTTGTCCACAGGGGCCGCCAGAATCAACAACAAGTGAAAGTTCCTCGTAGCTGCTTTAACTCAGACAATCCACCAAGAGATATTATATTTGTTCACAAATTGTTCATTCTGTAACTTCATTGTAAAATGGTTTACACATTATTGGATGGAATATAAGCACTCTTGCATATTTTAGTTTTAACATTAAATGTAAATGTATTAAATGTAATTTCTTCTATTTTATGATGAATGTAACTTATTAAATTGACTTTAGTTCTGCTGAAGGTTCCTCAAAGGGCCTTGATTTGTTGTATTAGCCTATAAAAAGCTGTCTTGCGTCCAGGGATTGAATGTTGGAGCAAAGCTAAGCTTAAAACATTTTATCCTTGTCATTGCCTTGTCACCTAAAAGGGACAAAGAACCTTTGTATGACCAAGGCCATAGAATTGCCTGTTATGTACAAAAGTGCATTGTACAGGCCACATTTTGAGAGAGAAACTTTCATAATAGTGTAATAACAGTTTGTCATTGAAATGTTTTGATGTATTGCTGAGGCAATCTGAAATTGCAGTGATTAGAAACTGTATTTTTGTGGGTGATGGAATTGTTTTTCCTCCACACAATATTAAAATTAGATTTTAATGTCAGATATTTGACCATATTATGCCATGGTGTGAAACACAGTAAGTGATCCAGTGCATAAAAATATATTTCAAAATGTGGACTTTGTGTTTTATATGGTTTTCACTGCATGTTAAAACCTTGTGGCAACAATATTATGATCCTCCCTCGTTTCTGTTTCAGACACAGGCCAGAAGGTCAGGAAGTGATAGTTCAGTGGCTTCTTAAATATCCATTTTGTTTTTAAAGTATGACTGCTTTCAAATTTTAGGTTGTTATTAGATATATGATAACTTTTCCCTTATTTATTTTTTCTTCAAAATAAAAGGCAAATAACCAAGAGTTTGTTTCACCCTTTGGCAAAAAGCTTGAATGTCATGGATACATCTGCATTTGGAGGCTGTTTGAGATTTCAATCACTCAGTCAAATAGACATGGACCGTAGGAATGTTTGGGCTGATGGAAACATTTCTTACAAGCACTTTCTCAATGGTCAGATGACTCAGAAGATGTGCTGCTTTTTGTGATCTTTGCCTTATCTTTGATCTATTACTAAGTTTGTATTTGTTCGGTAATTCTGAATTCCATATTGTCTCATAAATAAAATACATTTCACTGAGCTTCTCTGTGAGATTATTGATATATAGAGCAATGCTTTCCAACCGCTGTGCCGTGCCGTGAGAGATCAACAGTGTCGACAATGGCATAGTATTTGCAGATAATAATTGATTCGTTTTCAAAAAATGTTTTTTAGACCAATTAGGTGAAATTGGATAATTTCCCACAGTGGTTGAAAATCACTGATATAAAGTCCCCAAATGCTGCCCTGATAAAATGCTTGATGTAGCTCACTTGTTAAATGGGATCACTCCTTGAATGTATGCTAGTGCCATTAGATTTCATTCTGGCCTTATATTGAATATTCCCCATTATTTAAACTTATATGTGAAAAATTATTTGATCTGTGCAAACTTCAGCATTTAATATTATAGTTTTGTCGATGTAATTTAACATTTTGTAAATCTAATATAGCAAATACATGTCAAGTAATTGTGACTCTGTGATTTTGATTTAGCGCTGCACATGTATTTTGCGACCAATGACAGTAAATTCTAAAACCTCGAAATTAAGAATTATCGGCTTTTTAAAGCTGATAACTATACAGCTGAATAAGTCAATCGACAATTTAAATAATTTATCTCTTGCTGGACTGGCAGTTTAAATCTGGATTTGTCACCTTTAAGAGACACATCAAAAGAGAAACTTTTGTTCCTATTAAGAATTGCATCAGAATTGTGTTTTATAGATTTTTTTTTCTTTCTCTAAGTTTATTTTTGCTGTGTCCTGAAGTTTATTGTAGTGATTTTCCATAATATGGCAAATGGGTGTGATGTCTTGCATGCAGCCTGGGCTGGTAGAGATCTGTCGTCACTCTTTATGGTCAAGCAGCTTTTTGAAGGCATTTTGAAAATTGGACAACAGCAACAAAATGCAGCGTTACCATAGCAACAGCATCCGGTGCATTTTCCTCCTCTTGGATACACATCCTCGAGCTGCCCCTTTGATTGGGTGAGCTCCCTTTTGATGTCACTGGGGCAACCAAATGATGGGAATTTTAACACATGAACGGAAATGTAACGGCTGTTTCTGATTGGCTCCTCCCGTGCGGCTCCCATTCAGGCACGAGTGATGTTTACAGGCAGCGCGAGCGGCCGTTGGACCGTTTACACATCCGTCTGAGGAGAGAGGAGGGTCCGCACGCTTTGCTTTTCTTTCTTTTTTTTCCCCCTCTGCCTCGGTACGGGAGCCGAGTGGGGACCAGCTGGTTACGCGGCGGCCGTGGGTCTCCACCCGAGAGTATGGCGGCTGGGTTTGCGCTGGAGAGCGGGGGAGATACGGAGACATGCCAGCGATGGTGAAAAAGAAACAAAGAGACGCAAGTTCTTCAGCGAAGTGTCGAAACCGCCGCAGTTTGTGCCGTTTTCCTGAGGCGGCCTCCGGCTTGAAAAATTGCGCCTGCAGTTCATTTTAGGGGCTAAACCAGCGTTTTGCCAGTGTCCTCGATGGAGCAAGTTTGTTTTTTTATGATGCATAGAGAGGGGTGAGCTAAGCAGATGAAAACCCGCACGGTCCACATCATTGGGCGATATTTTCTTCCTCCCCGTGCACATTTTGGACAATTGCAGTCATCGGATGCCCGTATAGCTGTCAGTGTCTGGCCTGCATGGGGGAATTTCTACAATGAAATCCATCTTGGGGCACCGAGTCTTTGTGCTCTGAGCAGCGGCGAGCAAGACTGTATTATTGACAACCCGTTCAAAATGGGACACGAATGGTGAATGTGATTCGTGCGGGAACATTTTGAGTTCATTTCAATGACGCGCGGAGATTGATACCTTACGTCTTGATTTAATCCACGATGCGCGAGTATAAAGTGGTGGTCCTGGGCAGCGGTGGGGTCGGGAAATCCGCCCTCACTGTGCAGTTTGTTACCGGGACGTTCATTGAGAAGTACGACCCCACTATAGAGGATTTTTACCGCAAGGAGATCGAGGTGGACTCCTCACCTTCGGTGTTGGAGATCCTTGACACCGCAGGTACCGAACAGTTCGCCTCCATGCGGGACCTTTACATCAAAAACGGTCAAGGATTCATTCTGGTCTACAGCCTTGTCAACCAGCAAAGCTTCCAGGACATAAAACCGATGAGGGATCAGATCATAAGAGTGAAAAGGTTGGTGAAATGATGCGCAAGAGAAAAGAGTAAAGTCCAGATTGTAAAGTAAAAATATTGTAGATTATTCTTCACATTTAGGGCTGGCCTATCAGGCCCCGTAGCTTCACGACAGACCCAGGCCTGGTCTGAGAACTGTGTTTGAATGGGGATGTTGTGCATCTTCAGGGCAGACTACAGAACAACACACCATGCCTGTTCTATTTTGGTGTACCAGGTCTCACACACAGTGCTTGTAGGTAGGCACTGCAGCCCCAGCATCCCTAAAAGTAATCATTCGTGATCTCAGAGTGGCCACACATCCTCAGTGTTTCTGCAGACTTTTTAATGTTTCAGTCTGAACAGTCTCATCTGCAGAATGACAGAAACAAACAAGGTCACGGTGTTGATCCACCCTATCCATTAAGCACTGTGAAGAAGGCCAGTCTGTCTTCCAGTCATAACATCCTAGGCACTGTCTGAGATCTGTCTGAGATCTGCCATGCTGCTGCTCTGTAGTACTGAACGTCTACTGTGCCGGTCACTGCAACCCCTGTGAAACACCCAGCCGGGGGATACCCATGATTCAGTGCAACAGAGGCTCTGCAGAGAGCTTTGAGGAAGCACGGCTCCAAATACTGTAGAGGTTGGGGAGAGAGCACATTGAGCTCAGGCTTCTGCAGAGGAGAAGCCATGTTTTTAATTAAAAAGCTGCACAAGCTCTTTTTGGAAGGGGCGGCACAATTGAAAGCATGAAATTGTCTGATGTCTAAGCACTTTTACACAGATGATCCAGATATGAGGTCACCAGAGCGAGCCGCTTATTGGTAAATAAGAGGTTAGCAGAGGGTTAGCTGAGGCTGTGTGGTTGTGCTTTTAACTTATTGTTGCTTCTCAGCTCTTAGACTGTGAAAACACACACCAGTGTCCAAAGTACATTCACCTGGTGACATGGCATGATGCTAGAAAGCCAAGTCAGAGCCTAAATTGGCTCTGTCATTAGATACTGCTGGTTATATCACTGGTGATTGTTGATGTGTTTGCTCAGGTCCTGTATTATTGTCCACAGGCAGGATCATGTAACTTGAGGCTCATCAGTCATGGTAGACGTCTGATGATGTGTTGAAGCCAAGGCAAAGGGTCCAATAAGTTCCAGAGAGACTAAGCTGTTCTTATGAAGAAGCATATTAAAAAAAGCAGTGCAACTTACAGCTCACACTGTTTACTGATACAGCTAATTACTGTAGATAATGCTCAGCATGAGAACAGTGCGGTCATGAGTTTCTGTCTCTGTTGTGAGTCACAGTATCACCTGCTTCTTTTACATTCACTAA
>JAPZDY010000005.1:10289536-10320674 GCA_029783645.1 Ctenochaetus hawaiiensis
TGGTTGACTGTGGTATAGGTGATAGGAGCCTGACTCATAAAGGCTAAAAATGCCTTCAGTTTTGTAATGAAATGAAACAAATATAAAAGATAAACATCAAATAATGATGTTATGCCAAAATTTTATTTTAATTAAATTTTTATTTGAGGGTCCGGCCCCCAAGATGACTGACCCCTGCTGTATGTCATCTGTTCTTCTTTCTCCTTGGTTTGCCTCCTAACTAATTTTAGAGGTTGTTTTGAATCACTGATGCAGAGTGAAAGTGGCCTGCTGGGGGAATCGCCAGTTAATAGATCCGGGGAAGTGTCTGCCAGCATCTCCTCTGAGGCACTTGTCAACATCTACCTTTGGCTGTTAGGGAGCCTGTAAAGAGCGAGCCTGCATGGTCGTGCTCACAGAGGTGCTTCATCCACCCTGATGAGATGGAGGGGCAGAGGGCTGAAGGACCTGTTGATGAGGGGCCTCAGTGGGGTTCATTAGGAACCAGGATCCCTCTGGTATCACTCACTCTTCAGCAGCATAATTTGTGTTTGCGGTAACAGACAGTCAAGTGCAGTTTAATATCCTTGTTGTCCAGTGAAAGAGGCTTAATGAGAATGAATTACCGAGCGCTGAACAGGAGTCGACCTAATAGTTGTTTTGCAGCTTCGTTCTCTCAGACTGGTGTTTTTAAAATGTCACCGTGCACCCCAGTTCCCCTTTTCCTCAAGTCTTTGCAGAGTTGAAGCAAGAATGACTTTCATGGAAAAGGCAGGTAGCATCATGAGATGTTGAATTCTCAGTGGGAAACAGACTGGAAAAATAAAAATAAAATCAGCTTGAAAACAACCCCCTGAGTTTTTCACAGCGTAGGTGTATGAATTAAATAGGCGCTGACTCATTGTTACCTGCTCTCAGCTCTGTAAGCCACGGGCTCAGAGGCGCAGACATTGCAGCTGTGACACAGCACACCGTGTTTGTTCCAGCTGAGATCCTCGACATCAGTATGTCAAATGTCAGAATGGAAGTGGGGGGGCTGTATGAGTCACGCCACTGCCGCCGCCACCACCACCCCACCCCCATCACCCTCAGACTGCAGCAGTCCCTGGGGTATCAGTGTGGGATACTGCAATCCACGAAAAATAAAATAAAAAAAAGTCTTGTGTGCCCTGTGCACTTTTACTCCAGACGACTGAACTTGGTGAGGCTTCAGAGGGACACCCTGCCAGCACAGCAGTTCAGAGGATGAAGGAGATTCCAACGCACAGGCCAAACAAAGGAGCCTTTAAATTGCTTCAATCGCCTCTTTGATCAGTGTGGCATTAAAGTCTCACTGTGGTCCAGACGGAGGCTGAAGTGTGTGGAATTGAGCTTTTGTATCTTTGCAGCACAGAGGGATTGTGGTATATCAATGGGATGAGATTTAATAAGGGAGGAGAAATTACACATTTAGATGAAAAATATCCGCTAAGAGGCACAACGGCAGACTTTATGTCATCATGTATCCTCTTTGCCCTGATGGTAATGATGCTTGTTGCCTGCCTGCATTGTTTTTCTAGGATTTTGGAGCACTGGATGATGTACTTGTGACTGAGACGGAGACTTCCAGCTAACGTGCAGCGCAAGCAATAAATACACCACCGCTGTGCAGAACGGAGCTGTTATCAGCCTACACTCTCAACCCCCCTCTGATGTTTCATGCCTTTTTATATTGGAAACAATGTTGATGTGCAGAAGGGGGAAGATGGAACAAACAAGCCCAGCTAGGACTGTCAGAAGGCCTAATAACTAGGTGTCATGGCAACCAGATGGCAACACATGAGTTGTCAATTTCACAGTCTAATTTGCAGCTGTAACGGAGGAGTGTGTCGGTGGGGGATGATCTGTGCAAACCACACGGAAAAATTCCTTTACTGGATGCACGCTTTCATGTCATGTCATGTCCATCAGCAACAAGCATTAAAGGATGAGCTCACTCAAATCACAAAATGTGTTCTGTTACCAATCGCTGGAGGTATTGATACAGATAAAGGTAGTCAGGTAAGAAGTCTGTAAATTATCCTTAAGGACTGGTACATTTTTCCTAGAAAGACCTTTATCTCTTAGTTTTTTTGAAATAATCTGTTTTCCTTTTTTGTGTTATAAGAACCTCAAGCAAAAATTGTGTTTTTGTTTGGGTGGCAGCAGAATCTCAGTGGTGGAAAGTAACTAAGTAGATTTACTCATATTGAGTATTTTTCGGAGGGTTCTGTGATTTTCTTTTTTCTCCAATTAATGAACTGTTCATGAATGAACTACTTTCTGGATTTAAATTTTTACACACAAAATATGTGATCAATCTGTCAAATAAAATGAATTGTTATTTAATTAACCAATAGTTTGTAAAGCAGTCAACATTTGGCCTGTTGCCTGGCAACTAGCAGAGGCTCCAGGAAGTTTTTGGTCCCGGCTACAAACAACCTGGCATGTAAACCTCTGTAAATAAGAGATTTGTCGCTTTCACACCTAGGTGAATTTCATTAACTTTTGACAGAACCAAATCAGCCGCTTCCCTGTTTTCAGTCTTAGCCAGCGGCTCTGCCACCTTGGCATCAGCAGAGGTTTTTAAGCCAAAATGTGAGCTTTTCTTAACCCTAACCAAGAGGGGTTTTTTGCTTAACCCTAACAAAACCTTAACTGTAGTGTTGGCAAAACATACAAATGAATATAAAAATACAAAGTCTTGATTAAAAGTAACATTAAATTTTGATATGGTATATACACATAACATTGTGCATGTAATGGCTGTTGGGTTGTTTGCAAACACGAGAATGAAATAAATTCTATAGTATCAAACTCTTGACATACAAACAAGCATGACTCCAAAATTATCAAATGTTTCTTTAAAGGACACTTTTTGAAGGCCTGATATTATATAATGATAATTCTACTTTGACTTTAGCAGGCTAAAAATTTCTCCACCGTTGAAAAGCCTGGATATGACAACTGGTAAGTGAAAAAGTGTTTATTCTTTATTATTTGTTTTTAATTAACTGACTTTATGAATGGTTAATATTTGTGGACACATACAAAAAATTAAGAATCAACAAAAGACATTTCCACTTAGCATTTTATTGTAATCACAGCATATTATTCAAGAAGCATAAAACACCCTAAACAATATGATGCATTCTAATAGGAAAAAAAAGTCATATGGTAAAATGTTTTTATTTTATCCTCCCGCAGCCCTTACAAAAGTATTTATATAAAACTAGTACAGATTACACACTTGTGTCTGTTATTTATTCACTTCCCACATGTGTTCTGGTGACCAGTCTGTCTGTTTGATGTAAGTTATTGTTCTCAATTATGAATGACTCTCTGCATAATTGTGCTTTTCATGTTTCGATGAGCACTAATGCTCAACCATAAATGATGTTCTTGTGTAAACAGAATATAGGAAAGAAGCCAAGCTTGCAGACCCTGAAGCAGAAACAACAAACACTGAGAACGTGTTGATTTTAGATGAATGTGAGAACCTGAGCTCACGGTCATCAATGAAGCCTCTTGCATCCTTTATGCTTTTTGTAAAATGTTGTAATATTTATTCAGTTTTATGGGGTCAAAACTAGTTTATTCTTCATGTTTCATCAAAGAAGTTAGAGTTGTACCAACAGCATACGTTTGACTTCTCTCAGTTTTCCTACCTGGTTATGTTAAAAGAGAGAAATGATAAATAATAAATATCATTTTGCAAGCATCCCTTTAGGAATGGAGAAAAGCTGACCATGTGGAAAAAATGGATTGTTCTCACAGACTCTGAAATCTAAATCTATACCATCTGGCACTATTATGTAGTCCTCTGAAATTATAAATTGAGAGACTAATGACAGGGATTTATACAACAGCTGAAGGATTTGGTGTATTCCTACACATTAGACAAGACAAAATACTCCCAGACTAACTTATTTTTGTACTTTAAAATAAACAGTGGTGACGAAGTAGCGCGGCTGTGCTGATGACTGAGATATTAATACAACAAAATGAGAAATGAAAATAGTATTTCATAAACGCTACCAAATATAGTACCTAAATCTAATAAAATCCTTTTATGGGAGTGTGATAGAAGTCAGAGAATCTCCGCAGCGTACTCTTCCAGATGGAGATGCTTTCCTGCCTATTTATTCAAACTGAAAAGTGACAGTAATAAAATCGGTGTAATCACGCTGCCTTTTATATTCAGCGTAAAGGCAAATAGAGCATGTGATGAGGCTCCCACCTGCTGGATTTCATTTCTTATGGAGGTGGAGGGCTCAGCAGGAGATCCACGATGCTCATGTCTAAGGGGAGAAAGCCTCATTCCTGAGCCTTGGATGGACGTACTCTACACAAAACACATTCCCTCCCTCTGCTTGTTCAGCTGTAAAAACTCCCCACCTCTCCACCCTACTTGAAAATATTAGGCGTGTCAGAGAGGCCTCTGTTTCCAAACACTGGAAGGTATCCAAGATGTAAAATCTACCAAGACAGGCATTTTTTATTGCACCTGCTGACAAAGATATTTAATCGAAATGATCATGTATAAATGACTGACTCTGCAGTTAATGAGGTACAATTAGATGCTTAATTAAAAAGCTATTTAAATCATAGGCTGGATTATAAAAGCTTATTAATTGCACTGCATCTCTAAAACAAATGGAACATTTTTATAAGACTGAAGAAGTCAATAAATTAACTATTTTGTGTTTTTTGGGTCCTCAAGTGTTTTAAGTGTTGGTTTCATTTAAGACTTTTAAATTCTCAAACTTTCTTTTCTGGTCTGTTTTGCAAGCAGTGAAGAGAAAATGGTCTTGTGGGAACTGTTGGGCCAAAGAGTGAACTCTTTAATCAAAGACTGTTAAAAACTAATCAGGAATGTGATGCAACCAACATTCAAGTGTTGTTGTTTTTGGGAGACACACATATGGACACACTTGGTGCCTTTTTTTCCCTCCATTTTATCAAAGCATTAATTGTAATAAAAATATAAGTAGTGGAGGGACTTTGCAAATGGAGTCCAAACAGAGAGAAACAAATTATTTTAAGTGAGCCAAACCTGGCAGCACAGGCAATTAGACTGTAGTTATTTCACCCTGTATGTGTGTGTGTGTGGGCCCAGACTCGCTCCAGATTGACTGGAACAGTGGGGGTTGGAGAAATGTAAAAGTCGAGCTCTGACTCTAATGACCTGGTATTCAAAGTTGGTGGGAAACAGTGACAGAGCAGGAGATGCAGCTGCTGCTGCAGCAGAGTTTAAAATAGAAACAGAATCTCATTTCCATCCTCCATCCCTTCTTAAGGTGAATAAAACCTCAATGATTGTGTGGAAATGTTGAAATGTAACGTATCAGGTGCATTAAATTGATAACTGGGTAATTACATGCAAACTTATTGAAGCCTAATAAAAGGAGGATTTGTATAATATACATATATAAACTATCATAGACACTATGTATGGTGACCAAATAACCTTTAACTCCAGCAGCTAAGTATTTAACCTTTGACCTCAGAAACAATAATTTGACCAAAAAAACTATCGCAAAATTATGTCTATAAGCTTAAATCATAACAGCTTTTGAGCCTGCTAGCTTGAATTGTTGTGGTGAAGCGGAGTAGAGAAGTATTAGGTTGCATGAAATGGAATTGCCTCAAAACTGTACTTAAGTACAGTACTTGGGGAAATACTACTCAGCTGCATTCCCCCTATTGTGTGAGGTATGGTTTAAAACTACAAGTACCAGCAGAATTTCAAATAGACTTCGGGAATTTATACATTTTTAAAGTTAACATGGGCTTATAAAACAGAAACAGTGAACTCTTTTCTGCAGACATGGAAGTAATACTTATATTAGAAAAAAAGTCTGTTGTTGATAAATGACACTTGGCTACTCACAGTGCCAGTGTCATATGTGACAGTCCATTGAATCCTGCTGTGTTTTATCAATAACTTTTACTGACAACATCATGGTTTTGTAACTGATACTGTCTCTCTGTTACATACACACTCCTCTGTGTGTGTGTGTGTGTGTGTGTGCGTGTGTGTGTGTGTATGTGTTAGGATGCTTGTCTTGATGTGTTTCAATAAAAAATGATCATGAACTCATTGGAATGCAGAACCTGCTGAGAGCATATGAACCTTTTAAATTATTACTCACCAATATCTTTCAGACAACACCTGCTAATGTCGGCTCAGTTGTAAAGATGGATGAAGGTAGTGATAAGATACTGAAGCTGTTTCATATGTTGAGCTACGCTGGTGGGTAAAGTTTACATATGTACATCCACAGAAGCCCACAACTCCAGAAGTCCTAAAAGCTTTAGATTACTCTGTGAATCCTTTTTTATATCATTTAAATGCTCTTTTACATAAACTTATCCGTCAAGAAGACAGTATAACAACTTCCATAATAAGAATCTTAAAGTTTGCCTGATCATGAACCCTACGTGAAAATCTGTTTCAGTGAGGATCCTCACATTGTGGTTTTAACCCTTTATGTCAGCAGTTTGTGGTCCAGTTTGGCCATGTGGCTTCGTTCATGATGATGCTCTGGAGCAAATCTGAGCAACTGCCCCTGAGTCTCCTGTCAGAACACAGCAAACACAGCATTTTATGTACACGAACAGATACTAGAAACATTTAAAGTTCATGAATAGGCCAGGGAGGAGGGGGACATTTCATTTGTGATGCAAGCAGCAGGGTAGCAGCAGTGATACAGAGCTCGGTGCTGTTGCATGCAGAGGGCGAGAGCTCCGAGTGTTTATGTGGACCCCCTATTGTGAGAGCTAGGTAATGGCTGACATGCATGGTTGGAAGGTTTACGGATCATTGACTTCTGTCGTGAGGCTCCTTTTCTAAGACCTTCATTAATTAGTTCTGCTCTTACATGTTTCACAAGCCTGTATTTTTTTTATAAAGAAAACACTGCACAGAAAGTGGGAGGAAGTGTGATTTTTCCTCAACTTAACACTCATGTTACAGTGTGTTTGAGCTTTTAAAGGCCTACCGGGCCTGTGTTCTCGCTGTCTGTCACACATGCTTCACTGGCGAGCCAAATCACCCTCCAGTGGACCCTGGATAAATACTTAAAGCATTCAAATTTCACATGTAGGCTGTGGAGTTGGAGTATATAGAAAACATTGTACATAGAATGGGAGGGAGTGCGATTTAACAGGGGCCCAGAAGCTAATTTTCACCATGGGGTCCCCAAGCAGATAAATCAGGCTGTGTGTTGGCCCCATTTGAACTCTTTAACCTTGAGCAGACAGTACTGAAGAAAACAAGATGCTTTAAACTCAATTTATTTAAAGAACTAAAATTTCTAGTTGAAATAAATTTCTTAGCTTTAGAGTTAATAGAGTCTAATAAAGTGAGCTGAATGGAAATCATTTGCTGTAAATGAAGAACACTCTAAGAATGTAATTATTCCCTGCGTACAATCAGTTCCTCGTTGTGATCAGTGTGTGTGATATCTTTTACTATTGCATAACTGGATAAGAGATCACTAAGAACATGGCACCAGATCTTGATTGCTTACATAACTAATCCAGAACAGCATTGTCTCTTGTCTGTTTTCTTTTTCTCTCTCTGCAGCTCTCGCTTGTTTTCACGCTGTTGCTGACATGTTCATCTTTTGCCTCGGTTCCAAGTCAACGTCTCCAGAGGGCCTCTGAAGCTGCCAAGACACTGAGTGTGATTTCTCCATCTTCAGTCCCACACCACCAAAGCGTGGGAGACTTCTTCTCCTGCCAGTGAGGAGGTGGGCGAGCAGCAGACATGAAATAGAGACCAGAAAAAAAAAAGAAAAGTCCCCGTTTCAGCCTCCCGTCACACTGCTTGTCTTTTATCCCTGTTCCTGTTTACAGTTACATACATGGAAGAGTGGCTGAGGTGGAGGCATCGGCCCCAGCCAGAAACCAGGACCACTACCCATGAAAGAGGGGAGAAGAAGCAGGGTATACGAAGCAACCAACACTGAGCAATAGGAAAAGAAGGGACCTACTTTTTTAAAATTCCATAATAAAGATAATAGACTGTTCATAAACAGCTTACCCAGCGGGCCTTAGGGGGAATCTGGATGGCATTGCCCACCTTGAAATCTGATGAGCCCCCTCGGCCCCACCTCCTACCAGAATTTGACAGTAATCAGTTATTGGCTTGTTAGTATCATGGATGGATTACATAACAGGCCAACTGAGTGCAAAACCATGGCCCCTGGGTCACAGTTTTGGACCCAATGCAAAACAACAACAAAGAGATACAATTAAACAAAGATTTGTGAATACCATAAAAAGACCAAGTATTTGCAAGAAAAGCCCTAAAATACAACAGAGAGAGAGAGAAAAATATCACAAAAAGATTCAAAACAACCGTAAATTGATTCAAAACAAGCATAAAGAGGTGTCAAAGAGGTGCCACATAGAGGTGTCAAAAAAAGAAATTTCCCAAAAGAAATGCAAAAAAGCTGTAAAGAAAGACAAAATGAGCCATTAAGAGAAGAAAAACAGTCATGAAGTGACCAAAAAGAGATGCAAAAAAGAACACCAGGAAATGAACACAAAACAGCCACAGAGATACAAACCAACTGCTTAAAGATGCTCAGCAGCCACCCAAAAAAACACACAAAAATGACCAAAATTATATCAGACAATGACAAAATGACTAAAACAATAAGGACAAACAAAACTACCAAAAATGATGCAATGCAATCATAAAGAGATGCAAAACAACCACATAGAGATGCAAAACTTTGTGTCTCACTTTAAGAAAGGGGCAGCTACAAGCTATGTGCAGCTACAACTAGCCAATACTTGTCAATATAATTTTATTTAGAAAATGTATTAAATGTGTTTAGAAGTTTTCTAAACCTGCCCCTGGATTAATCTGTTTTTATTATCTCTGTGCAGTGTTGTTATTAAGCAGTACTAATCATCAGGCTAAGACAGGCCATCAGTTTCCCTGTGAAACATAATGCAGTTGTGGAAAAATCCAGCTACTTTGCAGATATCTTGTTTTGACAGAGATGGAATGAGTTCTCTGTTTGGACACAGTGTTTTTCTTTTGGGCAACAAAATCAAAGTGATCCTGCCAAGTTGATGTCACTGGCTTCCTTTGCCTGGTGACAAGACTGCAGCTTTAACAGATTTGCAACTGGTGTTTATGTGGCAGAGTTTTACACAGAGAGTCGTTATCGTGAAGAAAGGAGAGCTAGCTTCTTTTAATTGCAGAACTTAGCACTCATGTTGTTGTGTTTTTGAGCTTTTAATGGCCTCCTGGGCCTGTGATCATGCTGTCTGTCACTCATGCCTCACTGACAAGCCAAAAAACCCTCCAGTAGACCCTGGATAAACATGAAGGCCAAGGTCTTCGGGGGTATCATAGTCCACCAACAAGCATCACAGAGGGCAAGTCAGGCGTTATACCATCTCTGCTCTTAACAACATTGTGCCGAAAATACACCTAACTAATGCAAAGTCACTGCATTGCAAACTGCAAAACAAGAGTATTTCAGATGTTTTGCAGACATGTCTCATGAGGAAAAACAAAGAATCTCTGGCAGCTCCAGTGGATTCATAACTGACCTCTGATCTCCTTGAATCACTGTTACTCTGCAAACACTCAAAAAAGTGACTCTTGAAATACTGAAAGTGAGCAGGTTACAGAGAGTACAAGGTGTTACTCACTTGCATTTTTCAGTATAAATTAGACAAACAGTGGAGTATCTGTTTTAATCCAAGCAAGTGCTTGTTTGACAGTATTTGAAATGCTGCTTTTCCTTGTACATAAGTCAAAGACTGTTTTCTCTTAGTACATTTCTGTATTTATTTGCTACAGCTGCTTAGCATATTGACTCACACTCTGACTTCTGTTGTTTATTCTCTCTGGGAAACCTTAATAAATTCTGAACTACACCACAATGTCAAAGAAGAGGTTAGATTTTTAATACAGAAAATAAAAAATAACATCTTAGACCCCACTCATTCATTCTTATATAATTCCAAATATATATCCAGTATATCAGGTAACATAAACAAAGTAATGCACAACATACTGAGAAGAGCTATAAAGATAATTAAAAAGTTTGTCATTCTTCCAGGCAGTTAAGAACAAGTTGATTTTGTGATTTTTTTTCTTACCTGAAAGCTATTTAAAAGTGAAAAAAGCATGTAGAGCTGCTTTATCTCTTACTTTGCACTATGATGTCGACAAGGTGTTGTCACCTGTGTTGATAAATGTAATTTCCTATAATAAGCCAAAAAATGTTTAACAGCATAAAAAAATGATCATATGTATAAACTGCATATTAACTATAAGATGAACTGAACTTCCTATATAAATATTTGTCTTTTGACAGTGAACTCCCCCATAGTGTCTCAAATTAAAACTGAGAGGATGATTTATTAGATCAAGGGGGTAATTTATTTTATTTCTTTCTCTTTTTCCTCTATTATTTATTTTTTTTTTTTTGCTTTTTAATTTTCCAGTAGTGAACACTAACATCTTCATTAAAGGCATGTTGTATTGTTGTTATCTGTACATATATTTTTGCACCGTTGTATTGAGCTCCGTGTTGATATACTCCTTTATTATGCCCTCTGTTGTTGTATCATGACACTGTATTTTTCCCTGTAAATTGTTATATACCAATAAAATAATTAGCCCGTAATTTGAAGAATAAACATTGCTTCACTTTTTAGGGTGATACGTTTAAGTAACCTAAGTACCTAGGAGCCCTAAACATGTATCTTGGAATTTGTCGTTCCAACTTTGACCGCTAGATGGTGCTGTTGTTCTGTGTCACGGTGCTGCTGAGAAGGTGGAGGTGCAGCACCTCCTTCATTGTCTGAGTCAAGGCACCGGGAGTGGATCCGCCGCTCGGTTCAATGTAATCCCGTCTCTCCCCGGATCACTCACTTCAGTCGTCCGCCATGGCGACCGCAGTAAGGCTCCTCTCCGGCACGAGCAGCATCTAAACCCCCTCCAGCCGGGCTTCTCTCTGCTCCCTGCAGCCGGACGTGGATGTAATATCTCCTTGAACAGCTTTGGGGAAATACATACGTGTGGATAAGCGTGCGTTTGGAGAGCAGGGGTAAGTATCGTGCAGCACAAGTCTTCTCTCTCGCTGTGTGCTCTTGAGGGGAAGTGATTCAACTTGTTTGAGGAGATTAGGGTTAAGTCCTGGGAGTATCTTTGCCGTGTTGTTTTGTGATCCTGTGGATTTTCGTGGGAGGGAAATAACTATCGCCCCGTGTGAAAATCTTCCATCTGCAGCATGTAACTGTCCTCTTCGTCCTCCAGTGTGGGTTGCATTGCACAGATATACCTTTTGCTGTATGGATGCGTGCAGAAGCCGCAGTCGCTGATGTTTGGTAGCGGTAATGCTTCATGCCTCTGTGTGGCATTTAAATAACCTTATGGAAAAATAAGGAAGTGTGCTTTTTTTTCTCTCCCTCACCACATAGTTTCCTAAGGCTGTCCATGTGAGTCCTGGCGGTGCATTAATGACACATCTACTGTACTGGCTGATAATGTCCTGAGGATTACAACAGTCTGCTCTATTAACCTACATTACATGAGTGGTGTGAATACGCTGCTGGACTGTGTGAGGTGGGTCTTCACGTAGGAAGAGACCTCACCTCAACATCTTCTGCACTGTGATCTCAATGATCATTCAGGTTTTTTGTTTTTTTTTTTGTAGAGAGGCTTCAATGAAGCTCAGGTCTGGTTACAACACGCTTGTATCCTGTTGGTTGTCATTCTTTAAACACATGTCACAGAGCCAGTAATCCAGTGGGAACTTCGAGTCATTCAATGCAATAAATGCCACACCCAGGTATCAGTGTCTGTTGCAGAGCACAGAGGAAATTAAGCCTTTTTTTTTGTTTTTTGTTTCCGAGCTTTACTCAGGTAGACAGCTGGTTGTATCAGCCCCGGCCTCTGGCCATTCAGCTGTCACTAAAGGATTCCAGCTGTGCAGTGTTGGCCCTGTGCGAGGGGCCCTGTGTGCCCCGAACACAGTGGAGGCACTGTTATAACCCCCGGAGACTCCATAAACCAGCAGTCACAGCTCCGTGTTACACACTTGTGGGGAATTTCGAGCAAACAAGTTCAAAGGCAGGGAGGTTTGGCCTGAGAAAAACACTCAGGGGGGCTGGAGTGTCTCCCCGGTGCTGTACACTGGGTGACTATGCTTTATTTCACCCTCTGGCCCCTGGAACAAAGTACCAGCTGTACAACTGGTGACTGTTTTGTGTGTTTGTTTGGACCTGAATTACCTTTTCAGAGGAACATGCAGGCTTAGAGTCATGACTGGTTGATAAATGATCCCTGGTGCAGGGGAGGGTATGTGTTGGCTGAAATAATCACTGTCTCAACTCTTCCACTGTCCTCTGTTTCACTGCTGCTTTGTTTGCAGGGTGTCTGGTTACGCGGCATGCATGTGCAGGTCGTATAAGCCATGAATTTACAGACTCGGCATGAGACACTCACCAACAATCAAGGCAAGGGCGGCTGAGTGATGACGGTGCGAGGATCAGATGTCATAAATGACTGGCTTTGAACTGAAAAATAGGCTGTGGTCCCACTAATGCCCCCCATGGCAGCAGTTTATCTGGTTTCCATCACCTCAAGGGATAGTTGGTCCACTGCAGCGCTCTCTAAACACTTTGGCCCTTGTGTTTGAGGTTTCATAGCTTTTTGTTAAACCTGAATCAACTTGTTGAATCCAGATTCTTTAACTTCCCTTGTTTCTTGTGTTCAGCAATCAGAGTTATGAAAAAGTTCATAGGAAAGTCAAATGTCTTCAAATGTCCAAAACTCAGATAAATGACATATATGTTGTTAAGTTTGACAGCTAGTTGCTCTTTGAAAGGATATTTTGGAACCAGGTATAGAACAAAGCCCTTGTCGTTGGTGCTGAAACTATCAGTCATTAAATTGATTTGCTGATTAACATAAAACTGGAATAGTCAATTAGTTGTCTTAGACCCTCACCAGGGAAAAATGCCAAGTATTTGCTTTTTTCAGTTTCCAAAACGGGAAGGTTTGCTGCTTTTCTGTATTATGTCGCTGAAAATCTCTGTATTGTAGGCAGTTGGTCAGATAAAACAAGCAGTCTAAAGACATAAACTTCATCTCTAAGAATTTGTGACAAATTTTAAGACTAAATACTTCATCAATCAACTGCTAAGAGACAATTCAATAAAGAAAGAGATCAATAATGAAAATGATATTTACTTGCAGCCCATTTTAATGCTTTATGACACTAAATCCACTCCTACTGGAGTCTGCAGAGCGGAGTTTTTATGTGCCTGTCCAAAGCATCAGACAGAACTTTGGGTATCTGCTGTCCTTGGCCTATTTTCTCCATGCACTCTACTGAATTACGTTATCCAGCCATTTGAAATGCCTTATTCAGCTCTCAGCTTAAACTTGGCTGCAGTCTTTCACCTCTGCAGCGGCTGAACAACTGCCCACTGGCCTCAAAGCTCTGATGAACCACTTGGTGAGGTCTCAGGATGACATCAGCCCGCTGGAATGTGCAATGAAGAGAGAATTAAGCAGGACAGGCAGGGCCTTGCAGGATCTGGCTGCACACATACAGCAGGGGTGGACAGTGGCCTGCTCGTGTGTCAGCCCAGTCCATGCCTTTGTCCCAGTACAGTCCTCCATCTGGGACACATAGAGACAGAGTCACACTGCTCATTATTCTAGATTATGCACCTTGAGATTTATACACATATCAGATGGGATCCTCCATTGCTGAATGTGGCAGGGCGGTGATTCCCAAGCTTTTATTCTCAAACATACTCTCACATGTCTGTCAGATCCCCTCAAGGATCAACTCTGCCGTTTAATTTAACCATTATCATTTTCTCTTAGCTAACTTTTTAACCTGTTAATCTGTCAGTTTTAGCCACCTTATAATCGTTTATCCATTACATTAAAGGTGCTATCTGTAATCTTTAAGCATTGATTCCTACATGGAGATCAAATTTGTGCTGTATGTACAGGGTAAATGTCTAGTTCACATTTAAGCAAACTACTAAACTTTGGCTAAAGGCCCCACTCCATTTGTTTTAGCTGAACATAACAACCATTTGATCGGATATAAAAATTACTGTGGCAGGGGAAGTGTGAGGTCCCTGCTAATAAAAGTCTTGGCACTGTGTCAGAAAAGTAGTTGCTATACTGGTTTATGTATGTACATCACTACTGTTTTTCACCTTTAATGCTCTGATTGCACTGCTCATCACTTCACAGTCTCCTGCAGCAGTGTCTTTGCATATTCGCATTAATGCTCTTGAGATCAATTAAACTCTGACTAATTAAACTGTATGCTTGTGTGTCGTTGGCCCTAATGCCTTATTTTTTGCGACTTCCCCAATCAGTGTCATTGTATAGACCGTTTGATTCTAAGCTCCGACCTTGTGATTCATTTGTCAGACCAAATTATAACTGCTTGATTTGTGCTTTGAAATCAAGAACATGCTTGGATCTTTTCTTTTTTTTTTAACAATAATTGGTTCTCCCACAGGCAACAACTATTAGCCATTAGTGGCGAGTGCAAATACTGCATTTGCAAACGCTCTGTTAGTGTGACACAGAAGGTCGTGCAGCCTCTCCTCTGGGCCCTGATGCATTCATTGTGTTTCCCCTGCTGCCCTGTTGATGCTTACCTTTCATATACAGTTTTGTAACTCTTCATCTGCCTTATTTTGTGTTCATACTGCACGTTTGCTGCACTTACATGTGTTGGTCTCCCTGAGTTTCCTCTCTCGCCTTCTGTGCAGGCTGGGCAGTGAGCATTGCAGTGCATCATGGCAGAGCCAGACCCAGAGCCAATAGCCTCTGGAGCAGGGCAGCGTCTCGGGGCCCCAGAGACTCTTGGCATCAGCACGTTGGACCCGGGGCACAGACCCCCGGCCATGCCCCCTGGACGACACGTCACCATTAGGGTCCGTATGTTGGACGACACGGAGGAGCTCTTTGACATCTCGGTGAGTAAAGCCTGCCTGCCCGGGCGCATTTCTTGATGGGAATACTAATGTCAGATTGGGACTCTTCATTATTGCACAGTAGCCAAGAAGCATTTCCCGTTTTCATCATAGCAGCAGCAGTCTGGTAACAGGTTGGCATGGCAACTGCATGATGTTAAGCTGTTGAATGCACGGATGAAACTGGAGGGATCTTTTTTAGTAATGTCAGGGTTCCTCCAGTCTATTGTGCTGGTAGATATTCACTGCTTCCCATTCTCTCAAACCTGTTCTACAACTGTCGTCTATTACAACATAATTTTCCTTCCGCGTCCTGACAACCTTTCAGCGTATACTCTGGAAACCATGGATGTCATATTTCACAGCTCTTTCCCACATGGTTGTGTTGATGACGTGCAGAAAGCTTCATGTTAGCTTAGATAATGTAGTGAAAGGCAGGAAGGCACGCAAACAGACAAGTCTTTCTTCGTGTCTTTGAACGAAAAGAGCTGCTGCTTGAATTTCATACATAATTGAAGGATTTAGAGGATTAACTTTCTGATCACAGAGATCTGTATTAAGACAATCTAGTCTAAGCCATTTGCACAGATTATGTAAAAGTGGAGCTAAAAATAGATACTAATTATTAACTGTATATGATGAGATAATAATATTTTAAATGCCAAATAAACATTAATTAAATCTCCACAAATTGAACATATGGGCACAAAGCTGATAATTTGCAGGTATCATTCCAGCTTTTGTGATTTGAAATTCACTGATATATTTTTTATCCTTGTTGAAATAATGTTTACTCAGCTATTTTAGTAAATTATTGCAAATTCCTGACACATTTTTAAAGAATCACATCTTCATCTTCATCTGCTACATCAGAACATATTGAGAGACTCACTAATGCGTTGTTGGTTTTGGGTGTTTTTGTGGCATTTGTTGACAGAAAGAACAATCTAGAATAATGACAGCACTGTCTGTTTAGGTGATGAGAAAATGATGAAATACATGACACTTTCCCCAGAGCGTTCCTCTGAGCTTGTGTTTTTAAAAAATGCGTCTTCAGATCTTAACTGAATCGCAGAGACATTTGGTGGAGCACATAGAAAGTTATTTGTCTTGGAGTAGAAGGTCCAGCCCTATTCTGTGGTCACACTGCTTCCTGCGTGGAAGAGAAGAACTGGATGAGTGGAAACTGTTGATGGAGGGAAACAGATACAGCAGCAGCAGCCACAGAGGACCAGTTAATGCATACGAATGGGGATCGGCACTAAAGCTGCTGAGCTTTATGACAGTTAGTGAATGTGCAGCGCAGTGTGGATGTGTCCTTCTGGACGTTTCCCAAGGATGGGTAATTGTTGCTCCTGGATCAGGCGGTGCAGCTCCCTGTGCATGACTGCTAATCTTTCCAGTGGTATCATGTGTTGTGCTTAATACTTAAGGCTGGCTAGATTCTCACAGTGATTGCCCTCGTTTAACACAGGTTATATTTGTGTACTTTGGATTTAGTGAGGCATTGCAGGCTCATTTTATTTGTTTTACAAGGCAAGATTCTTGGAAGTGTTGCACTCATTTAATACATATGCAGCCAGTTTGTTAATACTGGCTTTTTAGAGCTGAATGTCATCCACCCAATTATGTGTATTTCTGATATGAGGAAGAGCAGGTGAGGAAGGGTTTTATTCAGCCTGCCTCAGGGTTTAAAATCTGTAAAAAACTGCACTCCAAGGAGATTTCAACCTCAGAGTTTTGTACACACACAGTAGATTTTATGGAGTTTGAGTGTTTAAGACAGTTTGACCCCCAAAGATGCCAAAGAGTCATTGCTTTGTCTTTTTTGACATAAAACATATCAGATGTGTATCAGCTTTGGTCTTTTGGTCTTGTCCGTGTCTTCTTGTCTCCGCTAGTGTCAGGTTTTGATACGCAAACAGAGATTATAAAACAGCAACACTGTCAGTAGAATAAAGAAAGGTGCTACAGTGAGATTCCTGTTGTTTGTGCTCAAACAAAGACCTGAAACATGGTTCATGTAAATCACAACAGCTGGCCCAGCTGGCACAACTCTTCTCAATAAAAGTCCACACCGTGCACTAATGGGTCTTCAATGTGACAGTATTTGATGATGATCAAATAAAATGTTTCCATGATCTGCCTTTAGAGAGATTGTAAGTATCATGCAACATGAGCAGTGCAGCTTTATGGCTCATACACACATCCAAACTCATTTTCTGAGCCAAATCTGAAGTCCTACTAATTTCACACCTTCGCTAGAGGCACACCAGTGAACCAAAAAAAAAAAGAAAAATAAGGTGGTGCCTTGATTTCTTTCCAACGTGGTGCCATGGATGACAACATGGAGGAGATGGTCCCCAAAGAAAGTTGATGTTTTTATTTGAACCTGATTTGAATTTTCCAAAAACCATAATGATGCAAACAACAGTTGTTTGCAAAGATTGTAAAGATGTTCTTCACATGTTCAATGATGAGTCTTGTTAACCAACTAAAAAGAAAGTACAAAAGAGAAAGTGTGCAGACTGTCAAAGAGCATGCAAATGAGTGCCAAAACAAACGTTTCCACAGAAAGGCACTCCCTGTGACGGAAGAAAAGTTGGGATATTAATAGCTTTTAAAAGAGAAACTAGTTTGGTTGTACTATTTAGTAACTTGCCAAATGGTCTGAGAACCAACATGCAAAAAAATGTGATAAGATTGTGAATCGAGATCCTGCCTGGAAAAAATTGCAATATGATATTCTTAAATCTCACCTGCATCTAACATGCGCTTCAACACACCTGTGGATGTAACAAACTTGAGTCCTAATGGAGGCTATAAAGAGCTAATCAAGCATTATGTTGACATGAGGAGGTGATGGACTGTCCAAAATATGACAGCGCACATGGTTCTTTTTAATGCATCCTTGATACAGACACGTCATGGTTGCTTTAAGCAGAGAAGAGCCCAAACAGAATCCTCTAGCTTTCTCTTGTTATTTCAGACAGCAGCTTGTGCCTGTGTTACATTAAAATTTTTCAGGTGACACACTCCAGAACGCAACAATGCATGAAATCGACCTTGCATTTGACACGTCTTTGCTGTAATGGACCATGTTTGGGGCCAAATACTGCACGGCAGAGGTAATGCATACACGGCCTCTAGTTTGCCTCCTTGTGTAGACCTTCTTGTGGACGCAGCGGGGCCACGATGGTGTAGTTTATAAAGTGTAGTGAAACAGCTTTTGTCACTGCAGTAGACAGGCTGGGTAAAAACAAACTGATGATGCTGCTCAGGAGAAGGTAACAAAAGCCCCCCTGCTAACATAAAGCTTTATTCATGCTCAATTTAACACACATTATATCCCCTATCTCAAGTCACCACTTGAGATACAAATCTCTGCAGGCTGGTTATTGTTTTTGTAGGTGTCCAAGGAGCACATCCTCAGCCATCCACTCACAATCTGGGTGGGAAGATCTGTTATCTCTTCAACAAAAACCATAAGAAAAACAGGGATGATGCTCAGTATTTTAACATTTAGTCCATTGCTACAATTGTTATGGGAAAGTTCTTGAGGCTTCTAAAAACAGGAGACATATTTTACACCCCAGTTGTATTGAGTTAATGAAATTAAGTCCCCTCTAAAGGCGCAGATGCTTCACAAGAATTTGATCTAGCAAGGATGTTTGTTGAGGACGAGTTGTTGAACTTCAGTATAACTTTCTTTCGTGTACATCAGTTATCTCCCAGAAAATTCAGCTTTTTTGGGGCCAGCTGAGATGAAAGATATGCTCACATCCCACTGATGTTAATCTCTCCCCTGCAGCAGTGAAGTGAGATAACTGCATGGTCTACAAAACAGGTTTGTCGAGCAATTTTCCAGTCTTTTAGTTCTCTACAGGGATAACAGGGTACAGTATTGTTTGAGAAGTGACAGTCTATAGTCAAATTGACTCAAGGCGGTAATTTTTTATGTCTCTTTAAGAAAACTTAAAATATCTGACTTCACCTTGTAACTGAAACCAAGGGCTTCAGTTGCTGCTCCTCCGGTTTAGAGGAGTAGGTTTCCACCTCAGCAGGCAGAATATCAGACGGTCGAGAAACAAAAAGGGGCCTTCGAGCCATCTCGTGGGGTCACATACCATGCTGTGTCCTACTTAGCACTCTGGCTGTGAGCACACTTGTGTTGATGCTGATGATGTTTGGCTGCACAAACATGGACAGCGATACGCTGGCATTGACTAAAAAGCACACTTATCTGCTGAGGGAATTAGCTGAGTTTGAAAAAATAAAACATCAAACCAGATGTATTAAAGCAAAATGCACAAAAGAACTACACATAATAGTATGAAGGGCAAAATATCCACATGTGAGTATGATTGTTTGCCTCCAGTGCTACCTAAAATGCTGGGTCTTGTATCAGCAAATACACAAGTCTGTGCACTGATTTGACACCTCATGATTTATTTTATCAGAGATGAGACCTTGCTGATTCCCAGAAGCGTTTCAAACACCTGTATTGAACTTCATAGATTTTTCTCACTGCACCAGAAGAAAATACAAACTTTGGCTAATGACGATGATGATATGGTCCTGTTTTGTGGTGTAAAAAGAGCCAATGTAATTACACAAAAACGCAAGTATCTGTGTAAAATATTGTTTGTTGCTCATGAAAGTGCAAAGGGCTGGTTGAAACCTAAGTCTCCAGCCTCAAGCAGTGAATGAACAAATAGTTTAAGAAATATTTGTTACGAAAGGAAGGACTTTGTTTCTGAGCTCAGGAGAAGTCACATCCTCCAGATAATTGGAGAAATGGGCTGCCCTCATTTTAGTAAAAGAGGATGGAAGGACAATAATGGACATCTGACACAATTTATCATTATTATTTAAGCTGGTTTTCCCCCACACTGTGCTCTTTGTTTTTACTGTTTTTACTGTTTTCATGTATTTTTTGAAACGATACAAATCATCAAACAAGAAGTGAAAATTCTTTTTTTCTTATGAGACTATTTTCAGATCAAGAAGAGCTGCTTGCCTCTGTCCATTTTGCTCGTGCACAGTTCAATAGAGCAGGAAATCCGGACTGTAGCTTTCAGTCTGTCGTTTAGTCTTCAGGCTAACAGACACTGACGCATACTGTGCTGATGTTTTGACGCTTATGTTGGCTGATGGCTGGTAGAAGCTCTGCAGAAGTTGCCTGTGAAGATTGTGACCGAAGCATGGATTCAGGGCTTGGGAGATGGGGGGATGGGATTTTCAAGACAGAGGAGGGAGGAGAGTCGGGCCCATTCCTGTGAATGAAAGAAACAGTCAGGCTTCATTAGCCAAACCTTACTGCAGGAATACCAACAAATACAACCTAACATGTAATGTTCTACTTCCCATTTCACACTCCCCATTAGAAATTCTGACACAACTCTGTCTCTCTCATTTGTTGCACTACTCTTCCTGTTCTTCCTCTCTAGCTATAATGAGCCACTGTGGACTGCAGTCTGTCCTCTCCAGCCATCCCTTTGTCCATTACAGGCACGATACAGCTCCCTTTTAAAAGGCTACTATGCAGAGAAAAAATCTCCAATTCATTAATTACATGGCCCTTCATCTCCTGGCATTTTCATTTGCTTTTCGTATTAGGATTTCTACCCAGCACAGTCTCATTAGACTACAATATATTGCTTTTGCTTTTCTAATTACCTATTAAGTCTACAGCAAATTAATACACCAGCACAAGTAAAACACATTTTAAGCCGCACTGGCACACTACTTCGGTTCAAAATACCTCAACAACTGCGAGATGGATTACCATTAGCATTTACTGTTCTCTGAGGATGAACCCAAATGACTTGTGAGCAGTGAACCTGACTTTTACAGAAGCTAGTAGTTTCTAGTAGATTTTTCTCTAGTCAGTAAAATATCTAATAAACAAACAAACAAAAAAACTAATAATGCTTATTATATGGACTGGCATAAAATGTTGTACAGGACTCATGGTTTCCTGACAATGTCCTACTGAGTTTGTTGATCCATTGACCCTCCCAAGCGCCATTGTAACATTGCTATGCTAGCCTGGGTCTAGCTAGCGAGCCCATTGTTACTACTAGCTTAAGGCTAGCATGCCTAGCTTGGTGTCTCTCCCTGTCCATGTAGCATTAGACATCAGGCTCCCCTCCTCTCCTTCTTAAACCCAGGAGTCCCTCTTTCTTTCTCTTCCTCTCCACTTCTGGGAACCCAGTCACGCTGCATAAATGAGTTGGTGCCAAAACACAACGGCGCCTCCTAGTTTAATGTCAGTGGAACCCTGTTCTCTTAGGCTGACATTTACACATATTTCTACAAGAGTTATCATAAATTCCTCATCATTGGTTATAAGTAAAATTAGTTATCAAATATTAGATAGTCATCAGCTGTAGTCCAGACATTACGGTTAGGGTTATGTCTCCAATGTCCCCATAGGGATTATTTGAAATGACTTGTTCTGGCATCATCATCATCAAATCGTGAATTTATCCAATAATTTGATATATTGCTGAATACTTCAGAACTAATGACATTCACATCTGTGTCACCTGTCTTTTCGATTTGCTGCTAAGACATTTAATGAAGGTGGTTAAGATGACAACGATTAGTTCGTACATTATGTACATTGTGAGCACTTTAGCATACCGAGCAACTGCAATGCATGTATGGGTGTAGAGTCTTATTTCTCACAGCGAAGCCTTGAGACGTTGTGCCTTATTAGCACCAGAATAAGCAGTGAAATGTTCTCACTATTGTTTTCTGATCACAGTTTAGAGTAGGTGGGGTGCATCAGAGCTCTGTGTATGTGTGGGGGTGTTGATACTTTCTGCACCATCTTTTGATCAGTGAGCTCAGACTACAAATTAGTGGATAAAGCTGAACATGTTTTTGAACGCTCCTCTTACTGTGACTGTTTGCACTCAGTTGATGTCGCCCCTCTATGAATCCATCATTATAACTTCTAAGCCTTTGAGGAAAAAGAAGCAGCCTACATCACTCTATAGGATAAATACATATGCAGTGTAAAGCTCTCTCCCCATCGTGACATGCAGCGTGTCTGAGGTCGACCTACTGAGTCACAATCTTATTAACTCCAGAGTTCATGTGACAGGGTGTAATTCATCTCTTACTGGGAAGCTGACCACGCTGTCCATAATCTCAATGTATCATTCCCATAACTAGATCCATAGTATATCTCTACCATTCCCATCATTTGTCACAGCAGAGCAGGTAAAGAGATAATATCACCGATGCCCGTGACTAAAAGAATTTTTAACCCATTTTTGGTCACATAAAAGGCCTCTGAGGCTTGAGAAAATGTTTTTTTCTCCTCCATATTCCCAGAACTAAAGCATGTTCACAGCCACAGAAACCAGGGCAGCAGGGACCACCCAGATTAAAAGGGGCCGTGTCACAAGTAGAAGGACCTGCATGACTCATAGCAGTCCAGAGAGCTTACCATCGTCCCACCACTCGCCACTCTCTTTCCTCCATATGCTGTCACCCATTCATTCTGATGAGGAGCAATTAGAGCAGCTCCAGTGTGCCTTGTTGTCAGCTGAATGGCAATGAGGTCCTGACTTAATGAGCAGAAACATGATGAAGGGCTTCTTTCAGCTCCGGCTTAAACAGCTTCTGTATGGTCATTCAATGAATGACTGACTGACTGACTAACTGACCAGCAGTGTGGAGGAGGAGCTCAGATGTTTCTGCTAAGTTGCCACCTGTGGATCAATGACCACATACAAACACAGAGTATCTAAATTTTTGAGCACCGATCTGAATGCCAGTTACATAATTGCAGTTGCATTTTAGTAAATTTCAATTAGCTAATGCTCTGTGCACTGAACAGATTACTTATTTAATGTGACATTTGTTGTATTGTCTTTAGTGTGCAATAAAATGAATCAATGACATTCATCTGTGTGTCAATAATGCTTTCACACTCAAATTGAGGGAACTCTAGACAGACTTTTGTTCCTCACAGCAGTAAACATTTATTCTGTTTAAATTTATATATATATCAGTTATAGAAATAGTATAGTACTGTAGTAGTGCAGTATGGAGATGATACTGCAAATAAATCACAAGTTAATTCAGTTAGTTGTCATTCAAATTCGTAAGTTCTTATGTAGTAAGTCTTCCAGGCAGCTTTTTATTTGTGACATTCGGTGCTTTTCTTTTTTGTAATCAAATATTAAGTTTGGTTTTGGTTGGTTGATTAACAAAAGGCTATTTGATGGCATCACCTCGGGCTTTAGGAAATTATGCACGACATCTGTCGTCACTGGCTGCCCTCAAACAAGTAAACAGTCACTTATGAAAATAAACCTCAAATTAGTTGATAATAAAGATAACTGTTAATTATTGTCAGGGATCTTTGGGAGTATCCTGCTTTAAAGGAACATGGTGACATTTTAGAAAAACACTCTTGCTGTGAGTTAAATGAGAGGACTGGTACCACATTCATTCTGGTGCACTAAGAGGGGAAATCCTGGTTAGGGAGCATTTGTTTGGATGAGTTTTTGGAACATTGTATTTGTGTTTTTTGGCATTAACACTTACTGGCAGCATTACAATCGATAAAGCTTTGCTCACCTCGTCTGTGAAGAAACTCTCAATTTCATCTTGTGAACACTGCCTCTGCAGGGTGAGACGCGTAAGCATAATTGAAATTCAAGCCACATATTATTTGTGCACATTACAGAACGACAGAGATTCCTCAGTATCTCATGTTTCATGTTGTGTATTTCTGAATGCAACATGTTGACTGTAAAGGAAGTCAGAGCTCAGTGAGGGAAACAGTCTGGTCTTGAAGCAATGTGCTAAATCCTGTTAAACTCAGAGCTGTGCTAGGGACACGGTCTGCTTCCCCAGCCTCGCGGCGCTTCGGGGGGGGGAGAAACTGACAGAAGTGGTGGTTGAATGATTCGGGCTCGGAGGATGATTTCGCACCAATATTTCTTGATGAGCTGTCATTGGCTGAATATGAATACAAATGGGATTTGATTGGCTGTTAGAGCATTCAGGAGAATGAGGCAGCAGCTTTGCCGCCCAGAGCAATGAATCCAGCTACCTTTTCCACCATGTCAATGAGTTTTCTAAACCCATTAATGTCACTCCCCATTCTCTAATATGAGTCATGCAGGAGCAACAGTAACTATCTATGTAGATTAATTGGGCTGTGACTGTTGGATGGCTCTAATGCAGGTGGTCATTTCCAGGTTTATACAGTGAGCTCCTCCTGTGGAGAATTAAATTTTAAAGGAGCTATAGGAGCAAATTGGTGGGAAGATGTAGGAAGAGGGTGGCCACGGTGATCTTCCCCTCCCCCCTCTCAGAGCAAGCTTGTATTTACGGAGAGTTGTGAATGAAAGGATTGTTAGACACAGTGTACAGATAAATAGCGCCTCTCTGATTTTTATCTCCCATGTCACCCTAGCAAGTATTTGCAGCCTAACTGGGGAGACAATCAGAGAGAGGCCTTGATGCAGAAAGGAGGCAGGGAATTACCAGCGCCCCAGCATCTGATGTTTGTCACTGCTGTCTGGTCTGCTAACATATTGCATTTGTTCACTTTTGGGAGCCTCAAAATAGAAACATTACTTGTTTCTGTTCTTGAAACTTGCTCTCCCAATAGTATTGCTCCAGCCCATTTTAATCTGTTGTTATTCTCTCTGTTATTCTCTGAGGCCTCCTGTCATGGAAAGGAATTATTTGTCATTTATCATCCCTGCTTTTCCGCTTGAAGGCACCTCATTGGCACGGCTGCCGCGAGCTTTGAGCCGCAGGATGAGGTGGTAGTTTGGATCCAAGAGCAAGGCCATGAATTTTAACACGACACGAGTTGAGCTCCGAAAAAAAAAAAGGCCACGTAGCATGGCGCTGGTCTTGTGTGTGGGTTGCCATGGCTACACGTAGACGTAGATGAGGAGCGTCTGAGCCGGCTGCCTGGCTGCGGAGTTCTGTCTTCCACTGATATCTGCCATGCCGGGAACAGGGAGATGGGGGTTTGGGGGGGGGGGCTGCTCTCTCCATGCAGAGCACTAGCATGGGGATACGCTGCTGCACACCAATTATGACTAACATATTCAGGAGACACAGTCTGCCTCACTGTGTGCTGCGAGTACATGTGCCAGTTTTTCTATTCAAATCCCTTGACTCAAAATATGACTGACAATAAGTTTTGTGGGATTATTAGCTCATCTCAGTTTCACTGCTGATTGACCTAGTTTCCCTGGAAGATGGCATTATGTTTGGGGTAGCAAGGATTTTTTTGGGGGGGGAGGGGGTCATATGCTCCATGTCACCATCAATGCATAAATGGAAGGTTTGTGTGCTGCTGTAGAGCCCCTGCTGCAGTCTTGAAGGCTCACACATGCAAAGATGAAAGTATTTTTTCAGATTTTCCAGCGGTGAACGATACACACTGGAGCAGGAAAATATTTGTTCTGTAATGTGACCATGCATGTGCCTTGCATCAGTCTTGCACTGACTGACTCCCTCTCCTCTGAAAAATTTTCTCGTACTTTCCTAACATGAACTCTGAACCCTCGGTTGCCTCTCTCTCGTGGCATGAAATTGAAATCCCACAGCGGGATCGGTGGGTGAGGGCTTGGGGGTGTTTTCCCACGTGCGGCCATCTTCCTCCCTCACATCCCAAAATGTAATTGGGTCACAGAGGATGACAGACACAGAAGCTACAGTGGGAATTATCTGGTGGCTGATGGCTAAGAATACCAACATGCTAGAAGATGCTGGAAAAGCACACTTTCATTTGAGCCATGAAGATAAACAGGGTTTTTATCAGAGCAGGTCACCGACTCGTTTTACAGCAGTGGTTTAAAACGGTTGGGACCTGAACGGATTGATAAGTAGTTTGGATAAACAGACATTTTAATGTTTGAATTAATAAAGAAAGATGCATAAAATGGAGCCACATATTTGTGTGTAGCAGGTGTATTTGCACACAGATAGGACTGCAAAGTGGTGCAATGCTTTAATTTCTTTATTATCACAACAACCAGCAGCCTTTGGGCTTGTCCCGATACCAGTGTTCAAAATGCTTCAGATGCTGCTTTTACCATGTAATTTATTAATAAGAAGTGTGAACGTGCCACATCCGAGCAGCATCTTTTCAAGTGGTATTTGTTGTTCTAGTTTGTACAATTTTATTTGCTAAAACATTTTATTGTTTTTCTTAATGAAACAAGGCACATCCTTAAATGTATGATGGCACTTTTAATTCATAACTCTCTCCTCAGCTTGATACCACTTGCACTTTACTGTCCTCCTTCTCTTTTTTTTAATTGTATCTTATTGTGTACGCTGTAAGCACTAATGGAATGCACTTTTTTTGACATGTGTACTGAGATGTTTGCATGGAGAGAGTCACAATAACAGGAAAAAAAAGATTGGGCCCCAAGCATCAATAGTGGAGGACCACTGTGTCTTCTGTGGGGTTTTTTTGTGCATCCTCAGATTCACCACAGCTGATCTATTTTCTCCTAAAAAAGCACTTTTGAACATTATAAATTAAAAGCTGTACCATAAAAGGCTTATTTATCAGATTTGATAGGACTTTCTCATAGCATTGACATAACTGTGGATTATTAATATGAATGAATGCTTGTTCATCATTAGCGCAGGCTTTCCCAGACTGTCAATGTCTTCTCAGCTGCATGCTGAATGTAGATATCCATCATGAATCTTGTAGGACTGTGCATAACTGAACGGTGTGATTCCTTGCTTGAAATAGTTGTGTCATATTTCCTGTGAGACATTCTGTAACCTAAAGAAACCATTTTTCAGAGGAGAACATCTGGGATTTCTGTTGCAGGAATGTGGGCGATTGTCGGTTGTTTTAGAGGTAAATCCTACACCACATTTTTCATAAAGCACAAGCAAACAGATCCGTTGTAAAAGGCAGCTTAAGTTGCACATTTTGTATCAAGACAGTCCTGCATGGAGACACCCATTTACCCTGCATCATTCACACAGAAGAGTCTGAAACAGCCTCTGATGAAAGCTGTCACTAACGCTGTCAGGTCATGTCTGACAACATTATGCCGCACTGCTTTCTATACTGTGCACAGGTGCTTTGGGAAAAGCGATGCCTTTATAATAAGTCTTGTTCCTATGGTAACCAAGACGGATGTCTCTCTGTGGAAAGAAGCTTGTGTTTGTTTGATTCAGACAGCGGTGAAGTCGACTCTATCTGCCTGTGTGCCCGTTTGCCTGTGTCAGTTCACAAAGAGAGGCTGAGGCGAATGCAAACACAGCCTGTGATCTCTTCGTAGGTTTTTTGGTGACAGATGCATGAAGGTGGATCGTCTGACTTTTTGGTGCCCACGCACATACATTATTCCATTGAACGCTGCCCTTTGATGACAGCGTTCTGATCCTTTCATTAAGCTCTTGAACTGTGGCGCTGTATCCCACTGACTTAATAGCAGCGGGGAAGGCAGACATCACAGCACATGATGGGTGTGGCGGTGGTGCTGCTCCTAGCCAGCCTCCACTCTCTCTCTGCGGTGTCCTCCTGGTCTTGAATAAAGGGTGATACCCCCGTGGGAACCGGTCTGCCTTGGCCGCTCAGCAGCTTTAATGCAGCACTACCTCTCTTCAATGAATTATGAATTTCTCATTGAGATTCAGAGGGCTAATTAACATGTCAGACCTGACCGGCAGTGTGATATCATGGGATTTATCTTCATCC
Organism: Ctenochaetus hawaiiensis; assembly: GCA_029783645.1. Lineage (NCBI taxonomy): Eukaryota > Metazoa > Chordata > Actinopteri > Acanthuriformes > Acanthuridae > Ctenochaetus > Ctenochaetus hawaiiensis. The sequence continues at coordinate 10,317,249 of JAPZDY010000005.1, forward strand.
TGTGGTGCCATTTTTTTTTTTTTCTTCACCACAGGTGCTCAGGCTTCACCTTTCCTTCTCTCTTCTCCTGAAACCTTCTTTTAAGTCAGACAGGTGTGCTGCTATACCACATATTCTGCTCTTCATTTCTCAGGTTATGTTTTTTTTTTTTTTTTGCCTGACGGTAATTAAACCAGAAGTTGCAGCTTTTCACCCCGGCTCGGTGTTTGGTCAGCGCTGTAGCCCTGCCTGCAGTAAAGTCACTCCCATGATGCATTTGTTCGACATGTTGTGTATCAGAATTCCTTTCAGCTGTACCTGTGCAGCTGAGCCTGCCTCCCACTGCTGCCTGGCAGTAATTGAATTTGGGGTCTCTTGGGTAGATAGAGAGGGTGTGTGGGTGGGAGAGCTGGGATGAATGAAGCAATGATTGAGGGAAGCACATGAGGAAAGAAAAAAATATTAGAGTAAGAGAGGGAAATCTCAAACCAGTAGCCCCAGCTGCACATATGCCTGCTGGAAAGGTATTGACCTGACAACACGCGCCCCTCTAGTCCTTTTAATAAAGTGGGAACTGTTGCGTAAGATACCACGGAGGATAGCAAACCAGATGGTTTCATCTGTCCTGAAGCAAACAGCGCAGCCAAATTCTCAAAGCTGAGTTAAGTTTTCTGCTTCCTCCTCCCTTCAGCCATGTTCGGGCTTCTTTCTTCGAGCTTCGGTCTGGATGTCCAAACTGTTGAGCTTTTCTCTTGCTGTCTCCGTTGATAAGCCATGCGCGGAAGTCCAGCGCTAAAATGAATCAAAGCTCTGTCGGTGGAGGCCAGTGTGGGAATGCCCCTTAATAGATATCAAAGGATGTGTCCCAGGGGATGTCTGCTTTCACACAACCAGTGGGGGTCGGTCCATTCTGGGCATTTCAGGTCTCTGGAGTGTGCAGTAAAAGGCTGCTTCAGAGTATCTGTCATTGCAAAGGCTTGAAGAATTGATTGCTCAAGCAGGCTGATGTCAAAGTCATAATGAATCCTTCCTGTTTGTGTCCTTGTGAGCTATTGAAGTGGAATAAGAGGGTCAAGCATATTAGAAACCAACACATCTTCAGTTCAGTTCACACACAGCAGCTCATCTTACAGTTAAATATGATTTTTTCATGTATAATATAATCACAATAAGGTTTGATTCTCCTGTGAGTGTGTGTGTATGTGCAAGTTCTTCACTAAATTGCCTTTTTTTGGTGGCCTGATTGTGTAATGGTCTTGTTTTTTACATTTCAGCTGGAAACACAGGTCTTGTGGTTTTAATGTGACTCATTTGCTTTATTTCATTTGAATCAATTACACAGTAATGTTGTCTGGATGCTTATTCACATAAGCTCAGTTGACCTCCTTTAAACGGTGAGGCGGCATGGAAACATTTAGCCTAATACAGAGATATTTGGTTTGTGAAATTACACTTAAATGACTGTGATGTAAGTAAAGTGCGCACACTGCACGGTCCAGAAAGTAAAATGGAAGAGAAAATGAATAGAGCTGAAATGATTAGTCATTAAGTAATGAGTCAATCCATAGAAAAATTAATTTGGAACTTTTTGGTAATTTTATTAAACATTTTTATCATGTCTAAGCAAAAATGACTGATTTTTATTAGAAGCCTCTAAAGTAAGAGGATTTGCTGGTTTTCTTTGTTACATATGAAATATTGCAGAGTTTTGGACAAATATCTCCCAAATTGAAGAATTCACTGTAGCCTTTTTTTTTAATTTTGCATTTCAAAAACAAAAAAATTCAGGATGACCCTCAGTAACACTTGGTGACCTCACACATATTTTATATGCTGCTGAATGCTGACGGTTGGTGATGAGGGCCTGGTTACTTTCTTTTGTTAAGAAAAAATGCATGAGTCAGTTTGTGGTAATTACTTCAGAAGTTGTCTAGTTATTTCCTCATGCATCTCTGCCTTTTGTCTGTAGGGCAGGTTTTTGGAGGCACCGATCCAAAAGTAGTAACTTTAAACTGAACCGATAAAAAGGTCAACATGCTGCCTGCTATATTGCAGAAGCTCAGTTTCATGGTCAGTGAAGAGCTAAACAATAGGGACAATAGTTGACTGGGGCAACTAAAATAACATGTCAGGCTGGTAAATCTAGCAACTCAATAGCCTGATCAGACATGGTAAAAAAAGAATTAAATGCACAGCCTAAGAGTGAGCTATCTGCACACATGCAGTATTGATCCAGCACGCACAAAAAACAGCTGCAGGTAAAGACGTTTACGAGCTAAAGCACGAACAAACATCTCAGTTACCCTGGAAACAGAAGTTGGGTGGTGTTAGAGGATGTGGGCAAAACTCCAACTGTATTTGCAGTTTGCAACAAGTGTGAGGGCAACGCGGATAAAACAGAGTGGTTTTTAAAGGCACAGCCAATACAATACAACATCTCCACTGCATGTCAGCTAAGACGGCTGCTTTTTAAGCTCCTCCCCCTTGGCCCTGCTGGTGTTTGCCCTTGTTCTGCTTTTTCATTTACTTAAAGATTAAACAAAACAATTAACTTCAGTCTTTGTTGTTTTGTGATAACCACTCATAAATAAAACAGTTTTTGTAGGGCAAGAAAAAATTGACTTTGGGCAAGCAGATAATTGACCAAATTGCTCTAGCAAGTGGAAAAACCATTAAAGTTGAACCCTGTGGTGTAAGCAAGGCCTGTCACATACATGTGGAGGAAATGCAGCGTTTGTGTCCATATCAGGTTCCTGGGAAAATGATTTCACATAAGCAGCTGGTTAGCAGACAGACTCTCACACATTTTTTTTTTGATCCAGTGCTTGAAATGAACCTCCTCCAGAGCAGGGTAGCCATGCTGCATGCTGTAGGTTACCATGGAGATCTTTCCTGGTTAAAAAAAAAAAAAAAACAGCCGGCATTGTGCGACTGAAAGCCTGAGTTTTTTGCACCCAGCGTTGGCTTGCTAACCTCACTCGGTGAAACAAACCCCAGACCTGAATTCAAACCCAAAAACCCCCAGAACCCTCTGCTTGTGTTTAGGCCTCTTACTCAAAGGAACACTCATGTTCACTTCTCATCTATTGTTTATGTGTTGTTGAATTAGTCAGAGTGGGTCGTTTCAGTCTCTGAGAGCCCTTAAACTCCAGCACTCTGAAGCACGAGTCCGGTGTTCCCATTTCCAGAGCCAAATTTGTGTGTGTGTGAGTGTGTGTGTGTGTGTGTGCAGATGCCGCAGCAGCAGTCACATCCTTGCTCGTGTGCCTATAGTCACACTAACCTTGTAGCACATAGAAATGGTTTTGGGTGTGTTTGAGAAGCCATGAACAGGGTGTGGTGTTTTTTTTGCACCCTATGTATTTAAACCTTGAAAATCCACAGTTATGGTCACAGTAATTGCTGCATTATTACATGGAGAAATGGAGCTAACCGCTGTGCCTCTAA
>JAPZDY010000005.1:10320774-10348620 GCA_029783645.1 Ctenochaetus hawaiiensis
CTAACCGCTGTGCCTCTAAAAGTGGAGCACACATTACACTGTACAATAATTAAAATGGCTTCATTTTATGTGAAAAAAATTACTCACTATTTAACCTTAACCACATGCTTTCCTTCAGCTCCAGATGATTCCTCTATTTTTCTCTTGTCTCAGAGATTAGGAATCACAATTTTTCTTTATGTTGCCATGGTTACCTGTCTCGCTCTGTCTTCCAGTGTGGAGGAATTGGTATTCTGTAGTCACAGAGGCCTGAATTCCTGCCGGACCCGGGGGCCTGCAGACATGAAGCAACAGCTGCCCTCACAGAGGCTGTGCCTGCTCTCGCATTTGTTTGCTTGATTTGTGTTTGTGCCCGATTTCTCCTCCAAAAACTCCTTAAATGTGAATTTTCACCTCGGGACAGCGTCCACATTTGTCACGCGGTGGAGATCGAGTGTGAAAGCTCCTGCCACACGCAGGTTCAGAGGGCTGTGGGTTTTAAACTGGGCTGCATTAAAATGGGCAGTGTAGTGTTGCAATGAATGTCATGTGTCAAAGTGACTTGACACCCAGGCCAACCCGTTCAGGTTTGTGCCTCAGAACATCTCCAAATGCAAACTGCATTTGCTGTTTTCTAATGTAGGTCTCCTTCCACAAAGCTTTTTTTTTTATCAGCAGTGCTTTGCTTTAGTACAACCATTCAGTTCTACACTGGCAGTGCTTTCATGTCAGACTTCAATCAGCAAAATCAGGCAAAAAAATCACAGAAGGCTTATTAGCCAGCTAATGTTTTGTCAGTGAACTGGTTTGACTGACACTTAAAGTCCCCAGAGGATGATTCATATTGATTTTGTTGATCCCTTGATTTCTTCTGGAGCCAAATTTAACATCTATGGTTTTGAGGAAAGTGCTTCAACAACTTAAGAGTGGATTGTGGTGAACTTTTGTAGCTCTGGTTAATAGTGTTGTGTGCTAATTATCAAATGTTAGCTTACCAGCAAACTAAAATAAAATATTAATCACAGTAAAATTCAGACATGCCAAAGATAACAATGTTAGAGTTGTCATTGTGGGCAAAGATACAACACGCTGGTGTTAGCACTTAGCTTAAGGGACTGCTGTGCCTGATTACGGCCTCACAGAGCTGCTAGCATGGGTGTTCTGGGTATTCTTAGATTCTTAAAACTCTTTTCATCCGCACTTTAGGTATGTCTTAAGGTGTTATCCTCATTTAAAACCTGTTGCTGTCTCTTCCAGCGTACCAGAGAGACACTGGGACACATTTTTTTAGAACTAATAACCACAAACTTAAAATTCAGGGAGCATCTTTGTGTGCACTGGATGTAGCAGAGACAACATGGGTGCTTTTTTTAAACCGAGGGTGCTTTCCTGGCTGTTGACCTTAATCCTTGTATACAGGAAGGGCAGCCTTGATCTGAGGCTCTTGTCTCTACATCTGTGTGCTCTAAGGTCAACTATATTCTGACAGGGAAATCCCAGCATGCCCTGACTCCAGCCAAGTGATAATTAGACTTTGAGTACATTGTGAATACATTAAAACTCTTAAATATGGTCTTTGACCTATTGATTTTAGGCCTGTGAATGTTTCTGGTGTTTGTGTTTTGCAGCTATTGACTGAACATTTTAACCGCGTTGTTTGATTTTGATCTGATTGGTTTTAAGCCTATGTATTCTATAGAATTTTGTTGATGCAGGTTTTGCCACAATGGATGCTGACTACATCAAAAAACCTTAAAAATGCCTTTGCATACATCAGTAGAAGATAAAACAAGTTTTCCTGTGAGTGCCGTGGATAAAATGCTGCTGTATTTGTCAATGTTTGAGATGTCAGATTACAGCTCTCATCAATACAGTTACTTGACTACATCACAGGGCAGAGAGCCTCTGGATTTGCTGCTCTGAGGGCTAAGTAGTTTAAGGCTAATCTCCAGGAGGCCGATTGATTGGCCTCAGCAGTGAAGCGGCATGTGCAGCTGTCATTATTTATTACTGGCGGAGATTATGGGTGAGGCGAACATGCAGCAGGAGGGCACAAACAGAGGATGCATTCCTCAAGAGACCTGCCTGCTGCAGCCCTCGAGCGAATCTCCTTTAACACCACACAAGCTCCCGAGTCTCATCTTCTTCACAGTGTGTCTCACTGAAAAAAACCTGTGAGGGTCTGGAGTGAGGTGGCGAGGCAGAAAGCTGCTCTCCAGGCTGATGCCACACGTTGTTTTGAGTAGAGTGATGTCAGTCAATCACTGTGGCCAGTTGAAAAAAAGCATCTTTTGCTGTCTAAAATGTGCTAATATATGTATGTGAAAGTGAATCATCAAGCGAATTGAAAAAATAATTAAGAGATTAAACACAAATCAAAATAATCATTTGTTTCAGCCATTATTAGAAGTGAGTAATGAATTGACAAAATATCCGCCATTGTTTATGTTGGTGAAACAATTGGTTCATTAATCCTTTAGTTAATCTACTGAGATTCAATTGGCAACTGCTCTGTTGAGGGTTTTATTCTTTTGTTCGTTTTTTGAGCAAAAATCAAATTTTTTGTTGCTCATAGCTTTTAATATGTGAGCACTTGCTGCTTATTGAGTCATGTGTGACGATGGATTGCATATCTTTTTTGCAATTTATATTTGTCACTCTTTGCTCCTGGGAATTAAAATAGGCTTTTTTTCCCTAAATGTTATAAAAAAAAAACATTTCAAGCCTTTATTGAAAAGCAGACAATATGGAGACGACAGCAAATCGAGGAGAGACGGGGAATGACATTTAACAAAGGACCAGGTCACCCCATAATGAGCGTTTCTAGCTGTTTTCATACATTTTAAAGCAAACAAATTATCAATTATAAAAAGGAAAGAAACAACTGATAGATGAATAGACAAATAAATTGAAACTAAATTATTTATTATTTATTAATGTGTATTGTGTAATCAATACCAGAAAACAGTTAAGATTTTATTGTAGCATTCACCACCTGACAGAAATAAACATGTTCTCAGCCAGTCAAATGTATACCTTTTTCACAATAATGTGATTAAAAAACATAAAGATTCACCATTACCACAGAGAAGTACTGCTGATTGATTTACAATGTTGCCTGTAATTAACTAACACGCGGATTAACACATTAATTTAAATAATAGACTTATAAATATAAATGATGTGGCCTACTTGTTTTTTTTGGTTACTGCAAATAATTTTTAAAATCCCCCCAACAAGGACTCTACTGAAAACCTGATGTTGAATCACAGTTTGAACCCTGACTTCTTAATATTCAACCTCTTCCTTGTTTAAATTCTTCAGCTTGACTCTGGATTTGAGAAGCCAGGATCTGCATATTAATTATGTAGCTGATAAAGCTCGTGCACCGCACATATCTTAATAACATTCCATGCTACTACTTTGCTCTCACTGTTGTTTTCTTTCTCTCTCTTGATCTCTTCAGCACACACACACACACACACGCACAAGCAGACATCACAGTGATTATGCAGATCAGTGTGTCTGCTCCAATATTAGCAAGCTGCTATTTTTACAGGCAGGATGGCACAGTTACTTATATTTAATTTACATACCTTGGATGTTATTTTTTTCGGCAAGAAAATGTATCCCATCTTTTTTGTATCTGTTGAATATTTGTGGATTTGAGGTGAAACGGTGTAAAATACACTTGGCCAGACACTGATCTGTCTGAGCAAGTGCCCCGATTGCTCATTCAACAGCTGTTCGTCTGCATTTTATTAAAAAATTACTCTGACGTTCATGTGTGGTTTCAGATATTATCTTACAGTCCTTGCAGTGTCAGCACTCAAATTAAGGAAACTAAATATGGAAGCAGTTGGTTTAAAAGCATGTGCCCACGCAATTAAACACGTGTACAGTTCAGATTTCTATCCTACAACTGATCTAAAATTCAGATCTCAGTGGGAGGTGTCACACTTGGTGGAGACGTAAATGATGCTGGTGTGCACTGGTCTGGCTTACTGGGAATAGGCACATGAAACTGGGAGGCATCGCTGCTTGGTCTGGTGGACTGTGACAGATTGTGGATTGGATGTGACTTCTCAGGGTTGCAGTTTTTCCAGCTTGTTATGCAGATGACTGATGAGGATTTAATGCCTTTAAAAAAAAGCATTTCTGCTTTTCTTGGTTTTGTGATCTGTGTGTCTGGATCCCTCAGTCAGTTTGAGATTCATTCGAATCACTCACTCAAACCCTATCAGGCATTTGTTTACACTGATTTTTGATCTTTAAGCATAAATTACTTAATAGTAAAGTGTCAGATGTAATCATTTAACCTGAGCCTGAATACTGTCATGACAGCATTATTCACTAGATGATCCCTTTGATTCATCTCTCTGGTGTATTCTGTAATAAGACCGACTGTCCTGAGTGTCGAGCAAGGCGTAGCCGGAGCCCACTGACCGTTTAATCAGTCCAAATGAGTAAGAATTACCTTTTTGACACGTTTTGTATTCAGATTATGTATGAAAGGCTTGTCTCTGTCTCAGCCTGACCTTGTGGGAGTTGTCTCTCACAGTTACACTTAATTAATCTCTTAATTAACCTATTGATTGCTTTCACAGTTACAGTGCTCTACAGTGTTCACAGCTACATGAGGGAACTCAACTGTCCCTTAATTCAGCTTGAGTCCCCTCTTTGCAAAACAATGACACACAGAGAAAAAAAATGTAATTGTTATCGATTTTCATTCAAAAAAAATTCCTGAAAAAGATTTTAGAAGAGAATTTCCTCTTTTTGCAAAGTATTACTCATTTTTTGTGTCTGGCTTGGAGATATACTTGATTTTAGTCACAACACTGTTATAAAATAAGACTAATTTTCGAATGTCGGACACCGGAGTGAGTTTAATGTCTCTATACCTGGTGAAGAATCAATAAAGGCTCAAAGTGTTATACTTTTTCTTAATGGACTAAAGTAAAACATTTTATAGAGCTTAGACTGTGAACTAGAAGGATGAATGTGTATTTTGCATGTTGATTGAACTTAAAACTTAGCTTATTGTTTATAGGGCACATTAGGGTTCCTTTTTTATTAGTGGTAAAAAAAAAATAGTGATTTAAAAGTCTTTTCACATCATTTCATTCTTAAATACTTTGGTAATAACAGTTTAAAGTATATTATTCAGTTATTCAGTCTGCTGAACTAAATGTGGAGTTTCTGCCTAATGTGAAGTGACGCATCCTCCCCCTGAGTGACAGTAATCCCCGGCTCTGGGAAGGGGTGCTAGTGGAGAATAACCAGCATGGGTCCAGAATTTGATGCACTCTGAAAGGGATTCAGGCAAATGAAGGAAAAAAGAGGCCAATCTTTTTGGTAATTCCAGCTGCCTTAAAACCTCCGCTTGCTCCCTGCTTACTTTAATGATACTCCAAGTTTGGCTCAGGCATTTGTCGTGTGTTGCTTCAGTGTATGTTTAACACAACAACATGACTTATTATTTTCCGAAGCATGTTTGTTTAAATGTCTGCAGCTGCTTGTTTGGTGTCTACTAATGAGGTAAACCTGTGACTATTAGATCTATCTTCAGATTTATGGCACTCTGAGTAACAGTGGGAGGTCCTGGTATGAATGCACAGAGCTATGCACTGTTGAGTATTCAGCCACACAACGGTCACAACGGGACACTTAATTATTCTTTATGCAAAATCAATAAGTTTCAAGCAAACGAGACAGATTCTGGGGAGGGCAGGCCAGCAAAGTGGGGAAAATGTCCAAGAGAGAAGAAGGAAGAGGAGGAGGAGGAGGAGGCTGATGAGGGTAGCTAACTCCATCTCAGACTCGACGGCTATTGAATCCAGGGGACATTATTTTCATGGTTGTCCTCTCGGGGGCTGGAGGCTGGCTTACTGTGACAGAATGACTCTGACAGCTGTGGCAGCCTAATCATCACTTTCCCTTTCATTTTTTTGTTGATATTTTTCATCTGCAGCTTGGGTGATTTGAAAGAAATCAAAAAAAAAAAAACCTTAAATATTTTAATTGCCTAGTATTTCTTGTGAACACGGCGCTACTGTGAATATTCCTTTGCTGAGCACACGGGGCAGTTAAATGCATCATGTTTTAGTTGAGCTCTAATTATATTAAAGCTGTCCCTAATTATGAACACACTGCTACAAATATATGCATGGTCACACACATCCATACGTGCTGAGAGAGTATGCAGGTAATTTGACACGATTATCAGTAGGTTTGCCTCCCTCCGCTGTTCTCCCTTTGTCAGCTTCCCGCTGTAGTCGAGTCACCCTGGGAACCTCTGCGGCACAAGACCTGAATCTCAATGAGCTTTTAGCTGCCACTGACCTCTCTGTTTTACCCTCCCGTTACACTGCACGGTAGACACCTGCTCATGCAAGTACACACTCACACCTAAGCACATGCAAAGATTAGTACATGTGCTGTAAGGTACCACTAATCGTTTGGAAGTATGAGACAGGAAGTCGGTGCAGTCTTCACATATGTTTTCAATAACAGCACCGGGAGGATTCAGTGTGGGAATGTATCTGCCTGCTACTGTAAGCAGTTCTGTAATCTCGGCCCAGCCCTGAGCAGCGTTATCAGAGGAGCCACAGCTCTCTTCAAAGTATCCAAAAAATCATTGCGGGGGTTTTCCACTGCTGCTGCTTCACATGTGCGAATTTGTGACTAGCGAAACTGCATCTTCTGAAGTCAGTTTCAAGTCTCCAGAAGTTGCTGGCTTATCAGATGAACACTGGAGACAGTTGGATGCAAAAGTGACCTTCTCCCACTTCTCCGATTGCTTATTCCTGCCTATAAATCGCACAGTCTCTTTCATCTTTGACCTCGATCAGCCTCCTGTGATGTTGCTGAAGGTCACAGCTGCAAAACCTCCTGCTTTGAGATGACTGCTCCATTATCTTTCAGGGTATAACTGAACCAGCAGGGGCCACTGGACCAGTGTGTCTCAAGAAAAAAGACAAGACAAAATGGAATCAAGTTTTTAAAGCCCTGCTTGATGTCCTGTCCAGCAATGACCAACCATTTGGCTTGAAAAACATAACTCCTCCCTCATTGCTCTGCGATCACCCTGACTCCCACATTCACTCAGCCATGATTCCCTTTGTTCTTTTTATCTAGAGCCTTGAGGCTTTGGCAGTCTGTTTACCACCCATGCCACCCAACCCCGACACTCCCCCAGGAGAAGTTTGAGCACTGCCCAGCCTAGCTTATTACAAGTGAAGTGGGCCATACCAAAATCTCCTGGAGGGGAACAGTCGAGAGAACACAAAGCTACTTTACACCCGACCTTTATGTTTTTGTTTTTGTTTTTTTTGCTGACAGGAGCTTACTAACAAGAGATGGGGGTCGGGGCTGGGGGGGTATTCAGTCTACCCTAAAGTGGAAACCCAAGCGGACATGTGTGCAGACATTGCTGTCATCTTTATTTAGCTTTCCTATGTCAGCTGGTGCACACAGAGGTCAGTGTAGCGATGCGAGCATGCTAGCGCTCATACACATGTAAACAATAGTAGCATCCGATGAGCCTGTGTTCAAACCTAATGAACCCAGACAGAACCCCCCCCCGCACGTCTCACCTGGAAAGGAGCCCTGCTGAATCAGGACGCATCGTCTCACTCGGGACTTGGCTGCTTCTGTATAAACTAGCTCCAGTGCTTTTGTAGATAGAGGTTATAAAAGGGGAGATTGGTGACATTTTCTTGGCATTGTGGATGGTGAAAGAAATCTCAGCTGCTGAGCCCGATATTTTTTAAGACTGTAATTTCTTTGCAGGAGGAGAGGCTGCATGACATGTATGAAGAAATATGAGAAGTCATGTGTCAGCTGCCCATCGGGTGAAAAAGACAAAGCTTCTGCTTTATTTGATTGTGCAACTGTGTAATTATCCATTTGCTGAAAAAGATGATCAGTATCTGCTCTTGTGTGCAGGTGTCATGGTTGAAATTTGAACATTTTTTTAGTGATTGTAGCTGTTTGGTTAGTTTAGAGCTTAGAAAGAGAAAATATGACTATAATTATAGCTAAAATATAACTGAAAATCACCTATCATTTGCCTTTTAAAGCTTGCTAATCATCAAAATAACATTAACAGCTAATTAATACAGCCATTCAGTTAGTGACATCATCAGTTGATATTTCTATATTCACAACGCATCAATGACAATGTAAAACATGTTTCAATGGGAAATGTGTCTGGTAGTGATGAATCTGTAGAAATTTGTCAGCTGAGTCTACAGCTTATCTTGGCTTTACGGAGCTCGACAGTGAGTTCAGCTCATTGTTTAGCTGTCAGGGTTCACAACTTTACTGTTTTGGCTCACTTTTGCAGCTCTCATACTCTCCCTCTCAGCTCTTTCTTGGCAGCTGTTCTAAGTGAAAATCTCTAAAAAAAAAAAAAAATGGCAATACACCACCTGCTCAGCACTTAACAGCAGACAGAAACAGTTAGCAGCTAGCTGGTGAACATAGAGGAGCATTTAGCATCTATAGAGCCAGATATTTCCCACAAGAGTGTAAAGAGACCAAAAACAGAGCTAAATGAGTGATTAGTTGTTCTTTGCATGAATACAAACACGTTTCCAACTGAATGACAGTGTTTCTCTAAATCTGTTAAATGTCTAAATTAGCAACTGTTTGGTAAAAAAGTTTTGCCATATATACTTAAAAAAGGCCATGATATGTCACTTAAACTGCTCCCAAGTGACCAAGAAAGGGGCTTTTGCAGGTTTAAGTAAATTAAAAAGTTCCTGATAAAAACTAATAACATCAGCTTGACTTTGTGTTTAGTGATCATTAGCAAAAGTTAGCTCACAATGTTGCCACTAAACACTAAATGTCAGCATGCTAATATTGTCATTTAAAATCGCTAACGTGCTGACATTTGCATTTATCTCTGGCAGATGTGTGAGACAATGCTCAGTTTAGTTTTAAATCCTTAGTATTATGACATTTGGCAGCTACATTTGGAAGCCACTACTGGCTACCAATAAAGTTTGCTTTTCTATGACTTTGATCAGTTACGAGTTCACTGAAGGAGCAAAGAACAGACTCTGTGGCTGCATAGACAATTCATGAAATGCCGCCGTATAAAAAGACAATAATTTTTAGATAATTTTTAGAGGAAACATTTTGACCTGTCTCGGAGGGAAGCAGGTGTAAATATAGAAAACAATGATGGCTGAGTTCCATGTAGATGCTTCAATTTCAGGACCCTTGTATTGTGCATTTTGGCTCACACTTGCACACTGGGATTTACAAAACCATCATAATTTTTATTAGTTACACCTGTGCTTTTCCTTCAATGACAAGTTAAAATGTCTGCAGTGAAAAATTCCCATTGAGCAGATGTGTCAGGAATGAAACTGTCATTCTATACACCACCGTACACTTTTTGTACTTTTTGGTCTTATGTTTTATGGTCTTGGCTTGACTCTTTGATTCAATTTAGAGTAAATCCTAGCTCTGCTGCAGACAACGATGCTTTACCAATATTGCTTTCAACTTTGCTTGGGAAATTCCCCTTTCCTTTTCAACATGACATGCCTCTGTGCCAAAGCTAGGTCCATAACAAACGGTCTTTTGAGGTTGGTGTGGAACAGCATGACTGGCCTGCACAGAGCAGTGAACTCAACACCTTTGGGATGTATTAGAATGACAACTATGAGCCAAGTCTTGTCACACAATATCATTAAAGCTCTTGTGGCTGAATTGGAGCACATCCCTGCTGCTTGATATCAAAATCTTGTGGAAAGCAAATTGGAGGATGTTAAATTTGCATGTTAATGCCCATTTTAAATAGATAGACAGATATACTTTGAATAATAGATGTTAAATGACCCCACACAATGTTTGGGTGTCATAACACTTTTTCTGGGTGTCGTGCATTAGATGAGCACCCCCTACTGATCATATTCTGTAACATGTGGTATGGTGCGGCAAAGACAAGTTTCCTGCAAATGGTGGAACATCTTTAAGCCCCACCAATTTCTGTTATTGAGTGTGCGTTGCATCACCTTAATATATTGTGGTCTGTAATCTGGCTGGAAGAGCCCAGTTCAGTTGTGTAAGATGTTCGTCAGCCAGGTTTTCATTATTTCACGGTTGCAGTCAGTTTTTGTGAGGCTCAAAAGTAAAGACTGTGTCCCATGGTGTCCTTTTGAGTGCCTCCTGTGTCATGACTTCCGTCAATCTATGCGACTTGTGCTTCATTAAGGACAGCGTTCTTATTGTGCCGGCTGCAGCAGTCAGTGTCAAATGGCAGCACCATAACTCCAGTTTGCAACAGCTGCATTTAATCAAGCGCTGCCTGGCTCTAATCAGCCTCTGCCTTACCCATCTCAGCTTGGCTCGTGGTCATTTTACACTGACAGCGGATTTATAAGGCTGGATATTAGAGTGCTCCAATGAGACAGAAAGACTCTTTGGCCTCCAATTTACTGGGCTCACTTTTCTTTGCTTTTTTTGTATTTTGTTCTTGCAGCTTCTGCAGAGCATGTTTGTTGAAACCAGTGCAAAAAACATGAGATAGAATTAATTCACTAGTGGTTTTGATTGCTGGTTGCAGCAATCTATTAGCACGCAGTGTGTGTCTATGGGAAGGGGGGGTGTTTTTTGGCTGATGGCCTCTTTCCCTCCAGCCTCTTTGTGGCCTCCCTCATCAGCGCCATCACCATATGGAAACAGCTGGTCCTCGGTGGTAGGATGCCCTCTGCACTGCATGAGGCAGCCTGGAGAGAGATAGTGGGGCTGCACACAGGAAGCGCAGACTTGGGGAGGAGCTGTGAGGGTGGGAGGCTTGTTTGGGGAAGATTATGGATTCGGTTGTGAAAGTGTAAACCCTCTCACTAAGCTGCTGGAGCTTAAGTTTTTATTCTCTAAGCTTCAATAGGAACGCAGACAGTGTCATTCTTTGCCTTTGAAACACAGCATAGATTTACATGCAGGCAAACCCCTTTATTGTTGGATGAAAAGAAGATGTCAACACAGTTCAGCTGCATGAAGGGAATTCTTGTAGTAACTTGTGCCTTAGCAACCCACTGTCCTTTATGCAAAAAGTAGAGGAGAACTGCTTCCTTGAAACATACTCAAACGCAGCCCTGGATCATTATCCAACCCAGGGGCAACTGCTACTATAAACACTCACATTCTGCAGCTCATTCTGGTGCAAACCAGTCACGAGGAAGCAGCCAGGCAGAAAGTCTTTCCTTGTGTGCCTGACAGAGCTCTGTGTCTCTGTAGGGCGTCCATAACCGAAGAGGTTTTTTTCCATGGAAATCCCTGACATTTGTTTGACCTTGCATGGGAACGCTTACTGGCTTTAAAGATTTCATGGCTTTCTGAGGTTTCGTGTGTCGTCATTTTGATCAGAGAGCGTTCGGTTAAGTCAGTCTTTAAAGTGTTTATTTGGAGTAAACTGTATGTGGGGTGAGTGAGGACAGATACAGGCTGGGAGGCGCTTTATTCCATCCTGATACTGTGTCAGCCTCAGAGGCAGCTGGTCCGTCATCAGTGACAGCAACGACACTGAAAACACAGATCAAAGACGGGGTCCAACCCCCTGTAGCTGCAGTGGCTTTTTGTGGCCAACTGAGCTTTTCCAATGCCAGAATGGAAAAAAAGGGAGGATGACAGAGGAATTTAGACAGACATGTCATCTATTTAGGTGACATTTACGACCACAGGGTTCGACAAAGCAGGCCTCTTTTGTTTGTCACTGCTCCTTTGTGTCAAAGTCTGATCATTTAGGTTTCCTGAAGTTTGGATGTTCTTTGTTTAAATAAGAGTCTGAAATATCACTTTGATTGAAATTTTTGTGAGCAAAATCTCATAAATAGAAATGGCTACTGTACATGGTGATAAAAACTGAGACGAGTGTCATTTTAAGCCAAATTCTTTGTTGTTTTTTTATCTCCTGTTCACAGCAAAAAGCCTCAGGCAAGGTGCTGTTTGACCTGGTGTGCTCCCACATGAACCTCATTGAGGGCGACTACTTTGGCTTGGAGTTTCAGAACCATCAAAAGATGATGGTGAGTGAGGATAAAAAATGAAGCAATAAACTTGAGCCTCTCCTTTCCATCCCAGAATTAATATGGCTTAAAACCAGCTACCTAATGTGGTGTTTTCTATCTGTTGTCCACAGGTTTGGTTGGACCATATCAAGCCCATTATCAAGCAGCTCAGACGTAAGTATTTCTAAAGGTTTAATTTTTTGGTCAAGGCATCTTTTTCTGTGAATTTGTCACCGTTTTATCCAGAAAATTTAGCTGTCAAATCAGTAAAGAGCGACTTTACAATATTGATCACATGAGTATCTCTTTAAGGAGAAAGTGTTTTGTATTTTATGCAATTTAAGTACTGTAGGAGATCTGCACTCAGTGGTCAATTTTTATTAGGTACACTCAGCCATGACTAATGCATTCTTATGCAAGAGTCTTGTAATAAATCCTCCTTTCTTGAAGGTTACATTGTTCCATTTTTGGTTTTAGAGAAATGTTAGTTCAGCTTTATAGTTTTGGAGGCTGTGTTTTGTGGTGCTGTTAAATCATTTTGCATCATACTGAGGTGTGTGTGTGTTATGCTGTGCCTTTCCAAACACCTCACAGCGAGTAACACCTTACAGTGTACTTCTTTACAATTTAAACGCAAAAAGTAAAGACACGCCTCTCTAATACTTTATGACCTTCATGAAAATAGGATTTATTGCGTGGTTGTTGCTTAAAACTGCACTAGTTTTATACAGCTGTAACTAATAGTGTATTTTATGTCGTTCCAAACGTGACACAGGACCGAAGCACACAATCCTGAGGTTTGCTGTGAAGTTTTTTCCTCCAGATCATGCCCAGCTCCTGGAGGAGTTAACCAGGTGAGCTCCTTCCTACATAATTAAACCCCTCTTGTCTCCATGTCATGAATATCTTCCAGTTGGCATTGAAACATATATTCATTTACGATATGTCAGTGTACATGTAAATGACTTCAGCTGTGACTGAAAGCAATTGTAGAGGCATAAATGAAACATGTGCTCTGGTTCCCATAAGATTTATTCCCTCCACAGCGTTTCACATGTCATGGCTGCCATGTTTCTAATTTAGCCCTCTGGAGATTAGCAAGGAGCTAATGATTTTCTGGTGTCTGTGTTCTCGTTGTGGAGGAGGATCATGACTTGCATGTTTTCACTTTCAGAGCGGAGAAATAATGGGCGAACAGACAGAAATGTCCCTCTAACATGCCTGTGTTTGTACTTCTGAGCTCCACTGAGTCCTGCCCTCAATATTTTAACAGTATTTTATTTAAATAGTATTTTTCTTATCTTAATAATAACATATAGAGCAATCATGCAGTGCAATTAGGATAATAGGAGTAATAAATTATCTTAATGGGAATTTCCCAGCGCACACTTTACATTTGTCTTTATTATGTCAAGCATGTTTAATGCACTTGTATATTTGATTTGCACATTTTGAGTTTCTTACAATAGAAATTGTACAAATACTTGCAGAACGAACCAAAAACATGTGGTTGCACATAAAGCTTAAGGTTTTCTAATTCATTAATCATTTACCTTAGTTATCAATCAGAAACTCATATTTCAGGTTTAATTCTCCAGTATGAGGACTTTCTGCTTTTCTCTCTTTTACGTCATTGTAAAGTGGTTCAGTTTGATGCTGACACAACACAACACCTAAAAACTCAGATGGACACTAGTCACATTTTCAAGCTTTATAGACAAAAGATTTCCAAATAATCCGAAACAAGAGTCATCAATTAATCAATCAGTAATGAAATGATTTGTTTCTTGCAACCCTATTACGACAACAGGAAACTGAATTTTGCATCTTCTTAATGTTAAGGCATGCATTTGATCATTAATTCATAGTAAAGTGTTACTTGATTTTTATTATGTAGACAAATTTTTGCATGTCTAATTAAGACAACAATAATTTCCATTCCTGCTCTGACTTGCATCTAAAGCAGCACTGTAATACAAGACAGTCCATAAATCTTTGGTAAATGGCTCCTATTAACTTTTTAATCCCTGAATCCAAAGTGTGCACCTGGCCCAACTTCTTTTGTGAGAAATAAAAGAGCCAGGATGCATCGAATTTGACTGTAATGTCTTTACAGCAGCTTCCTTGAATTCACGGCGCTCAGAGTTTCATTTGATCTTGCTCCAGCCCTGGAAACCGCCGCCGCCGCTGCCGCCACTTTGTATCTCTGAAAGCTGTTTGTGTTTGCGTCCAGGTACCTGTTTGCCCTCCAGATCAAACAGGATATTTCCTGTGGACGTCTGACCTGCAACGACAGCAGCGCCGCGCTGATGGTCTCCCATATTATCCAGTGTAAGTTCCTCACGGCTGTTTCCTCATTTAGCTCAAGAGACCAAAGCATCGACTGATCAGATAACTGTCTTTGAAGACACGTTACGCTTCTCTCACACACAGCTTATCATCAAACATTGTCATATAGCACACTGCACACACCATTGCAAATTGATTATCCGTGCGTTGCTATGGATACCTTTCAGTCAGATGGCTGAACATAATCTTGCAGGACCGCTTTAAAACAACCACACACGTCATGGTGCCGTGCCAGGCAATACTGGGCATATTCATAACCTGACATTTCTGAGTCACGCTCTGTTGATCAAAAGTGATCAAAGGCAGCATGCATGTTGGTGGAAGATCAGACTAACCAAACATTTAAGAGAGTATATTTTTCATTACAAGGATATTTCATGAGGGAAAACATCTCTCATGGAAGAACGATGTTCATTGCCCCAGTTGAGTTTAGAGAATCTGGACCGAGAAGCATTCAAGCAATTGTGTAGGCTTTCTGAGACATTAACGATGAACTGAAATAACATGACCTTTTTCTTTTCAGCTGAGATTGGGGACTTTGAGGAGAGCCAGTGCCGGTCACACCTCCTCAACAACAACTACATCCCAGATCAAATGCCCCTGATAGACAAGATCATGGAGTTTCACTCAAAAAATATGTAAGTTTCTGAAATACAAGTACATTTAGTTGTGCGCCATCTCAGAATGAGGCATTTCTTTGATCTAATTACAGGGACCAAAAAATTAAGCCAACGCCTCTTTACCACTTTGCTCAAGGGACCAATGCCAGTTGACCGTGATGTCCAAAGTCTTTGTGAAACTTCTCTCTCTTTTTTTTGGTCTAAAATTAGATTCAAGTATGTGGAAAAATGTAACTTTTTCAGCCAATTTAAGACAAATCCTGGGCACTGTGGGCCACAATAAGTTAGCACAAAACTGCAGTTCCTCAAATGGCCACTTGACGCCAGCTCCAAAAGTGGGTCAATCCAATTAAAGCCCCATTTTAAAATGTCCAACTTTACCCAAAAATAAAAACATGGTTTGGTCTCTTTAGCTCATTCTTTTATTATTGAAAACTGATCATGTTTTGATGTGACTCACTAATTCAAATCATATTAAGGCCTAAAGTTGTGCACGTCAAAGAGCATGGTGGCTTTGTGTGACAGCAGCTGCAAACTGTCTACCAAACTTCACACAGTCAATATTTATCCTCCCAAACTCCACCCTCTTTTCCAAACACTTCTAGACTTTGAAAGCCAAAGTGCCAAAATTGAGACTTCAAAACACTCCAACCAGGGACCAACAGCAGCACTCCACTGTTTAATATACAATGACTGATCTTAAGTTTTGGTGTTTAGGTCTCTAAAGCCACGGCTGAACTGCACTTAATCTCTTCACTCATGAACAGGAAAAGTTGTTTCACAGCTCGTGAATGTCCAGTGGGGAAGTTTTATTATACAGGTGACACATTCAGGAAAACAGCCGCTGAATGAATGGGTTCTTTCTCAAAGGTAGTGTGAACAGCTCTTTGTCATACACCAGCTAAGAAAGACTAGTCCTTGTAAGTTCTTTTACAGCTTTTGCCCAGAGGAAGAAGAGAGTTTGTCCATTTCTTTAGCAAAAAAAAAAAAAGGGCTGCACTGAAATCCTCCTGCAGCCTATCCAATGACTCACACAGCTGTTAGCAGGTTAAAAATCCCAGATTTTCAGAGTCTATTCTCATGTGTGAAGTAAATCTGGTTATTGAACTCTTTATAACCCAGTATTTTTTCCCAGTATCAGCCTCAACTTTAAGAGAGGGTGCTACCGGGAGTATATTACTGGAAACTTTCCAGATTTCCTTCTGCTATCCTCCTTTAAAAAGTCCTCATCAGTGCACAAATTTGAATATGAGCTTTGCCAACTCTTGTGTCACCTCTGCATTACAGTGGACTGTGCATAAGATGGACAGACAGCGTGCGGCTGCCAAATAAAAGGAGCTCCTTTAGATTGGACCGCTCTCTTTAAATCACTCCTTTTTCCACCCAAAGCTTTCTTAGTTAAGCTGTAACCGCGGTTCTTTCTGGCTTGGTGCCATGCTGAGTAAATCTCTTATTAAGTGCCACACACACAGGAAACAGGAAGGCTTATCCACTGATAAGAGCTAGGAAAGTTTGTTAGCGTTTGCAACCCCTCCCCAACCTTCCAGCACGGCTCCAAAAAATTAAAATAAACACTATAGACCTGGATCCACTTGGACTTGCTCTTTCACCTCAATTAGTGAGCCACGCAGCCGGATGATAAGCCAGGATTTAATGTATTTGTTCAAAAATATTTTCTGAAAGGATAATGTATGGGAGACTTAGCACTTGTTAAGTCAAAGTGTTAAAATCTGGTAGCAGGATTAGCAATTTTAATTTAAATGCATCTTATTTCACCTCCTCTATTGTAGTCTGTTTTAAAACACTTACTGCTTTTTGTTGAATAGCAAAATAAACATTTATGAGTAATGCCTGGGTTACTCTGTTCTTGTTTCTGTTAATGTCAACAAGTCTTGTGAGAAGACCAAAACTGATAATGACTTAGTCTTTCACTCCATACTTCCCAGCTTCTCTGTCCTTTCTGTGCTTGATTATTACTGGATATAAATCTTTAAAAACCCTTAAAAATAATATAAAAAATAACTCCTTTATATAGTGCCATTAAAAACGTTACAAAAGTTACAAGGTGCTGCACAAAACAGATATTAAAATACAAAGGAAGAGAAACCAAGAGGACAAAACCAACAGATGAATAAAGTAACAAAGTAAAATAAAATCACAATAAAGAAAAAAGAGCACCAGTTAAGAAAAGGCTTTGTTATAAAGAAGGCTTTCAGTAATGTTTTCAAAGAGGACACTGACTCAGCCAGCCTTTTTAGCTGTCAGTTAATATGGTGCTTACAGTAGCATTTGCAACTTTAACGAGCTATTTGTGTATTTCAAATAGATTTCAAACACCAGTGAAGGTTTATGATACAGATGGATAAGTTATATTAGACTTTTACTGTTGAATACAATTGTTGTTAATAGTCTGAACTCTTTGTTGAGATATTTTATGTCCTTTTTTTTGGAGAATTTTCACCACTTTTAAGGAACAAAACAGATATACTTTAAACAAATGAACCGTTCAAGTATGAGGGATAGAGATGAATCTAACAGGTCTAATGATGTATAGTTTCTCATAACTGACTAAAGTTTTAACATATAATCTTTGTGTGCAGTACATTGTTGCTTTAAATTAGCTGCCGTTTCAATGGATGTGAACAGAATGGACCTTTTTTTGAGTACAATGAAAAGATGAAAATGTAAAACATTGCCATCCTTATTCTTAAACCTGTCACTGTTGCGTTTTGTGTTGCCAGAGGTCAAACACCAGCAGAATCAGACTTTCAGTTACTAGAAGTGGCTCGCAGGTTGGAGATGTATGGGATTCGCCTCCACCCTGCCAAAGATCGTGAGGGCACGAGGCTGAGCCTGGCTGTGGCTCACACCGGTGTCCTGGTCTTTCAGGTCAGTCACAGAAGTTTGAAGGTCAACACTTGGTGTGTGTGAGAATGGTTGGTTGAAAAATTGGGGGTTGAATGTTGCTTGATGATAAAATGTGTTACATATTTTGCAAAGCTTGAGGTTGAAAAGTAAATAAACTGTTCATCACTGCAGGGACACACAAAGATAAACGCCTTCAACTGGTCTAAAGTGCGTAAACTGAGCTTCAAGAGGAAACGCTTCCTCATCAAACTGAGGCCAGATCTAAATGTGAGTCATGTCTCTGAGTCACACTATAAAAAATACAAAACTCATTAGTGTTCGATAGTGTGAGTTACATTTTTATTTGGTCCTCCAGAGTTCATATCAGGACACCCTGGAGTTTCTGATGGCCAGCAGAGACTGCTGTAAAGTCTTCTGGAAGATCTGTGTCGAGTACCACGCCTTCTTCCGCCTCTTTGAGGAGCCGAAGCCCAAACCCAAGCCTGTGCTCTTCACACGAGGCTCTTCCTTCAGATTCAGGTAGAGAGACTTTGCATCATAAGGCTGCTCCCCGTCTGTCACGACTGCAGCTACACAGCAGTGTCTCCCCATCACTTAACAGTCTACTCCAGTTCTCCAAAAATAGCTCATTATTATCCCTCCTGTACTTGTCTCTGCAGCGGTCGCACGCAGAAGCAGGTGATGGATTACGTGAGGGAGTCTGAGTTTAAAAAGATCCCGTTCGAAAGGTAAAGGGTGCAGACATGTTTGACATATTTGGCCAAGGGGAGGGTGCTCAGGGTGTATAACACTGACCTTCAACATCCTGTCTGCCAGGAAACACAGTCGGGTCCAACACAACAGCCGCCTGTCGCCATTGCCTTCTCCACGCCACCATGAAGTGCCAGCAGAGGTGAGTGTCTCTGTGTTTCAGTGTGTCTGCAGTAAAAGTCCTTGTCAAGTGCCTAAGTAATAAGAAATCAGGTTGTCTCACAAACATACAGTTACTTTTACAATGACCATTTTTCACTGAAAACCATCAAGTTTTCAACATTGTAAGATCTGCATTTCTCAATAAACACACACTCATGACTTCAGTTCTTGGGCTTGTTTTATTATAATCACATTGTGTTAATGTTTAGACAACTTAGAAGGACTTAATATATTGAATTTGACTCTTGTCAAGTATTAAAATTAATAAGTTTCAAGTGTATAGCAAAGGACAGCGCCCAAACTAGAAGACACGTGAATAAAGATGGTTGGATCAGATTTTGTTAGTATTTGCTGCTGAACAAATGCATGTTAAACCATCTGATAAAGCTCTGTTCAGAGATGATTTACTGATCTTGGACACAAATGCACCTACTTGCAGATCTAGTTTACACCTGTGTTTTCTTTTGTTTCCATTACTACAGGTATTGATACATTTCACCAAAAAACTGATCAAAAAAATCAGCAGCAGATATGTGTATTGTGCCGGTCTGTTTCATATATGCATGTAAATGTACATCCTCTGTGTATGCGAGTAAACCACAAAAAAACAAGCTCCCTCATTAACGCAGTTCCACATGGCCCCACAGGTGGTTAAAAACTCCACAGGCTTTCTTCAAGTCAAACAAATTAATTAATAACACAAGCTTGTAGTTGGTGTTTATAATCAAATTAACATAGTCATGAATAAAATGTTTTCTTAAAATGCTTTAACTCTCTGCCTGTGTCTATCAGAGTGGTACTCCCGGATTAGACTCTCCTCATCGGCGCCACTGGAAGGAGTCAGTGTTGGTGAGCGCAGAAGACCCCTCCTCCTCCAGGACATCAAGGGCGAGCCCGTCTCACCAGAGGAACGGCCATGATGACAGAATGGGGTCCGTGTCCAGGATGGAGGAGACAAGAGGCTTGACGCGACAGACCCACCCGGAACATCTGAGCACAGGTCGAGCATCTCTGGCTGTTAAAGGCAGCAGCTCCTTCATCCCCTACGTTGACTGCAGTCATGTAGATAGTGAATATAACATGAGCAGGGACCAGGCTAGAAGATTTAGCCACAGTTATCAAGAGCAGGTCTTGCTCCGTCGTGGGTCACGTTCCGGGAGCATAAACGGGGCCCAGCAGGAGCACTTTCTTGGTAGGATGCGGTACAGGGAGTCCCCTTCCTCCTCCAAGCAATCGCTCAACATGAGCCATGAGCCTCCTAATCAATCATACCAGAAGGCCGAGCAAAGTTCTGTCCACAGTACTTTGGGGGACCTGAGTGCCCAGAGCAGAGAGAGGCACTGCGGCAGTCCCCTCACGGTCTCATACATGGGTTCAAGGAGTGTTGTCGCCATTCCGGCCTTGGACACCTTCCACCAGTCAAGCTCCTTCAGTCACGCTGAGCAGAACGGCTACAGCCCAGCCCCCTCCCCCCTTCACTTTGAAGAGAGCAGATACTCGCCCATCCAGAGCCGCTCCCCTCGCTTACAAAAGCCCCCCAGAGTGCATCACCACCCTGACACAGACCCACACCAGGGAATGTCCTCCCCGGCACCAGAGTCCCGTCCCACCCTGTCCCGGGCTGAACGTATGGCTGCTCTTGAGCGCCGCATGGTGGCCAATGGCCTCTCTACACCAGGTAGGGCCAGAGCCAGCCTGGGTCAGAAACGCTTGAGGCAGGCTGGTGTAGCACATGTCGGAGCAGTTCAAATGAACGATTACTCCACCACCAGTGGCTCAGAGTCCAGTGAGTCTGAGGTGGAGGCTAATACAGGGAACTGCAGCAGCCCCGTGAACTCCACCTCTCCCATCCCCAGAAACAAGTTCTCCTTTGGCAGCCTCCAGCTGGATGAGGAGGCTGATGAGGATGGATGCCATGCCTTCAGTGATGAGGATGGCGGACAGATTTTTAGCTGTTAGTGCTCACAAAACTCCCAACCATCTCTGCAGAACATTTTAAGGGTTTAGTTTGGATCCAGTTGGTGGAAAAAAGACAGAGAAGTATTTTTCATAAGCAGTGCACTTTTTGAGCCCAGCATCAGTCTCTCTCTGTTCAGGGTTTTCTTGCTTGTTACATGGAGGAGGTTTTGCCTCTCAGCCTCCCTGCTCATTGATTTTATTGCGTCTCTGCAGAAAAACACAAGTGCCATATTAGGACTTAATACTAGATAGCTACTAATTAACAAAACCTAGAGGCTGTGTTTATGTCAGTCTATGTCAGTTTTTAACTCAAGAATGATCAAAAGTGTTTTTTTATGGTCACAGTTGCACTTTGCATTCACTGGATGCTCAGAACAAAGTCTACACCTGTGTGAGTTGTCGAATTCTTGGTTCTTGTCTCAGATGCCTTATGAACTCCTGGTGGGAAACGCACATATAACATCATTATTGTCCATAAATATATATTTTTTTGTCTATTAGATTGATTTAACTGGTAAAATTGTGCACAGTTTTCTAATTTACACAGTTATTGCTAATAATCCATCTCTTTTTGCAGTCCTGAAAGAGCTTTGGATGTATAATTGTGGCTGTAATTGACAACCTTGTAGGCGTTTATTGGAAATAATCCTGTCATCTTTTTGGATTTATTGACGCTCTTGATGCAGCATCTGGCTTGTAAAATTCTGTCTGAAGTATTTGCTGTCGGAGTGGATGCAGATTAATATGCGGCAAATACCAGTTGAGCCATCTGGTTGGTACTCGACATTGTTCATGTTTACGGTACCTTCTGCTCTTTGCTGACATTGAACAGAAAATTCCATTTACCTTTAATGCTTTATTAACAAAGGTGATACATTCGGAAGAAAATACATCAACAGGAGTAAATTTAACCTTACAGTGTTTTTGTGAATGTTGTCTTAAAGTGTTAAAAGTCAGGGTGCCATGAACGTACCTGTCTGTTGCAGTGGAGGTTTTAGCCGTTCAACAACAGTTTATGGCTCTTAAGCTCACTATCAGCGTCTCCCTCTGCACTTGAATCGTGCTCGAGTATCCGCGGCAGTAATTCGGTATCAAGCTTCGTCATCTAACACTTCACCATTTTCCAAAGATTACAAAACTCTCATCTTAAAAAAAATGTCTCTGCACTTTTATTTCTGGTCACTTTTTCTGTTTTCTTTTGTATTTCTGCTGTCATGTTTATTTGTGTTTGAAAAAGTGACAATCCTTATATCACATTTCTGTTTTTTTCTTTTATGTCTTTTCTTTTTCTTTGTCCAGCACGTCTGTCAGCATGAAACTGTCTATGCATCTTTTCTGTGTTATTTTTTTTTTCCCAGCTGTGACTGCATGTAAACCTGTTCTGTCGCTCACCACAGTCTCTCTGCGGTGGCAAAGAGGCGAGATCAACCGGTGTCTGGTTTCCCTTCTCTGCACTGATCCAGCTGACTGTTAATTATTCAGATTGAACATCAGGTTAAGGATGACAGGAGCTTGTTAATATGCAGGAAAGCAGGTTTTAGTAACCGTGTGTGTGTTTACTGTACGTGTGAAAGGCAGTTTAAGGGCAACACCTCAAAGCTCTGAACCTTTTGGCTCATCCATCACTGTCGGCTGCTTTCATGTTGCACCCAAACAGTTTTAGTGTTGACATCCGGCATCATATCTATCGCAAGAACAAGGGTTGTTGTTTTGTTTCAGTTCTGGTTTATATACATTAGCCTTTTAAATTACTGTTGTGTTTTAATTCTTTTAATTTTTTCATATTTGGTTATTTTGGCTTCCCAGTTCTTTGTTATTTAAACACAGACATGACAGCAATTTGACCACACCAGGAACTCCAGTAATTTAATTCTTTTCCTTTGTTTCTGTCTTTCCTAACTGTGGGTAGTAACTCATTGCAAGTATTTTTAGCAGAAATTAGCACTTCTCCGGCTCTTTTTCAAAGATGTAGTTCTGCTCTTCCTGGTGTATATTTTTGAGACAGTATTCTACGTTCAACTTCACCACATTTACAAAAACCAGTTACCTGGATTTCAACCTCTGATTAAATTGAAATGATTACGGAGGAAAAAAAACTCAGAACAAAAAGCAGCTTCCTGTGACAGTCTTTTTCCATATCAGGCAAATTTTAAACCAAAATGTTAAGGACAACAGTTACATGATAAAAGTGTTAGCTGAGCCTTTACAAAATCACTGAGCGCTCCTCTTTTAAAAATCCCTCCTCAAACCTCTGCAAGCACATTTAAGCAGTTTGCTGCAGGTGAAAAATGTAGTTAGCTAACTAACATTTACTATGTTAATCTAATGTGTAACAATATTCTTTGGGGTTAACAGATAATGATATTAAATTATGTTGCAGCTATAGTGGTCTTTTAGGCTTTTAAATTAAGTTTATAAATTAATAGTAATTATCTTCAAAATAACATTTAAAAAATGGAATGTAAAGTTTATTTAGACGAATATATTAACTAAATACTTTTAGACTTTAACTGTATTTTGTTTCTCAAATGAAAAACTTTACTTTTGCTTGAGTCCAATTTTTTTTTGTACTTTTTATTTGAGTATAGATTTTCAGTTCTCTTCCCACCGCTGTTTTTTGACTATTATCTTTCCAATTAAGGCAAGAAATTAAAACATTTAAAAATTCTGTCATGTCCATGTGGAATAAGCAAGAAAGTTAAACAGGACAGCAGTGAGCAAAAAAATGTTGTGGATTTATGCAGATTATAGTTATCAATCCCCTGCTGTGCATGTGCTTCCTAATTATTATTATTATTATTATTATCAGCAGCAAACTTTCATGGCAGCAGAGCACAAATAAGTCCAGGAAAGTGAAAACCAAGAGAAGACGTGTTTGTTTTATGGAGTTGCTGGATCACTGCAGAGTGAGGGAACCATCTCTGGTTCACAAAGCTTCCCCACAGACCTGGAATAACACTTTGCAATACAAAAAAACTGAGTCATTTAGAGCAGACAGTAAACACTAGTCTGTAAATTTGCTCATTTAACTCCAAACCATCCAACATGTGTTGGTTTGGCTCACAGTCGGAGGCCTGTGGGTGAGCCTTGTGTGTGTTTTTTTTAACCACTGGTGTCCTTCAGGGTGTTTTTTCAGGTCAAGACTGAGGCGTGGTGCACATCATGTTGCTCTGTCCTGGCTGATCTTTACATGTACTGTTTGCACTGTAATATACACAGGTAGCACTTTCAGTCCCTTCTCTGTAATTTCATACTTTAGTATGGCTGGAGAAAGTGATGTTAGAGCAGATTTGACCAGCAGGAATGCATGCAGTATGATTAACGACTGACTTTTCAAACAGCATTTAATACACAGCTTTTCCACAACTCACTGTGTCACTGTTACAAGTTAAATTGATGTTAACCGATTTGTATTCCTGTAATGAATAATGCATGTTTCCCCATTACCAACGGACTTTTTTAGTGCAGCAATAACATAATCATAAAAGTGTCGCAAGTCTCTCTATCTAAAAACACAGATCTGAAAGACCTAAAACACTGCATGGCTTCACACTTCTGTCACTACACTCCTCCATCTGTCGCTCTTCCACTCACTCATGCTGTTTATCTTGACTCTGACCGAACTTTAAACTTTTCATGCTGCTCTTCTCATCATTTATATTCACTTAACAATGTATATATGTTATTTTAAAGTCAATAAAGATGATGTTTATGAAGTGAGATTTTTCCAAATTTTCTTTTTAAGACCCTAGAAGTTGTTGTCTGGTGCTCATTTTTCCGCCTTTCTTCCCTTTTGTAGCTTTGTAGTGTTGTTTTGTGAGTGTCTGTGTATTGTAGTTTCTTTCTGCACTTGTTTGTTGTGATCTTGGAGGTGTACCCTATAGTTTCGCCCCCCTACACTGTAGAGTTTATAGTTAAACCTTCCCCAGAGTCGTGCTGTTGCATCAAGTTAGTTGCAACCCTGAGTTGCTCTGGTTTGTGTTCGTGTAGCTGCTGTTGTGTTTGTGTCGACACACCACAGGACAGCAGAGAGAGGTGGGAAAGTTGCAGCTGAAACATAGTAAGTAAGCTCAGTGAAAATCGTCAGCATAGAAGACGCTGTTCGGCTACTGCACTTGATCATGCTGCAGTATGTGTCTGAGCTTGTGTATCGATTGATGAGGCTCAAAGACAGCCAGAGCTGTCTGGACTGTAGAGTGAGTCACGGCTGATGCTTCACTCTCTGTCAGTAGATCCCACAGCTAGACCTCCTTATGTTTTCCTATGTGGCAGAAAAAGACTCTGATCCCGGGTCAAACCATGTTTGTAAATACTTGAAATAGTTCCGTATAGCCTGCATAGTTTCTCAGTGGGTGAAGTTTGCCATGTTGGATTATGAATTGAATGCTAGAAACTTTCAGGATTCTCAAAATGTCAGCAAGACGTAAGAAACAAATGTTTTCATCACAAATTGATCTGCAGATTATTGATTTCTCAAATGTTCAGTCACTGAAATGTCAAAAAAAAGTGAAAATATACAAGGTGACATCTTTTAAAGTCATGTTTTGTCTGACTTCAAGTACAACATTTACAAATATTCAGTCTACAGTGAAATAAAACAGAAAAAGCACAAAAATCCTAACATGTAAGAAGCTGGAATCAGAGAACATTTTGGGTTTTGCTTCATAAATAGCATAAAAGATTGTTGGATATTCATAATACTTGCTGATTAATTTCCTTTTCTTTGACTTATCATCTAATTGATTTTGTACGAATTCACACAATGTGCCAAGCTCTCCCCATCTGAGATTTGCCATATGTGAATGCAAACAAAGAATGTTTTCATCCTGTGAATTCGAATCGCTCACTTTTCCTTTCTCTCCCCACATCTCGGTTTCTGCATGACCTCGTGCAGGTGCGGGGTCCAACAGCCCTCACCTGTCTGCGTCCTCCGGTCACTCTCATGGCATGGTCAACGGTCAGAAGTCACTGGAGCTGTGCAGCCACAGTCCCGACGGCCGACAGCCGTCCCCCCTCACCAGCCCGCTGCTCAACGACGCCTGCAGCGTTCGCACTGACGATGAAGACGAGGTTCGGAGGAAGGTTTGTGATTCAAGAGAGGGAGCCTTTTGTTTAATATTTATTAGGTAGATCAAATAGCTCCCCACAGGTATTTTTCTGAAAAAATCTTCTCAGAGAAATAGGTTTAATAAGGCAGCCCAGCATCATCAGTCATCAAACACAAGTTGGACTTGCTCTCACTTGAACAGTCCACATGTTTTCCGCTCACAGTTTCTTCTGTGTCTGCAGAGGTTCCCAACAGATCGGGCCTACTTCATCGCCAAGGAGCTACTGACCACAGAAAGGACGTATGTGAAGGACCTGGAGGTGGTGACGGTGGTAAGAAAAGCCAAGTCCGCTCGCCAACACGCTGCTTCTCTGTTTGTTTTCTCCTGTTCTGTCCTCTGGGGAGAAAACATTGATTATTCCGGTTAGCTGCTCCACTGCAGAGCGCCCGCCAAAAACACAGAGTCAGGCAGTGACACAGGGATATTTTGGCAGATGCGATTTCATTTTTTATTCATTCCCCCACACTCGCGTTCTGAAATGTATTTATCTGTCTCACTCAAGGCTATGAATACTAAACTGTGTTTGTGTTTAAAGCGATAGATGGATTTTGCTGCATGTTCTCTATTCCAGGCTGTTCTCTCAGATTTCACTGGCTTGGTACAATTACATGGACCCCATGTCATTTGATAAGATCTGAAATGAGCAGAAAACAGGATATTAAATGTGCTGTACAACACATTTAACACTGTTGTTGTCTGTTTAGGCGCACACGTGGAGAAAACGCATCCCTTCCTTTTCACTGGCACCTTGTAAACGCCGCAGCTTTTCTCTTTTTGAAATTCTCAGAGCAGCCTCTCTCATAAATATTTGGGTTGGCTGGTGCGCTCGCTCTTTTTACAGCTGTGTGTGAGGGTGCATGTGTGCAGTCTCTTTTACCATTCACTCATTGGTGCTGCTGTTTGGGGTGAAGTCATCTGAACAACAGCTGGCACATCTTCTTAAGCCCCTCCATACTCTCTCACTTTTCCCAAAACTCACTTCCTTCTCCCATCACGTCAGCAACATGAAGCTGTTCTCTGTTCACCGGGGCCAAACACACCACATGCAACATGACTTCAGTCTCACTAAATAGAACGATAGTGTTGAAGAAAGATTGGCTATCGATTCTTTCAGTCTTCTTCAAGTAATTAAGTGATTTAAAAGACGTTGCAAGACTGAAGTTGGACAGCAGAAACACAGATGAAGGTCTTTTGGTCGTATCCTGGGACAAACTGAATGAGCGCAGTATTGATCAGTGCCGATCCAATCATCATGATCAGTCTGTGATTGAGAGAAACTCTTCAGTTTCAGAACTTTGAAATAACCATTGAATTGTATTAAAAAGTTCATTTGATCACTTGTGCAGTTTTTAAAAAAATCAAACAGTCACTGATTGAAATATTTCATCTTCAGCCTCTAAATGTACTTTCCCCTCCACTACAAACAATGTTTTATGTGTCGCAACTTAACATCAATGTTTGACCTCCACTGCGCAGAGTGTTGTGTGTGCAGAGTTAAATGTTGGACAGCTATTTTTTCATTCATTCTGCTTCTGTGTTAAATTTCAGTGCAACATCTATTTATGACCATAATTTAGTCATTAGAACCAGTTTAATCCAGTATGCAACTTAAACAAATGCTGTCTGGAAAATAGAAACCTGCAATGCACACACACAGGGAATGGACTTTTGGTGAAGCAGAAAACATTAGATATCTTAACTTTTAAAGTTACAAATATTTGCTTGTTTTTGTGGAGTAACCACATCTGATGGAAGTTATTGGTTGCAGCAGAGTATTTGTATGTCTAAATGAGAACAAAAATACTGTCTGTTTTTTCATAAACTTTAACGTTTGTGTGTATTTGTGGTGTTTAGTCTTTCCAGAATGCTGTAGGAAAAGATGAGGCGACTCCGGACTCTCTGAAGAATGCCGTCTTCTCCACCTTTGAGCCTCTGCACAAGTTCCACACAGGTTTTCTCAGGGAGGTGGAGCAGAGACTCGCCTTGTGGTGAGACTCATCTCACTTCCACACTTGCATACAG
>JAPZDY010000005.1:10348720-10388771 GCA_029783645.1 Ctenochaetus hawaiiensis
ATTCAACACCAACGTCCCACATTAATAAGATTTATTGGCGTTAAATGTGGGGGGGGGGGCAACCCAGTCCCTCTAGATGACTCGAGGAGTTGTCATCTCCATTGAAACCATCATGCTGCACCACAGACGGCCAGTTCTTGCCTGTGGCTTTCTGCTGCTTGATCTCCTTATTGATGTTGTGCTGCATCTAACACACACAAACACACACACACACACACACACACACAGACAACAAACAGACATGCAGGCAGTGATGCATGAAGCTTGTTAATATTAACGACCATTAATTGCATGCATATTATATGTTTATTTCAAAGGCTATTTTTGCTCCCAGTGATCACTGGATCTGCCCATTAAAGCTGAATGTGACATTACAGCCACCTCTGCTGATAAAAAACACATTCAAATGTGTATGCAAATGATGTAGCACTGCATGCCTCTTGTTTTAGATTTACATATTCAAATGTTATCGTAGAGATGTCCCTTTGTTGCTGGGACCATGATTAGAAAGCTGTTTGTCAAACATTAAGAAGCAAGTGTTTGACTGACTGGATGTGTTTCCCTGAAGCGTCTGTTAAAATGAACCAAATTGAGAAATATTCTGAATGAATCCAATAATGGCAGCCGATTACTCCTGAGCCGCTCTAATGGGGAAAAACATGCAGAAGGGAGACACCTGCTGGTGGATGTGTTTTTTAAAGTTTGAACAGTCCTTTCAAACTTAGTTGAGGGTTTTCTGGCATAAGTGAATAAACATCTGAATAAACAGTGAGCATAAAATCCCTTGCAGCATGAGTTTGTTTTTTATGTTGTTTAACAAGTTAGTCGACTTTAGTTCACTACAATTGCTCTGTTATGCTAAGAGATAAAAACCTGTTGATGTTTTTTTCAGGGAAGGACGCTCCAATGCTCACATAAAAGGAGATTATCAGCGCATCGGAGATGTTATGCTGAAGAACTTTCAAGGCTTGAAGGTGAGGCATCAGTCTGTGCCAAACTTCTTTTATTACATTAATGAATTAATACTCGTTTTGTGCGTCACAATTTAAATCTGCCTGCAGCCCTTGACAGCAAACCTGCATAAGCAATCTGAAGTTCTGTTGGAGCTGGAGAAGGCATGCAGGTCATCCCGCAAATTCGAGGGTCTGTGCAGGGACTTTGAGCTGCAGAAGGTCTGCTACATCCCCCTGAACGTCTTCATCCTGCGGCCTCTGCACCGCCTCATCCACTACAAGCAGATCCTGGAGCGCCTGTGCAAACACTACCCAGCGACTCATGTGGATTTCAGGGACTGCAGAGGTACGAAGCTCAGGCCAGTGTTTGTACAGGCACATTTTTTAGGTCTTCCCTTGCTTTAGAAATCCTTCTTCAATAATCTCTCACCCGTCATTGGTCTGTAGCTGCTCTGGCAGACGTGTCCGAGGTGGTGGAGCAGCTCCAGGGAAGCCTTATCAAGATGGAGAACTTCCAGAAGCTTTTGGAGCTGAAGAAGGACTTGATTGGCGTTGACAATCTTGTTGTCCCTGGTCGGGTGAGTTCAAAGTTAAAAAGAAAGGACTTTAATTCTCTCTCTAACTTCTAAACATTTACTTTTCAACCAACTCATTAATAATGCATGTTTTTTCTCTGGTTTCTCTTCATCAGGAGTTCATCAGGTTAGGCTGCCTCAGCAAACTGTCTGGAAAAGGCCTACAGCAGCGAATGTTTTTCCTGGTAACACCCACTCTTTGAGCTTAGGTCATATCACTAATCTAATTATTTAGTGGAGTGATGTCAGTGGAAAAATAATCATGGTTTTATACTTTCCAGCTTTACATTGCTCAGATGGTGTTGGCAGATAAAGAAAACCATATGTTGCTCAGATCTTTGACAGCCATATGTCCTGCCAGTGTTTTTGTGTTTGGTTTTGTCCTAATATAATCAGTGAACAAGACATAAAAAAATGTAAAAATATGAGCTGTGAAATAATATGTATATTCACTCTTCATTTCTCCCAGTAATTCACAATTTTCTTCCACTTTGTTTAAGTTTATAATCTCTCAGTTGCTATTACAAGTGTGTACTTCCTTAGAATCATTTATTAGATTATATGTGTTTATGTCAGTGATTTAAACAAAAAACAGACTGAATTAGTTAAAAGTATTGCTCATTTCCTTTTTCTGCTGTCCTCTCTCTTTTCTCCCTCCCTGCCTCTCTGGCAATCAGTTCAACGACGTCATTTTGTACACGAGTCGAGGGATGACGGCGACCAATCAGTTCAAAGTGCACGGACAGCTGCCTCTCCATGGCATGACAGTAAGCTCTGTGTCTCTCAGTTCAACACGAACTGCTTCAAACGGCCGTCACCGGTTTGTCATTACTGCAAACGAGTCCGCTCAAACAGCTGAACTGCAGCTCTTTCAACGTCTGCCACCAAAACACACGCACACATGCACACAGACACACTTTCAGAACAGCTACACATGTCCTTCTCCCTCACTTCCTTTTCATCATCCCTCCCTCCATCTCTCCCTCTCTGTCTATTTTGGTCCTTGCTGTCCTAGATTCTGCTGCTCTCTAATGTTTTTTTTTTTTTTTCTGTGTCTCCGTGTTCCTCCAGATCAGAGAGAGTGAAGATGAGTGGGGTGTGCCTCACGCCTTCACGTTGGTCGGGCAGCAGCAGTCAGTGGTGGTGGCAGCGAGGTAGGAGCGATGATTGGCAGCACGCAGACGCTTTGTGCCTAAAATTATCTGTGCATTTCTTCTCCTGCTGTGTCAGGATTTTGAGGACTTTTGAAAATTATTGTATGGTGAAGTTGAGTTCTCACAAATAATGACAAAAATTGTAGAAAAACAGAGACCTGTGCTTTATTAGCAAAGGAGTAATTTCAGCTGAGATCATCCTCACTCACTTCATAACTTCAGCTTAACTTTACCCGTTAAAATCAGTCAAGGTCTTCCTGCCTAGCTGATGTCCTCCAGTGGAAAGAAGAACTAAAGTAAATGTTGAATAATTATCTTAAGGTGCTCCTAATCATTACCTTGAGCTCCCTTCATTGAGCTTTATGAGGAGACCCAATGCTTCGCAGACTCTCTTTGCCCTGGGCTTTGCCTCTGAGGCTACATAGAGTTTCTCTTGTGCCTTCTGATTGGTTGAGTTTGGACCAGCAGACTGAGAGTTCTGCAAACAAGCTTTCTTTCTGATACTTTATTTTTCTAAACTTGTTTTCACATAAACATCATTGCTGTTCAACAACTTGTATTACAGTCAGTATACTCTTAAAAAGATGCTGGAATTGATTAGTAATCATAGATGAAAATGAGTGCTTATAAAGATGCATAAACAATATTGATCGACCAGTCAAATTTATCTGTTAACAAAGTTGAAAAATGAAGTCAATTAATTATTCTTTACTTTGACAATCAGTGTATTATTATTATTAATGATATTACAGCACATAAGTACAGTACATGATATTTCCAAGTTTTCTTTTATTTGTCAGATTGCCATTTATTTGTAAAATCCATTTATAGTGTGTCTGCTAGTTATATAGATATATAGATTCAGAAAGTACAAATCCCATATTTTCATGTTTTACCCTTGTCACTTTGATTGTTTGCTTTGCCTCTTTTTTGATCCTCACAAAAGGAATAAAACATGACCACCTTCCTGCCTCCAAAGTAACATTTCCCTCTTCCAGTTTCCATGGGAGAGCAGATGGTGGTTTTGTGTCTTTTTTAAGTGAAATTTGGCAGAACATTTGGACCAACATGGATCCAACTTGTGACATTCTTGCTAACTGGACTATTTCTAACCACCAGGCCTTCCTGCTGTGATTAATGATGGGACGTGCTGAGAACTTCATCCGTTTCTTTTATTTTTTTCACTCTAGTTCACTAGCAGAGATGGAGAAGTGGATGGAGGACCTAAAGGTGGCGATAGAGACGGCGAAAACCAGCAATGGGCCTTCATCTGACCTTCTGACCAGCAATCTGACAGACAACAGTATGTAACTACATAAAAAATACAGTTGAATATTCAAGTTGAAGTGCTGTCCTGCAAGAAGTGGAAAATAAATTAGCGATACAGAGAAATGCTAACATTTTGAGCAAAAACCTGCACCAACTGAAATCCCAGCTGCTCAGACTTGCGTTTGCTTTGTGAATGATCTGACACTGTCTCTGTTTTAGCACCCCTCTCCCCTCATCACCCTGCTCATTGTCTAGCAGTAACAACCTCCTGACTTTCCCAGAATGCCCTGAGGACTCCACGGCGGAGGCGGAGTCTGAGGATGACATAACGGCGCTGCAGACCTCACTGGAGAGGCCCACCCTTCACCGTGGTAACACCATGGTGCACGTGTGCTGGCACAGGAACACCAGTGTGTCCATGGTGGACTTTAGCATAGCTGTGGAGGTACCAGCCAAAGCTCAGCACTCAACCTCAGACCTGCCCCCCCCCTCACCTGTTTTCTTTCTCTGTGTCTGAGTGTGTGCTGTTTCTTAATTCACTTTGATTATCTCTCTGTGGGAACAGTACCCTCCTCTGCTGCACTGCATCATCTCAACCATTTCTTACTATACTTAAAAACAAATTTTTGTTATTGCCTGAATAATAGCCTGAATGATTTAGGGGCTCATTCTTTTTATTTTATGCTTTTAAATAAGTAAAAACTTGGCTGGAAAACAAAAAATCCCAAATTCTATATTTATTCTTTATCTAAACCAACCTCTTAGAGAAAAAAATTACTCTTCAGCATCTGTGTTCACCAACTCGTCACTAACTTTGTCTGTCTGTCATTTAGTGCTGATCAGATTGTGTGCAATAGTTTAAAAAGTTTTCTGTTGTAATCAAAAACACTGTTGTAAGTGCATAAACCAAAACAAGTTGTTGGCTGAATAACATGTAACATATAACATGAAACCTGCTAGACATGAAAGCTCTGTAAACTGCAGATTCTCTGTAGGTTCATCACTATCTATTCATATTTCATACATGGTTATTACAGGCTTTTTTCATTATGACTACATTAAAATATGTTAAATAATGCATTATTTACATAAGTGATGTTTTGTCTTTTTGATGTCATTAACAATTAAAATGACACACTTAAGATGCTAGCTAGCTTCCTTCAGGTAGACAGTCAGGTCACAAGCATTTAGTATTTCAACCACAGAATCTGATGGGTCACAGCATTCTGTGAAACAGCTGCTCCAGCTGTCAGTCAGGTGAAAAATGTGAAACCAGAATTGCCTTAATGATCATAAGCATGCATGTGCATCCTCATACACGTGCAGGGTCCTAAAAAATTAAGGACCCACTGCAAAAGCAGCATTACAATTGGGCAAATAACTCTGCATCTGCTCCTTAAAAAAAGCCAGGTGTTTTCACACGCCTTGTTGAAAACTGAAACTGTAATTCTGTGCATTTGTCTTAATATCAGATAAATGTTTCCCTAAAGTAATTGTATATTAAATCTGTTTTTATTTGCAGTATTTGCAGCTGCAGTGAGGATACTGTTCCTTCCTTGTTTTGGCTAACAGTTGCCTGTGTGACGTCCTTATCTAAACTCCTTTTTCCAAAAGTTTGTCCTTTCTGTGCGGCTCTGTTCTTTTTCTCCTCCCCTGGCACCTGAAATCTCTGATCGTCTATAAATATAGAGAGAGAGAGAGCAGTACGTAGATGTGCTAAATGTCCTCATCTCACATTGACAGAACAGATCCTGTTTTGGGATCCTCTGCCCTGATCTAGTTCTGCTCTTCCTCTGTAGTTGTAACAAAGTCCTCTTCACAGCCTTGCCTGGACACACCGTCGGCCTTCGTGTTTTTCCCCACCACTGCATGCTTGTGTTTCACCTACTCAGTCTCTGTGTTTCTGTCCTTCCCTCCCTGTCTGTTTTTTTCTCTCTCTGTCTCTGTCTCTCTCTCTCTCTTTCTTTTCCCCATGCGTCTGTGCGTTCCTCCGTGGTAGAGGACCCTAGTCCAGTCAGTGGGAATAAGGCCCCCCTGGTGGGGCCCCCCAGTGGCCAGGGAGCAGTGCCTCTGTCTGTTATCTGCTGGTACCGTGTTCAGAGCCTCTCCTTTAGTGAATCCTGCACGAGTCTAGAGGTAAAGGAGCCAGGCAGACAGGAGAGGCCCTGTGTGTGTGTTTACTTGACCTGCAACAGCTGATATCAGCTCAGTTCCTTTTTTTTAATTACTTTGACTTAAAGTTTTACAAGATAATAGATTATTTAGCAGCAGAGGATTTTCCAGTTTATTTGAAAATACAAAAAAGGCAGAAGTAAAATCGTATCAAGCTGGCTTTGTTCTATGTTTTTCTTATTGTCAAGAAATGGCATGAAACAACCAAAACCAACATAAGCGAGTTTAACTTCTGACACTTTTTTCCTACCATGTCTTTAGCATGTAGACTCATGCCTATTTGTTTAACCTGAAGATGTAAACCTTTACAATCAGGTCACAAATACACAATTTGATTTTTATAAAAGGCTGCTCTTTCCCTTATCAGCTGGACACTCTAGTTTCAGTAATTTGCTCTCAAACAGGCGGAACTGTGTATTTGTGATGGATTATTTTCAGCTGCAGATTAATACACATTTTGTGCTCTGCTGAGTTTTTACAGCAGCAGGACAACAAATGAGGAACTGACTCAGAATAAACCACTGTGGTTATGTTCATTGTAATCAAGGAATTCTTTGTAGTGTTTTTTTGGACAAAAATGGAGCTCAGTGACACAGACGACACTTCAGTTCTGTTGGTTTTGACTGATTATGGGATTTTTTTTAACAATAAGAAAAATATAAACCATCAGCAGACTTATACTTTAATTTCATGGATCCGTCCGCAATTCAGTCAAAATATAAGCACAGCACACTACTAGTAGTCTAACTATGTGCGAGTTCAATAAGTGTAAGATTTTAAGCTTGTTTTTTGTCTTTGTAGAATCAGCTGTCAGGAAACTTGCTGAGGAAGTTCAAGAACAGTAACGGCTGGCAGAAGCTCTGGGTGGTCTTCACCAACTTCAGCCTTTTCTTCTACAAATCTCACCAGGTGATAAACGTTCGCTCTCATCCGTGTTTGTCCAGTGAACACATCACGGTCTCTCCCACAGTGTTTATCCTCCTCTGGGCCTGAGAGCATCACATCTCCGTGTAGAATGTTTAATCTTTGTGCCATGACAGCTTACAGGCTTTCCCACACACTTTTTCCACTTACTTGTTGTCCAGAGAATGAATTTTTCTTGGCTGACTTTGAGCTACACACACTCTGAGTTTTACATTTCCACAAGCAAGTTTGATTGTTCTTCAATCAAACAGGTAACATGTAAATTATACAAACCAATTTTAATAGCAAAACATTAAAATATATTACTCTCTGAAAGAATTTATATAGAAAGTTCATGATTATTCTGTAAAAGGGGTGAATTTATGGTACAGTTGCAGTGAGAAACTGAGCCTGTACATGTTTTAAAAACATTTTTAAAAATTATAAAAATGTTTTATTACAATAACATGTCATCGGAGAGAATAAAGAAAGTGTACAATCTTGTTGCTTAGTACTCTTTACTTTTTAACTGGAAATGCTTGCTGAAGTTTAGCTGCCTTAAGCTGTAGCTG
This sequence comes from Ctenochaetus hawaiiensis, assembly GCA_029783645.1. Classification (NCBI taxonomy): domain Eukaryota; kingdom Metazoa; phylum Chordata; class Actinopteri; order Acanthuriformes; family Acanthuridae; genus Ctenochaetus; species Ctenochaetus hawaiiensis. The sequence continues at coordinate 10,356,319 of JAPZDY010000005.1, forward strand.
CAGTTCACACATTCTGAATAAATGTTTAATAATAATGTATGGTAAGATAAGAAGAAGCAAAACAATTTTGCTCAAGTTCTTTACTTCAACTTGTATTGGTTCCTGAGTCTCTTTGTGTAATGCCACTGCATTCTTTACTCCACTGCAATTTTAGACACATGCTTTTACTACATTTTTGAACAGATGATGTTTCGGGTTGCGTTATAAATAAAAAAAAATACATTTATCAAAATAAGGAATTAAAATACAGTGAAATCTTGAACATTAAACCTGTGGTTTCTGATCTGTTTTATTTATGACCTCTTACTGTGAATTTTTCTAGTTGGAGACTCTTGTCAAGATTCAGATGTCTGAGTAGTTGTCTGTTCCACCATAGAGACATTAAGCTCCTAAGGTTCTTACATGGTTTCATTCAAAAACTGTTTTTCAAAAGGTTCAAAGAGGAAAAACTGTCACTGCTAACCAGAACACGCAGTTCAACTCTTTGAAATGATTATGCAGAGAGTTTGAAGTTAATAACTGTTTTTGTATTTTCATTTCAGGTTGTTAAAAATTGCACGTTGGTATTGCTGAGAGAATTGACAACATCAGCTGATGTGCAGTCGTCAGCTCAAGGACTCACTGAAGGAGGTGCAGGAGGACTTGTAGGCAACACTTGAGGGGGTGAAGAAGTCAGCAGCTGGATTTGTAACATGGCACAGAGAGATGACTGCACGAAGGCTGATGTTGTCCCTTTTCTCAGACAGTGCTGACCTGCAGTTTTCAATCATCCATAACATTAACACTACAAAGTAAAAGTCAAACTTTCTGCGTTATCTTGAAGAGCTGAACTGTGTGTGTATGAACTGAAAGCTGTGAAACTTCTCTCCTTCTACCTCCCTGAACTCATCAGTCACACCTTGTATTTACAAACCAGGATGATTATCCACTGGCCAGCCTCCCTCTGCTGGGCTACTCAGTCACCATCCCATCAGAGTCTGAAAACATCCACAAGGACTACGTCTTCAAACTGCATTTCAAGTCCCACGTCTACTATTTCCGATCAGAGAGCGAATACACTTTTGAGAGGTACAGATGCACATTCACTGAGTATATTTGCAGTGTTGTTGAGTCCTTGATGTCAGAGGATTGATGAAAAATGCCTCTCTTTGCCTGCAGGTGGATGGAGGTCATCCGCAGTGCCACGGTCCCCTCCAGCAGCGCTCGTGTGCTGAACAACAAAGAGTCTCATCCTCACTGAGTCGACTCACCTGGTTTCCACTCGCCATCTCCCTCAGGTGGCAGCTGCCCTTCCTTCCTGTCCCTCCTGGAAATCTCTGCTTTTCTTTTCTACACATCTCTGGGACATTTGTACATGTGTCCATGCACATTTTGGTGCTTTTTAATGCTTTAATGGTGACATGTCCGCTGGTTTAGACTGCATCAGAGACTGCATTTTTGGCATTTTTACTCTCAACTCTGAAACCTCTTTTTAAGGATGTCATTTTATACTGTTTTCTAATGGTCTGAACCACTTCCTATCTCTCTGGTTTTACATTTTATCATTGTTGTTTTTACAGCAGGAACACGTTGATATAGATATCCGGCATTCTTTCTTAGATGGTTAATCTATCACTGCATTGTCATAACATTTTTGTCTACTTTTTTCATTTTATTGAAAACTGCTGCTTTGAAAATGCCCTGCGACTTCAGTGCCAAACTGGTTTATATCAATATCATGGACTTTTTAATGCTGTTTTGTTACATTGGGGATGAGAAGCATCTCCTATACTGCATACTATGAAATTTTGATTCCTATTAAAAAACAGGCCACCCTTTAACATTCAATGCTCTGTACACATCTTGCCCAGCACAATGTGGTCTGAGAAAGGAGAAAAGGTGAAGAAAATATGAAAGTATTTTGTTGTACTATCGACATAAGAGTAGCATTGATCATAATGTGGCCACGGGAAGCCGCCATCACAGATTGATGCCATGTCAATTAAAGTAAGTATTCTATTTGCTGATCTCTGTTGTATGAATACGTCTTAAACTATTTTTGTTAATTAACTAAAGTTTCCCCTTCGGCCGTATGAGGAAATGTGAGAAAATGTTCATAATCGTTGTATTATGAAAGTGAGTGTAATTGAAAGCTTTAAAGATAACGTGTGAAACAAAACAGAAACTTTCAGTTCCAAGCGCCATTGCCCTCACTGAACTAGGCTGCCTCCTGTAAACAGATACCACGTCTTTTTATGGGTCTAAATGAATGGAAATATGCATTTGACAGGGTTTTGCAGTGAAGCAAATGAAACGGAAAAAAACCTCAGTTCTGCTCTGAATTGCAACGTTTTTCCAGACATCAGAAAGCTCTTTGGAAATGAAAGCAATAAAAAAAAAAAACTTATTCAAATGTAGATTTGTGTTTCTTGTGTTTTGTTTAAGTTTAAGAGGCAGGAGGGATGTTTTTTCACCAAGGAAAGCACTGACAGGAAATGTGCTGTGAGGCAGTTTCTCACTGTGTTTACAGCTGTAACCTACAGATGGCACCGTTGATCAAGACGTTTGCTTCTGTAGAGCCACAACCACAGTGTCTGTGTGGTAATAATACATGTATAGGTATATGTACAGCAGTAGAGAGCAGTGCTTCAGAGTGTTGATTTGTTTTGCACTGTGTTCATTTCATAAATTCTTCTAAATCTGGTTTCAGTTATTCATGTCAACAGGGAGGTCAGTGCCTGTACCAGCATGCAAAAAACAACACAACATAATGATATTAGATTACTAACTGAGAAAACAGTAAAGTGTGTACAAAGAGCTGCTTGTGTGTGTATACTTGTATTTTTTTTCTTTATCTCATTTTGGATTTTCAGAAATATATATAATAAGTAAAGTTATAATTAACCTCTACTAGACAACAAAATATGAGAGATATTCAGTATTTTTGATAAAAGAGGGAAATAACATTAAAATGTGGGTATGAAAGGACAGCAAAGCAATTAAATAATGAGGCCATTAAATCTCTTAATTAATTTGCTGCAGGGAAATGTATTGGAGTTTATTATTTTAAAAATTAATTACAAAATTGATCCTTTAGAAAAAATTATTATGGGTTGTTGCAATTATGAGCTTTTCTTTTCTTTTGGTGTCAGAAAGTTCAGAAGCATTAAACTTAAAGATTATTTAAAAAAAAAAAACGTTTCCTAACAAAAATGGAGGATCTTTAAGGTAAAGGACACGAGTAGACATACAAATGTTTTTTAAAAAAAAAAAAAGAAAAAAAGAGAAAAATGTGGGGCATATTCTTTTGACCAATTAAAAGTTCTTTATTGTTAGGCCATGTTGGACCTCTAAACAAATATTGACGCGTTTCGGCATCAAGCCTTTGAAGGTTTGATGCCTAAAGGTGTGTGAAAGTGTGTGAAAGTGAGTCAAGAGAAGAGCACTTTGGAGGTCTCTCATTTTTTTTGTGTTCATATTTGTTGCAAAACAAACGCAACTTTTTTTTTGGACGTAAAAAATTGTAATCAGTGGGTCTATTTGAATCATTTTTTGTTAGAAAATCCCAGTTAACCAGCTTGATTATCATCCCCCTTTTAGTCCCACTCAGTCTGCTTATTCTGTCAAGTGTGCGCTGGTGTGAGTTACAGAAAAAATGTTTAGTCAGATGCCACAAGGGACAAAGGTAGTAACGCTCTCGAAATTTATTATTCTCAGTTGTGATTTTTATGGTTATGGCAAAATATTGATTCAGTCATTCCCAGTCCAAATGCCTGCTGTCCAAAGTCCAGGAACGGCGGCGCGCTCACAGCCGGGAGTGGGCAGTCCTTCTAAGCCGGTAAGGGGCGGAGTGCGCCGAGGAGCCAAACAGATTATACACCTCCTGTCTGGCGCTGGACGGCCAATGAAACCTTTCTCAAGAGGACACTTTAATATGACAACAATAAACCCGACGTAAGAGGAAAGAGCCCCGAAATCACGCAAGACGTTAATTTTTGAAGGCGTGAAGTATGAGACCGAGAGTTTGGAGTGAATCGGCGGCCGCACCGCAACATGAGCCAGCTTCAAACTCGTGGTGCGCACAAGTAGGGATCGGAGAAACGGATGCACCGGTGATGATTTTCCTTTAAACTTAATGTTGTTAAAACTGTTGGATTGAACGGTCATTGATGCAAAGTGGTTCGGAACGATGGCCACTCCATCGCATCCGGAGACCAGGAGGTTTACGCGGGGTCTGGGGAAACCTGGCACGGCGGCTGAACTCAGGCAAAGTGTCTCTGAGGTGGTGAGAACGTCCGTGCTGGTTGTAAGTACACGTCTAAACCCCACTCCTCCTCCTCCTCCTCTTCCTCTTCCTCCTCTTCCTCCTCTTACCAACTGGATCAGTGTCATCATGCCTGTTTAAACATTTATGCAGCTGCTTTTACGCACATTTTCGGCAAAAGACTCAGCTGACTTGAGATCAGCTGTGTGGGAGCACAAAACTACAGGTCATGTCATGAGTGCCTGAACCTGACATGCAGATGTGATTTGGAGTGAATGAATGACGCTGCGTGTCTGTGACAGCCAGTTGGGTAAAGGAGTGGATGATTTTGCAAAAAACACTGGTGGACTTTTACATAAATGACACAATTTTTAAAGCTCTCAAAACTCCATTTTGCTTTTACTTTATACAAACATATAATAACCTTTTGAGCATGAACAAATTGCTCCTGCTATCTTTCACTTTCATCCTCACACAGCTGACTTCGGATCAGCTGTTTTGACGTGCGTGTGGGCTTTCTGTTTGGTAAAATATGAAGGGAGTGACCCTAACCTGCAGTGTGAGAAAGAGAGAGAGAGAGAGCTTTAGAGTGAAAGAATGACTTTATGTTTGTGAGACAGAAAGATAAAGGAAGGAATGAAGAGATTTCATAAAATTTTAGGTGAACTCTTACATAACCAACTGCCTCCCTTATTGGCACGTAAACTTCATTTTGCAGGCTGAGTCAAAATGTTCTTCAAAAACTTCACTTTCAGGCTCCTTGTTAAGATTGATTTCAGCGGTCTTGTTTCCTGGAGAGAATCAGTGTTCAGTACATCAGGTGTTTTGTGTTTGGTGAAGAGGGCGTCAGTTTTATAAGAGTGGACTGAGATGACACAATACCTCCTCACAAGGGAAAGCATGTGGCTTCACTTTCATGCTTCAGAGACTTGTAAAGTGTTCAGTGACAGTGACATAATGCTGAAGTTGACTGTCCACTGCGAAACATCTGGTCGGCGAGGACCTGCACCGTACCTCCTCTCAGTATCAGTTTTCCTCAGAACTGCTGGAGGAAAAAAGGAGTCGGCCCCTTTTGTGTTGCGTCTTGAGTGTGTTGGGTGTTTGTTGCTCTGTCTGATTGTTCCAGGTTTCCTGGAGGGAGTTGCTAGGTAACAGAAACGGACACCGTCCAGGCTCTCTGTCAGGGAAATGGAATCCTGAGTCAGGATCCCAGACATCCAACCACACCTTCGTATTATTTATTCATTTTCGCTGTGGTGCGCTGCCAGAGCAGCCTGAGGGAGGAGGGCAGAAATGAACAGCAGTATGCATGCTGGGAAATCTTCATATTTGAGGAGGATTGAACTGACTTTTAGGAACTTTGTGTGGGATTTTTGTTTTTGTGTTAGTGGCAGCAGGAATTCAGTAGTTTATTTGTTGATTAACTCATGGACAGATGTGTGCAGGTGCAGGTTTGGGAACTTTTGAATTGAGGAGGCAGACAGGGTCACAGTTCTTAGAGAAGGTCGGTTATGTTTGTTAAAATGAATAAAAACCTGTTCAGCTCACATCTGAAGCCCTGGTTTTTGGCAAGAGTAAACTGTGAATCAATGACTGTTATTTTGTCTATTTATTATAATAAGTTAATACACAATATACTACTTCAAATATTCTAACATGAATCCATATCAATAAATAGCTGCTGTTTGTAGCTCCACAAAGCCTGCAGCTTTGGACAGATTTTGTGAAAATGAGCTGCTAGACATAGAAGCAGCCCACCCCTCCTATATAAGAGCAAGACACTCAGACTAACTCCTTGTAGTTTGTAGTTGTTGTTTCTTTTTTGTAGTTTTGTTACTTTTTGTAGTTTTGTCACTTTTTGTAGTTTTGTCACTTTTTGTAGTTTTGTCACTTTTTGTAGTTTCTTTTTGTCTTCTTATCCCAATATGCCCTCTTTGGTTGCTGTCAGTCTCTTTGTTTTTTTCTGATTGCCTCTCTAAAGACAAAATCTTAGCCATTTCATGTCATTTCGTACAGAGTTTCTGGTTTAGGGACGCTGTTCCCAGTAGGCCTGTGTAGGAATCCTTTAATGATCCCTCTGGCTCTGGTAAGGTGGGCACCAACTGTGTTGTTGTGCTCATGTGTTTTCTGAGGCTTCTCAGTGGGACAAGAATGTGACCGTACACGAGACGGCTGTCCACGCAGACTGTAATTTATTCCTCCATGAAACATGTAAATACCACAGCAGGAATAGAGGGATCTGTTCCAGGGACATAAAGAAGGGATTGTAGCTGTTGCCCCCCAATCTGATTGTTTGCTTCATCTTGAAACACAAATGTTCTGTACTTTTTAACACCCAAACACATTACTCAATTTAGGAGATAACATACAGCTCAGTACAGACATACCTACTGATCACACAGCAATGTCATAAATCTGTTTGGAGTCAAGTGCACTGTGCTGCTCTCTCCCTCTCCCAACAGTTTGTGCATTTTCATGAAGGCACACACTGACCAGAGCCTCTTTGTTTATTGTTGGAGTGGATAGCAGGGAGACTTGTAAAAGGCCAGAACTCTGAGCTGAGCCATCCCTCTGTTTCTCCACACTTTAGGCATGCTGAGAAAGCTATTAGCTCCATGATGGCTGTCATCAGCTTTGAATTTGTAGTGCTGGTGATGCACTTCGATAAAGCACAGGACACGGTCTTCCCAGCTTTTGCCTCATGTGGAATTACAACAGGAATCGTAGAGTTTTGCAGCATTCCACAGGATGTGAATGTCGTTAATATATCGGCTGATGTATACATAACAAATCCATGTCAGTTGGAAATGCTTAGTGAGTGTATACAGTGGATGAAACAGCTGGGGGGCAGTTGTATAATTGTAATCAATAGTCCTAACTGCCTGCCACCTAATGGTGATATACTCAGATCCTCAGTGTTCCTGTTGTGTGCCTGACCCAAGGGAGCTGCACACCAGATGGGTGTCATTATGTAGGAGTGATGCCATTAGCTGCCCATTGCCGGTACACACAAGGCTGACTCACTGTGCAACCAGAAGGGGAAAGTGGAGGTTTGATGTGTGCTGTTCAAAAGGAACATTAAAATACTGACAACTAACAACAGAACACACATGTTGCCACTTAGCCTCGTCATCAGGCAGGAAACACTGTGGAAGAAAATTACTCTGACAAGCTCTTCTGTTCCTCTCCAGGGTCTTTGCTCTTGTCAAAATGGCTGATGAACAATTTAGATGTCTCGTAATCTGTTTGGCAGGTGGACAGCATTTCCTGTCATTGCAGTTTCAGCTAATTAAACTTCTACAACAGCATCAACAAGAGTTCGCTCATCCTTCCGTGTTGCATATTATTGCTCCATATTCTCCTCTCTTACTATCTTTACTCCCTCTTCTTGCTTGGCCTACTTCTTTCTGCATGAGAGCCTGTATTTTACAGTCTGTGTTTGCTCAGGTAAAACATGCTAAAAACAAACGAGCTGCTGCTGTAATACATGGAAGATCCAGTGTCACAGTTTGTGAGGTCGCTGCACAAACTGTGGCCTCTCCTTTAGCTTCACATGATAAAATACAAAGCTCTGCTTCCATCAGCCTTCTTGATTTAATAGGCCACACCTGCACACCTCCGCTCTTTTGCTTATTCAGGGTTTGCAAATTTCCCAAGATGTGGAAATCCCAGGAATACCTCAGGTGGGTGTGTAACCTGAACTTGGATTGTTTACGAAGTTCAAGTCATGTCATTGCATGTAGGGAAGCCAGATTTGTTAGTCATGTCAACACCTTGCAGAGTTGAGATTGGGCAGAACACATAATGATAATCTCTACCAAATTGCAGCGAATGAAAACAAGTTCTCTGCTGTGTCTTGTGCGTTTGGAGCCGACGCTGGTGGCTGTCACATATGCTGCAGGACTGAGCCAGGCAGAAGATTACAGGGCTGTCAGTGTTGTGTCAGGCCTAAGCAGCTTGACCTTTCTCTGTATTCCTGTATCTCTCTGTCTGTCACTACAAGGCCTGATAGTATCAGACTAAAAGGCTGCATAAGCTGCCTTTGTTGGGCGATGGTACATGGTACTCTACAACAACAAACCCAGGGGGGTGGAGATGGGAGAGCAGATGAGTTCTCTGAATGGGTCAATAATACATGAAGCTGCTTTAGTAACCAGTGCACCCATAAGGACACACTCTCTCTCTTGTACTGTCTTTAGACAAGCCCAAAACTTTGATATCATTTAGTACAAATTTCCACAAAAGATATCAAAGTCTTCATCATAATTGATAAAGTCCTGATGATATTACATAATGACCAGCAGCCCTCATGGAGTTTGAAAAACTTGTTCCCCATGAATTGAATTAGCTTAGTGAGCCATGTACACTCAGAGCTAATGCAGACTAATGCAACAGCAGCAGTGGGTAGAGAACTGAAAATCATAACTCAAGTAAAAGTACAATCACTCCCATAAAAATGAGTCAAGTAAAAGTAAAAATTAAATTACTTTCCATTCCAGTATTAATTTATGATGAATTATTAATAATAAATAATTTTACTTAAAAGCCCAATACATTGCTATAGCTACAATATAAATGTTGTCTGTATCATTACCTTATAGATTAGTGTTACTCATGAAAAATTAACATAGCTAATATTAGCTAGCTAACTAAATTTTTACTTACAGTCCATGCCACTTACTTCCTACTATTTTGTTTTTTTTTATGGAGGCCAGAAGAGTTTTTAAAAGAGATCTCTGTTTTTGTGAGGCACAGCAAACTCCTCATCATGTAACTGCTGTCATATTGGATTTTGGTGTAAAAAGAAAAAGTGGGACTGCATGCGGACAGGGAAGTGGACTGTTTAGCCTGCAAGGTTTTCCTTGGTTTTCCATCATCATCGCATCATAAGACAGGCGGTGCTTCTTTCTTTCTTCTTTCTCTGCCCCCCAACACACATATATACACACTTAGTCCTTGTAATAGTGTGAGTGCACAGTAAAAGTACATTTTAAAAAAGGAACATTAAAAGTACATCTAGCTTAAAGAAAACTACGACTTCATGACCATTTGGAGGCTACAGTTTGTGGTGCTGCTTAATTGTTTTGCATTGTACTGACAGGTAAACTATGTACCTGCTGACAGGTGGATGGGGTAACTTGGCTGCAGTCCCCTCTTGGCATCTTAAGACCCCTGACACACAAGAAGGAAAAGCAAACAAGGCTTTCCCTCCTGTCAGCTGTTGTACAGTTTAGGAATCAAGTACCATTTTCTTTAGCCGTTTCCAAGTAATCGCTCTGAAAATGTAAAGGTAATTTACAGTAACTGGAATGGAAACATTTAAACTCGACACAACACAGATACAAGCAATGATGCACGACTTGTGGAACGAAGGTTTCAAGGAATAGTGAGAAATAAAGCACACCCATAAAACTCACAATTAAATGTGTCTGAATGGGTTTGGGCACGGCTTCTGGCAGTTGTGGTTATAATTTAAACCAGATCTGTCACTCAGGGCTCTTGCAGTTGGAGCAGCAGGCTTGAGTGAATTCCTCAATGGAGTGCATGAGGGTTGAGATAATAGAGCACTTTTCAGAAAACTGAAATCCAGCACTGACCGACCCTGGTCAGTGCTCATCACTAAATACTGCATCAGCAAAACCAACTCAAATGATCCAGTGGCCAGACAGCCAGACAGAATTTGTTCCACAGCAAATGAAAACTGATTATATATCGTGTCCATGAATTGCTCTTGGCTTATCTCTATGGGGCAGGTGATAGTCAAGCCTTTGTTTTTTTACAAACCCCCCACGTTGTGCTGGACTGTATTTCAACCGCATGTCAAAATAAGTGTCAAACCTGACTTTGTAGCCAAGACTGTTCCCAAGGTTTGGTTTCTGGTCAAACTATGAGATTATTTAGCAATTTCCTGTCATAATGTGGGTAAAAACTGAAATATTCAACTATTTCTTCACATCCAGAATATCAGTGAACTGTGTAATCTGCAATCCGCTGATTTTTGATTCAGTGGTTGCATTTATTTCCCCTACCAATTTCATGGTTGTTACACAATGACAACATTTTATATTAACATAATTTTTAGAGATGCAGCTATGTTTGGGTAGCAGTAAAGATAATTTGAGAGAGTTGTTGTTGTGCTTTTGATTTTAGTCTCAAAACAGAGGAAAGCTCATTGCCACCAGTAAGTGAAGTTTCCAAAATCTTTCCATCCTGCCTGCCTGAACAGGAAGTGCCCATGACTTCCTGTCCTTCAGCTTTTTGTGGGAGAGCAGAGACCTGTCCTTTCCTAGATAGAACCTGTTTCCTGTGGCTGTATTTGGTCTCACCAGATGTTGAAGGCAGGGCTTAGCGTTAAACCGCCCACTCCGCCTGAGTGTTCTGCCTGATAGAACAGAGCTGTTTTGGAGCACAGAGGAGGTTACCATAACAGAGGGGCAGCCTGCTGAAGAGCCTGGCCAGTGGGGGTTTTCCTGTTGGCAAGTGCATGGCACTCTGGGACTTGTTTCATGCTCACATCTTCAAGAACATATACATTCCTCTAACCTAGCAGTAACAGATATTCATAATTCATAAGAAAATGATGAGTTTCTTACCCTGCAGTTTCTTTTTTGAGCTTTTTCTCCAGTCATGGCTTGTTGCTAAGGTGAAGTTTGTTTTGGAGGATGGAAAGCCACCACCGCTACTCTGACAGTTTGTTTAGCTTTCACGCTCACTTATGGAGAATGGTGTGGAGGAAGGAGGAGTTGCTGGGTGGTCGCTGTTATGGAAGACTATTCCAAATCCTTTCCCGTACACGTACAGCACATCAATCTGAATCAAACTTCCTTGAATATCTCCCCCTTTAAGCATACATCCTGCAATGGAGCCATGAATGCAGCACATTATCATCAACAGCTTAGCTATGGAGTATTGCTGTGCCTTCATCCTTGAGGCCATTAAGGCTGCTATTTTTGAGTCAGCAAGACCCACACCTAAGTGCAGCTGTGGAGGATGCAATGAATCAAGCTTCCTTTGGTATTATTCTTCCTCAATGGTTATAATATGGTTAATCCAGTTTGCCTTCCTCTGTAAACTGATAACAACTGTGGCATCATCGTCCATGATTTAATAAGGAACTAGATTTGAATGAAAGGAAGGAAGATTTCACTTTACAGTAAGCAGAAGGTAATCAAGCAGAAAGGAGTCTATTTCTTGATGTGCTCTTGTTTTTAGCCATGCTGGCGCTGTGGCTTTATGGATGCAGTGACAGTCGATCTGTCAATTTGTCCACCACTCTGGGCCAGAGTGAAGTATCTTAACAACTACAAGAGGGATTTAAATTTATGTTTTGTACAGACAGTCATGTTCTCTCCAGGATGATTTGAAATAACTTTGATGAACCCTTGACAGTTCATTTGGCATTATAACCAAGTAAAATTTCAGCTTGTGCTATAACTCTTGAAAGAATTATGATCATGTTAGCCACTTTGTGTCCAGTGATATTTGGCAAGTGTTAAAACTTAAGCAAAATGCTTAACTAAGATGGTGAACATGATGAACTTGAAACCTGCCAAGCAGCATTTTTTTATAACCATGTTGTGAATGGGGAAGCTAAATGCTGGCATTTTATCATCTGTCTTGAGTAGCCTAAACACTACATTAATGTACTCAGTTGTTTTCAGCAGCTAATTATAATGTAATGTTTGAAAGAATGTTGAATATAAAAACATTTACTTTGCTAATGTTTTAACCTTATGACCCCATCCTCTTGTATATTATCTGCCGCACTTGAGATTTTCTTGGGGATCAACTCTTACGAGGCCAAAGTTCAATCCAGTTGAACTTTGGGCTACTAAAACAGGTCCAGAACCAAAGCATTGTGAGTCACTGTAGTTTGTGCAGCCTCTCTCTCTGTGCTGAAAATAAACTCTGTGCTCTCTGCAATGCTCTGCTTACACTGTGTGTAAAAGACCCTAATCATTCTGTTTATGGTGGTTGAGCAAGTTATATCAAATTCATATGCGTAGTCATTCTGCTGCCTGCAAATAAACATCTTGAGAACAAGCTTTGAAATCAAGAGGAAGCTAATTCTAATAATACTAGTCCCCTGCCTCTGTTTTTTAATGGTCCCCTTCATCTGAGACATGCGAGGGAGTGCAGACTTTAATGGCCAAGTCTCCATCAGCCTGAATCTGCTTCCAGCAGTCATATGAATGGCACCACTACAAACAGGTCTTTATATGACCCTGCCCACACACGAGCAAGTGAATGAAAGAAATATAACAAGTGTAGGTAGACAGTACTCTGCCCGCCATTACTGATTCATTATTATTGTGAGAGGCCAGCCAGAGTGTCAGCCATTAGGAGAAACTGGTCAAGCTGAAAGTCCAAAGGCAAAATCATTGCACACGTGTGCTGGCCTACAGATTAAGCTCATCGGATTAAGCCCCGTGAAAAGCACTAGAACACTCTTGACTGGAGACTGAGCAAAACATGCATGTTGGCTGATGTAGAAATGTCTAGAAAGAGCAGACTAATGGCTAACACATTTCCTTTTATGTCCTTGTGTGCTTTTAGTGAGGTGTATTTACTCTCTGAGCCTCCTTGATTTGTCTATAAAAGTAACGTTTCCCTCCCATCCGTCACTGCAACTGACCATTAACTTGTAATTGTGGGAACACGGCTGTTACCATGACAGAGGAGATTGGAGGGTATGCTGAATGCTAACACTCGTAACCTTGTCATTATTGTTTTCCAACCATTGGTTGCCATTTCCTCCATTTTTGAATCACTGCCAATTATAGGATTAGCCCCCCCTTCTGGGTGGGGGTTTCCTCTTTTTCTTGACAAGTGTGCAGTTGGTTCTTTGATGTAGCTTATGATAAACTCCAGTGCTTTGAACCTTTTGAAGTTTGATAATCTTGATAAATGTAAGGCCTTCAGCTTGTGTTATTTTTAGCCATGCTTGCAGGTTAACGTGCTAAAATGATAAAGTGAGATGTTGAACAGATCAGTTTACACCTAAAATCTGCGTTTTAGCAATGTCATAATGAACATTTAAGCCTTCTGATGTTAACATTTAGCTCAAAGTACCATCATGTGTTAGCATAGTATCACAGAGCTGCTGTCACTCACAGACTCTTGTTAGAATTTGAATACCCGGTTTGTGTTTGTCCTTTTTCCTCCCTTCATGAACAATTCTTTGCAAGAAACCCAGTCGTCCAGTCCATCAAAACTAGACAATGACCAGTAATAGTTCAGAACAATAATTTTGTGTTCTTTTTGCATTTTATATTACTTCCTGCTCTGTGTCACAGATGCAGCTTCTGAGATTAAGTGTCAAGCAAACAGCCCTTTCTCAATAGATTAATCTGCCTTAAACGCCATGCTTCTCTCTCTGGCCACTGACTTTGCCTCTTTGGGGTCACCGACCTTCCATTCACACTTGCTACGCAGATCATACCAGGATCAGCAGCTGACGGATGTGGTGTAACACAGAGGGATGGATAAACATACAATTAGCCTATAAAAAAGCCAGGATTTGAGCTAAAACCAATATAAAGAATCTGAAAATACAGAATATTAGTGTATTTTAGGATTTACCATTCAAGTATCACTTCAGGCAGAGGAGAGGCAAATATTAGATGTGTTTGTGACTATGTGTTCTGCGTTGTGGATAGAGAGCTGTGAAGTGTTTGGGAAACTACTTAAAATTCCTGTTCTGTGCTGCTGCCTGGTTCAGTGTTAGAACTTTGACTGCTATCATACTGTAGGAGCTGAAAGTGAAAGTTACTACTGATGTTGTTATCATTCATCTTGGATTTCCCCTGAAAGTTTACGACCCCTCTTTTTTCCTTTTAATTTATCCAAGGTGACAAAACAGAGGTGGGTAAAATGTATCATTATGTAAATAAACTGATAGGAGTCAGAAGCTCCTCAACTCCCCACAAAATTCCCCCTCTCTCACACATTTCATGCTGTGAGCGTAATTAAACAGAGTCAGGAATCTCTGCAGTTCTCAGCGTTCATTCTTATGGCTTTGTGCACTGTGCAGCGTGTGGATGGGACCTGCCACAGCCAGAGGGGATAAACTCTAATGACTTTTCACCAGGCTCGTTGCATAGCTGACATTCCTCACTCTGACACACTGTAGGCCAGAGCGGGCAGGAGGAGGAGCGAAACCTACAGTAGGCGGGCCAAGGACTGGGTGTCGTTTCAGGGCAGGGTTTGCATCTTACCTTTAGGTTTTTACGCACAAATTATACTTTGAAAACACTGATTAGCCAGACTTTGTAGATGGTGAATGATGGACTAAATTTCCAAAGGAAATGTCAGTGCAAGTGATCAGATGCTTTACCAGATGTTAGATACTCATTTTGTGGAAAAATGCCCCCTGTGCCCATGTCATTTTCATATATTGTTATATTGTTGTTGCAAATGCATTAATGAAAAAAAGTTGCATTTTACTGTATTTCTAAGTACTTTGTATACAGTCAAACACTTCAGTCTATTGATCAAGATAAATATTGGGTGTAATTAGATGATTAAGACTTAAGACCTCCTCTAATCTTTGCCTACAAAATAATAGACGGCTTAACCTTTAGGATTGAAACAGATATATATAAATATGTGACGTTTATGGTGGAGACTGCTTTTTGTGGAACTAATAGGCAAAACCTTCCACTAGTTAATTCTTTCTGTTTTGATCCATCATGTATTTATGGGAATACTTTATTTATTTGACAGTCAGTGTTACTAGAAACCTTTCAAATTAAAACTTTTTGTTTTAAAGCATGTCAAAAGCTTATGATTATCAACTTAAATAGAGTGATGTAGAAGTATAAAGTAACTTAAAAAGCATCAAATGGAATCCATCAAATAAAATATAAGGTCCTCAAAATTGTGCTTGAGCACAGAATTTGAGCAAATGCACTGTACCACTGGTGAAGACATTCTGTGCAAGGCGAAGCACTTACAAGACAAAATTGAGACAAGATTTTGATGTGAATAGGAATCTTGATGAGTTGTTTCCCATTCAAGAGAAATGTACATGAAGCGCTAAGCCCTTTTTTTCTTTGCATGCTGAAAAAAGCCCATTGTGTTCGTTCTGCCCACAATAAACAAATGAGTCCTGTTTAAAGTGACAAAATCAATGAGATTTGGGGCCTTTATTTATAAAAATTCCTTCGTCTGCTGTTATATTAGCTGACATTCAGAAAACTGAGAGGGAGGAAAACTGTACAAAAGCTTGAGGACATAAATAAAGGCCTTATGCAGTAGGAAATCATGTGACCTCGGTAATCAGTGTTTGGTTTTTCTGTCAAAGCTTGTGCATACAGTGGAGACAGAGCCCTCCTTGAGGCTTTGTTTTTGTTTGCTCCTTGTTTGTTTTTCAGGGACTTAGCATTAGGAGGCAGGATTGTACTGAGCGTGCAGGATGCAGCGGCAGAGCCCCTCGTCTGTGATGGAGGGGAATAAAGTTAGCCGTGTGGTGTTTATGGAGGAGCAGCAGGCCGTGTGCCTGAAGGCCTCCTTCAAATCACATTCGTCTGTGATGGAGGGGAACAAAGTGATCCTGGACCCTGGACAGTGATCTCTTGACATTTGGTCACAAGTTAGGTTGCATGATGTGCCCAAAAGCAAACACTCTGCATGATGTTGAGCATTATAAACATGCAGTATCACATCCCTGTTCTTCACTGTGCACAGCGCTGTGCAGATAAACAGCTCAGTATCCCTGACTTGACTTAATCTGCTTTTAGTGTCTCAACAACACCATCCCCCACTCACAGGGGAGTGAGCTGAACTTTCTACACCCATCTGATTAGCTGAGATTGCTTCTATGTTTCTCAATATATGAAAGAGCAGCTTAGGTTTGACAAGAAGTGATTCAATAAATAATACTTTCAACATTTTCTCCTAAAAAAATCACTGTCAAGTCTCACAAGACTGCATAACAAATACTGTCTTGGATTGATGAGTTCTGGTTTGATTCCATCTCACAGTTATTATCCCAATTTTTTTTTTTTTTCCATTTCTTGACTAGCGCTGTTGTTAAGTGAATCACTTGAGACTCAAAAATGTCAAATCCATCTTAGTTGCTATAGCAGCCACACTGCTCATTGTGGTATTAACCTGATCTGCAAAGGCAGGTTAAATCTCACAAAATGCAAGAAACAGAGTTGGGATCAGCAGCGAATAATGAGATTTCTTTGTCATGAGAGAGTTTGAGTGTTTCTGCATGAGGAACTGAAGGGACTCAGCTGTTTATAACATACAAAAGTGGCCAGGAGACAACACATGCAGCACAGTTTTGACTGTCCCAGGCAAGCTATTCTAAAACAAGGGTGTATCCTATAACATGTGTTTCCTCTGTCAGGAAGAGTAGGGGCAGAGGTGGGGGGGCTGGCAGGGCACCGCTTGGTTAGCTAAGGCAGCACCAACAAACTGTAGCTACAACAGGAAGAAGGCGGTGTGCCATTCCTGGATTTTCTAAACTGCTCTAAGGCCGATCTCATGTGTGTGAGACGGCCAAAAATAACCATAAGGCTGATAGGGCACTGATTACCACAGATTTATTTTTTTACAATAGTAATTCAGGTCAAACCACTGTTGAATTGTGAATCATTGAAATTTGTGCATATAACTGAAGAAAAATTATACGTGCAAATAAGTTTTAAACTTTGTAGTTTCAAGTCATCTTTTTGCATGTTTATGTAAAAGTTAGTGGTCATTTAAGTGATTTCATTGACATCCATTACAAGTGGGAGACAGAGATAAAATCCACTTTTTTGTACATGTTGTTTTGTTTTGTGGTATTGATATGTCTCAGAGATCATTAAGAAGCATTTTATGAAAAAAATGACAGATAAAAGTATCTGTTTATGGGTTCAGTTACCAAATTTAGTCAGTTGACTTTAATCTAGATATTTTTAAATCCATCCTAGATACAAAATTTTACTTTGTCTTACTGTACAAATATTGGCATGTAGCCATACTATACAGTCAAATTGATGCAGTTTGAATTACAAAACGTAAACCAGGATCTGCACAATGCAAATAAGTTCTTTGCCTCTTCTGCAGCTGCCTTCATGTTTGACAGCTTCTTGAAGCAGTTTGTAGCCTCCTTGTGGAGCTGCGTGGCGCAGTATTACAGGATAAATCTACTGACATAAAAGTGGTGCAGGTGCACGGACATACGTTCATCTCGCCCTCCGTCCTCTGTTTCCCTTGATTGTCAGCAACACTCATTGAACCAAGCTCAAGAGGATTTCCACTGATTAAAAACAAAGAGCCAACTGTGATTAGCTGATCCTTAAAGGTTCTCCAGCTCCTGCACCCCCCCACCACACAGTATCCCCTCCCCATGTCCCTGCCACACGGTGTTTCCCTAACCCACTCCCAAAACAAGAAAAAAGAACTGTGTGGATTTTCCTGAATAAACGTGTATTAAAAATCATATTATCATTGCTTTAACCACCTGTATGTCTGTTAAACTGTGGTCCTCTTCGGTCTCACCCTGTTTGCCTTTGGTTCAACTTTCACATTAAATCCTGTCTCATGCTGCTGCAGTTTAGAGGCTGTAAAGTCTAATCTCCCCTCTCACTGTGTCTCAGTCTGAGACACAGTGAGAGGGAAATGACAGTTTTATTGAAAATGACAATAACTTTCTTCCATTCTCCCTTTCTACCCTCATCTGACACCCTTTTATCTGCATGCAGCTTCACACTCCTGTGTGGAAACTACTAGTATGTTGAAAGTGAGAAAGCTACTATTTAATCTGCTCAGTCTAGCTGGCTTTCACTGTGGGATCTATGAGGACATCTTTGTACCAAGCTGTGCCTCAAGACTGTTTGAGGATATTATCCATTAGCTGCTCTAAACAGAAAGCAAAGCACCTTCATTAATGGTTAACTGCTTTGTTAATGGTTGAATGCTCCACTTTCTATAAGAGGCCCTACTAAGTGTTTCATCTATCTACTAATAGCAAAAGATAACTTTGTTGGGTAAAAACGTAAAAAAAAGTAAAAACCTGCAATAACTGGTCCATGGATTTAGCATACATAAAATGCATCAGTGGCTCTAAATATTTTTAGATTTCAGTAAGCAAGTCAGATCAGGTTATGTGTGTAAGGCACATGAAATAAGGCATGAAATCATTTGCAACTTGCTGTGGATCAGTAATTATTTATGCTGCCACAAAAAATGCTTCTTGTACTTGTAAGCAAGTTACTCAGTTGATAAATTTTTTGTTTGCTTTTAAATCTAATTCAAGTTGAATTTATAAAGTTAATCATTAGTAATGTAATTATATCATGTTAGTGCAGGAAGCGATTCCTTACCACGCAGACTGATCAATACAGAAAAATAAAAATACAGAGCGATCTAAGTAAGCAACTTAGTTACAGCTTTTAAAACTATGTTGGACTTCTCCAGACTAACAGAGTGAAGCTGTTTCGTCTTGCAGTGACCTCATGTCAGGCCAGTGTGGGCTTGTTTCAAGATGTCTCAGACTCTCCTCTTCTGTGCTGCATGTCAGAGCCTGACCATGATGACAGCACAACCTTTCAAAATCTCCTTCACACCTGGGCACCGGCCACTGACCCATGGAAGGTTGCATATCACACACCACAATAGGTGATGACAGCTTGCAATTAAAGTAACATTTTTTTTACTTGATGCAAAACAAGATACCTGGATGTTTTGGTTCCCAACTTTGAACTGAATAAGAATCGACAGAAACTAGTTACAAGTTTAGTCATCACTCGGTAAATCACAGTTAAACCTGTTGGCCTTGGAGGAAAGCAGTTCTGCCTCTTTTTTTAGAGTTTAAACAGGTTTTTAGAGCTATTGAAACACATTAAGCAGACTTCTTGCAACTCTCTCTTCCCATATAGTCCAGTTCATATAGAGTCACCTCTTCTTCCTGTATGGTGAGTCTGGTGTTGGGGATGATTGTTTTCCTGCTGAGCTGCTGGGAATGACACGCATGTGACAAACAATGGCTGCATTATACCAACAGTCATTCTGATTGCAGGGAGGAAAATGTTGCCCTTAGTGTAATATCACACCGTGTCAGTGTAGTCACTGGAGACTCAGTGAATAAGAGCTTTGTCACTTTGTATAATTAATCATAGTCTTACAATTTCTTGCTTGTTTTTTTGCTATTAGTCAATATTATATATATTTTTATGCAAATAGAAATGAACAACCCTGCATACTTTATGGAATACATGCAGTAAAGATTGTATCTCATTGTAGTATCATCCTATGCCTGTAGGTGGCAGTAACAGCTTTCATACATGGTTGTATTTGTACCTTTCACCTTTGGGGAGAGCCTCTGGATGCTCTGTTTGTGAATGTGTGTGTGCACAGTGTTGGTACTGAATACTTTTTACCCTCAGCTGCAGTGTGATAAGAAATCATGTTGTTTTTTAATTTGATTTTATCTTCTATGTTCCTCTGTGGCTGTTTCCTTGTGTACTGTGCAGAAATTTATCATTCACTTTCCCTTAGAAAAAACAAACTTGAAGCTATGGCAACTGCATTTAATCTACCAGAGGTCATTTCAGATATGCTGTTTGATCAGTTTTGTGATGCACTGATAGCTTGAGTAAGCAACAGATTACTCTGTGTTGTGTATACTGAAGCCAAACCACAGTTGGCAGGGGTTAGAGGGTGACTGCAGGCACCCCTGGGGCTTGGCACCACTTCAGACCATCTCTGTTGGTGCCGCAGCAGAGGCTCCGCTTGGCTAGTAGCATCTATTAATGATAAACTAAAGTACACTCACTGCTGCATCTTCACTCCAAAGAGCCGTGTGCCACTGAAGAACACACAGTGCGTGTGTGCGCGTCTGTGTCTTGTTCATACTTTTAATTTGTGCCTGTGTCCTTCTGTGCAACATATACTTAAACTGTGCCTGGTGGCCCCTCTACAAAGCGAAGGAAGCAGTACCCCTCAGGAAAATGGTTCATTTTCTTCTTCTTGGATAAATAAACTGTCCCAAAATACCAAGTAAAAGGAAAAGGATGTGGCCCCTGTTGTATTTGGTTTAGACCATTTTAAGAAGGACAGGATAACCTGGAGTCAACTCCAGGTCAAAGACAGACTTCAGTGCATTACATGTAGAAGAAAAGAGAAGTCTGGTCTCACTGAAATGAACGGGACACTTGATGCTCAGCCATTTTTAGCTAAATTTGTTTTAAATATGCTTTCTTCTCCAACAACAACTTGAGATGCCTGCTGTACAAAAGACTCATTGACTGTTCTGATGAAGATATGCATGTTATCCGGTGGGTCATGTGTCAGGTAGCCTATTTTTGGGGTTGTAATGCAAACTCTCCATCTAAAAATGTGAAGCATTTGACTTTCTGACATTCCAGACCTATCTTTGTAGCCCACCCACATGTATGACAGTAGGGCTGTACCCACATAAGCTAAACTTATTCAGATTTTACTGTTTCCATTTGTGTTTTTGAACTTTGGAAAAGGTCCACATTCCTCTGACAGAACATCCACCAAAGTCTCCAGTGTTCAGGAGTTTTGATTGAGTTTGAAGGACAGTGGGCAGCGAGAGGCGGCTTTGTTATGACAGGGTTCGCACACACGGATCAGCAGGAAACAGCCACTTCCTTTTTTCAGTCCCTGGAGAGTTCCAGCTGGGAGCCAGCATGTTTTATCTGCCCTGTACCGCTGGATCTGTGGGTGATGTCACTGCGGTCCACCACACTGCGGCCTCTCTCTGTGCACACTCACACACACACACACACACACACACACACACACACACACACACACACAAAACACTTCTCCTCACAGAGGCCCATGGCAGACTCTGGGAATCATAGCCAGTTGTGGACTTGACCTTCATCCTAAAGAGGCTCCTCAGATGAGATGCCAGCTCCTCTTAAACTCCCCTCTCCTCCTCTGAACCACGCAGGGACATTTCTGTCTTTGTTGTGGAGTCGTCCACTCCTTAGTGTGAAAGGGGAAACTCAAGCTGACCCCTGTCTCTTTCCACATGTGCAGGCTTTGATGTTACATTCGCTCCACCCACCACTTGCTGCTAGCAGCTTGAATTTTCTGTATTAGCACAAGTGGTGTTATTTGCTGGGTTGCGTCAGACCGGTAATAGTGCAAATATTCAGGAGATGTTGTGATCGTAGCGGCTGACTTGAGGCAGAGAAGAGAAACAATTGTTTAGGTTTCTTAAGAGGTTTTCTGGGAAGTGAAATCAAACCATGTAATCTGCCACACACTGCACATCAGTGAGAAAACCAGTGGTCACATTGGTGCTGACATTTCAGTGGAACAGACAGCAGATTCAAAGCAATTATGGATATTTCAAAAGCTGGTGCTTTAAAGAGAAACATGCTGTTTGCTTTAACAAATGATAAAAATGTAACTGATATTGTGCATGCATATCTTTCTGTATGGGCTATTTTAAATGCACTTTGGTACGTGTTTAAAACTAGAAAAGCAATGAATAAATGATCAATTGATTTGTGGGTTGAACAGAATTTGGTCAAATGTTTTGATAATGGATGATCTTTTAAGTAATTTATCAGGAAAAAAATTAGAAATAATATCTGCTTCCAGCTTCACCAATGGGCAAATTTACTGCTATTCTTCAAATTTTTCATAACTGTGAAGCGAATCTTTTGCTTTTTGAAATAAGATGAAGTTAGAAACTGTCACCTTGGGTCCTTGAAAATTGTAAAGAACATTATTTTTCTAGGTTGTTTCATACTAAATTGGGACTGTCGCAAAATCAGATTTTCACCATGTGGTTCTCGCGGCCCAAGGTCTGCAGTGCTTAGTGGCTAAGGTGCATCAACACCTCCTCCATAAAGAAGTCAAAACAGAAAAAAATTGAAACTGTTTGAAGAGAAACTAGGTTTAAGTCCTTATAAATTTACATTCAGGACATTGATTGAATGTCAACACCATTCAAATGATTAAATAATATCAAATAACAACTTCTAAAATACAATCTTAACTCGCTGAGGAAAATAAAGTGTTTGTGGCTCCTGTGAGTGTTTAACACAAAAAAATAATAATCAGTTTCACATACATCATGGCGGTCACACCTAACACTGTGCCAGGAGTGTTAGCTCACTGCGAGAAAGAGTGAAGCCCCGCTGTAACAACAGCAGGAATAATCCATGCAGCTCCACACACTCCAGCAGTGTCTCCAACCGGCTCTTATCTCCTCTGCAGCTGCTGCAGATTCGAGCAGAGCCGCGCAGCCGAGCTTCCACATCCCACAGAGGATGTTCACACTTGAACATCCACAGATAGACCCACGCTGTGCCTCAGCACACTTTATTAAACCCACCACCACCATTCTCACTGAAGCCTCGCCTGGAGCTCCAACTCAACATTTAGTATGGTTGACACAGTCCAACTGTGTGCTCCTGGAGGCTACAGCAGCACTGCAGACATGCACAGCACAAATGTACTCAGGCAGGCAATAATATGCGTATATATACTATATGATATTGATTATACTGAGGCAGTGTGTGTCAGAGTCAATTGGAGATGTGAGCCTGTTTTTTATTTATACTTTCCTAGCAGCATTTGTTGGGAAGAGGCTTGTCGGACTCAATGTTGTTTGACACAAGGGCTGTAGAAAGAAAGTCTGCTATGTTTAATGACTCAGCAATCCTCTGTCTGACCTTAATAATTTATCAGCAGTAGAGTGTGCTGCTCAGGTAATCTTGTTGCAGAATACAGAAAACTCCACTGAAGCAAACAAAGGAAACATCCAGTCAAGCCTTGTTTTCCATTTTCACCGGGCCCTTTTTTCACCCTGAAGTTTTGCAAGGAGAGCAGCAGGAAATATGAGAGTGTCAGATCAAATTGGATTCAAACCCAGGGCAGTTACAGTTACAGTTACAGTTACATTTCTGATCCAGCAGGACACTTCCCAATTAAACATTTTGGAGGTTGCAGAGCTGTAATGCCACTGCATAATTTTAGCTCTTTAGTAGCCAGCTCATGCTCATTCAGCCCTTTGTGATTAGATGATAAAGTTCAGGTCTCCTCATAAGGCAAATAATCAGCTGTAACAGTTTAGTTTTAAGACTGAAGTCATGAATCACAAATTTGCCTCGGAGGGCTTCATTTTGGGTTGTCAGGAAAAAAAAAAACTTTAGGTCAGCATGTCTGTGTTGTTGCATTTATCAGTATTGCCCCTTGACCACTTGGTGACTAGTTTGGATTATTTTTCCTGCAAAGTAAATGTATAATATAAGCTTAATATTAGTCACACTGAATGGACATGCAAGCTTAACAATCCACGTTTTGCAAATAAAGATCATATCCCAGATTTGAATCAGAAGGCAAAATGCTAAACTCAGTGACCGCAGTCATAACTGTGAGTGTCTTTACGGTGTTACTGACAAGTCCTTACATGCAAAAAAGGAGTCTGTTTCTTCAGGGCAAAGATTTATGATCACCAGATGTTACACTGCAGACAGTGTCCTCTTGTAGTCGTGCATCATTTGTCCATTTTGTCTTGCTCCTATTTAAGTTGCTACCTGCTTAGTAATAACTGACAGCTGGTTTTGTCTCAGGAATGCTGTGTTGAAATCTGTGTTACAGTTGCCACAGTTGCATCAGTGGGAAACAGATTAATGTCCATATTATTTAAACTTAGTGTTATGTGAGCATTAAAGCCCACATAGCCGTTTGGCAGAAGTGTAATCTGCATTCAGTTTCCAAAAGAAAGAAGGAAGTCAAGAAAATCTGTCTCGCTTCTTGCGTGCATATCCTCAAAGAGAGGATTTATGACTTTGCAGTTTTACCAGTTTTACAGCAGATTGCTTCTTGTTATTTTATATAGTAAGCCTCAAATCCTTCTTAGCTGTGACAGGGGGATGGAAACTGGCTCTGAGGTGTGAGAAAGGGGGATAAACCAAAGAGGAGCTGCTCTTCCCAACAGATCAATGGGCAAAAAGTCTTGTCCCTCCCTCCCTCCCCTCCAGTATCCAGACTCTCTGCCTTGTTTTCTCTTTTACTGAATCCCCTCATCCATGGACTCAGCTGCTTTCCTCCGCAGCTCACATCTTCGTACGCTCAAATGTAGTTCAGTGTGTCAAGCACTACTGAAATATTAACTCAGCAGCAGGCAGAAAATGCGTAGCTTAGTGCACCATCATGATGGAAGGGAACCATTCATTTTCTCCTTGTGTACATGTCTAAGTTTGTAGGGTTTTTTTTTTGTTTTTGTTGTGTTTTGTATGTGTTTCAGCACCTTTTATTGTACTATAAAGAAAGATGGAAGTCACTCATATGGTTGATCTCTAAATGAAAAAGTCCCAAAACATCAACCTTTTTGTTACAGTACTAAGTGTTAATAGAGGTTTGCTGTATTTTACTGGCTACAGCGTGTGCGTGCCACTGTGACATTTTTTTTTTTTTGCATTTCCCATGGATGTCCTAAGAGGTCTTTGAGTGTGTGACTTGCAGCTGCAGGAAAGGAACAGACAGAGATAAATAAACCAAAATGAACGCTGCCCTATTTCCCTGTCCTCACCCTTTTTTCCTCATAATCAAAAGGTGCAACAAAAGCAACCACTGCACACACTTGTAAACCACATGTGGATTTTAAATGTTGGGTTTTGCAATAAACACTTATTTAAACTGAAAGTAAAGGTCTTTGCAAATGTAGGAGCAGCATAGTTTAACAAAGACCTGCAAAAGGACAAACTGTAGGAACAGGAAAGTGATTTTTCCAGCTTCTTTCACAACATATTCGCTGTTTTCCCGCTTTTATCTTTTGTCTTCCTGATCGCAGTCCTGAGACATTTTAATCAAAGGCCATGCCAGCAGATGAGTCACTCCCTGGCATTTCAAAAGCTTGCATTTGATCAAATTTTGTCGTTCCACTCCCAATATATCTGTGTACTTGGCAGGACAGCCAGCTTGTGATCAAGCAGCAGCTAATCTTTTATAGGGGGGAAAAAAACTCCCTATTTGATGTCTTGGCCTAAAAGGTTCAAATCCTCCCATGTCCTTGGTATGTTTTGTAAGATGCTGAGTTTTTTACCCCATGTGGACGTTTCAGTTTATTTCAGCTACTTTTTTGATTATTTAATTTTTTCTGACAATTTAAAGGACTATTCTCTGTGTTGTCCTAACAGATTTTTTATTAATATTAAATTTTTCACTGCAAAATACAACAGCTGCTGCTTATCGTATGAAATCCAGTCAATGTGATTCATCCACTTGTTCTGCCATTGGCCCCGGTTTCTCAGCTGAACTAAATAAGCATTCAGCCATATTGCTGTTTGCCTGACCATGGAAATCAGACTCTCCCTCTGGATATAAGACGGCATTTAGTGTAACCCAGTTTTTCCACAACTATTCATTCGACTCCCAAAAGGAGTCTTATTTTGTGGAGTAGAAATTAAAGGGATTAATTCATTTCATGCAAGTCAATTCTACTGTATGCAAATGTGGAAATGAAAAGAATAAAGATAAAGGGAATACTTTGGAAATGTGCATAGTGGCTCAGAGGAGAGCAAGCACATGACTTGGTAAGTGAGACAGATGCACATGCAAGCTCGTGTTAGGCTAAAGCTCAGCATTGGTTGAAGTTGCAGCAGAGCTCACACAGCATCCTTCATCCCCTCCATCCCTCGTTCTCTGCTCTCTCTCTCTCTCTTTCTCTCTCACTAACTCACTCACTCACTCACTCACTGTATCTCGTCTGCTGACTGAGGGATTCCTACAAACACAGACAGGGGCAGCTAGAAATTACAGTGAGGCTCTTCTCTCTGCGTGCATAAATTCCTTCTGCAAACATCCTCCTCTCTGGATCCTTTTGCCTGGACACCAGCGCTCTCTCCCAGGGTCAGAAACGGTGGATTTGCTGGTCAAAGTTAGATCATGGACCAGGGAGAAGCAGGGGAGGATCAAGCAAACTGGGTCACTGGCAAGTTTTCCTGACTGATGCCTGTTTGGACCTGGAGAAATGGGCTGCACCACCAGCACAGTTGTGTTTGATGGGCTGCGAACTGTCTTAGAGAGGAACTGTAGTGGCTACATCTGTAAGGGAGCAGCTGAGCCCATTGGGCCATCTGAGGCTGAGCGAGCGCTGAGTCGGAGAGAGTCGCGTGCACTGCCAACACCAAGAGTACTCAAGGTGTGTGTGTGTGTGTGTGTGTCATCCAGTGTGTGTGAGTTTGTGTGTGTGTATGTATGTGTGTGTCTGAGTCTGTGTGTGTGTGTGAAGGCACAACACAAATAGTAATGTGCTGTTTGTTACATTCAGATTGAAAAAAAATATCTATATATCCAGAAATATTTATGAGATATAATAAGCACCCATCTTCATGATTGATTCAACTGTGACTTTATTTCTAGAAAATCAATTTAATTATTTGTCTTTAAAATATAAAAACAAAAAGTTTTTAAAAACAAATGCCTATCACAGGTACCCAGAAACCAAAATAAAATCTTGAAATGTCTTGTTTCTCATTGCATCAATCCAAAAAACAAGCATGTACAGTTTTTTTCAATAAAAAAATGCTTCAAATAAAAAAATCTTCAGCTTCAAAGCTTCAAATCTTCACATTTAAAAAAGGAGGAAATCAGTGAATGTTTAGCATTGTTCCACAATGAATGACTTACACAATCAATTATCAAAATTGTTGACAGTTTCCTGCACATTTACTAATCAGTTAATCAGCTGATTGCTTCATTCCTAAAATACACATGATAAAATGGAAGCTCAGTGAGACCCCTCCCCCTTTTAGTGCAATGGCGAATACCTCTGCATTTGGTTCAAAGGCTCCTTTTACAGTAGTTTTTCTGCTCAATTAGCCATCTTATAGTGCTCTTCTCTCATAAAAGAAGTGATGAGATGAATCAATAGCTAATTGAAAATTATATCAGACAGAGAAAAGCAGCACGTCCTCACCTTTCAGAAGCTGGACGCAGCAAATCTCAATTTTTCCTTGATAAAGACACGAGCCATATTGTTCTTAATTAGTTATTTTGTTCATTGACTCATTGATATCCACACTTATTGTTTAACTAACCAGCATATACAGTCCATGCTGTGTATGAAGTGCTAAATGGCTGAAACACAATATTTTTCATAATGACATGTTTTCAAATTATTTATGATGTGTTCATTCTCTGATTTTTTTATTAAGACAGCAAAATGTAGAACATGAAAATAATTAATCATTCAGATGGTTATAATATTGAAATAAGTTACAAGATGGTTAAATGGTTTTTGCTTTGTCAGTGATACATCGCTTTATTGACACAAGCACTCACTATGTAAATACAACATGACAGGTTATAGATACGAGTGCAGCAACAATCATCATCATCATATCACTCGGCCCTGTGAATATGCATCCATGAGTGTTAGCAGTGTAAAATGTAGGGCAGAAGGAGGGCTGGATGTCGACTCTCGCTAAGCACTGCATGGGTTAAAGCCTCTGTGGGCTGGGATGTGGGTGAGGGGGTTGAGGGGGGACAGTGAGCTCTGTGTCTGCTGGAAATCAATCATCGCTCTTCATCTGTGAACCAGCGGGCTTGGCAGGGCTTCTGCTGCTCCGTACCAGCTTGTCTTGCCCTTCTTGTTTGTGTTTACCCACTGCTGTGTGTGTGTGATGTCTCCTTCCCGTTGCTGGTTCATTAGATTCACAGCAGAAAGCTGAGTGACAGTGGCTTCAGCTGGGAGCAGGGAATTAGGTCAAGGGCATGGTTGCTTCTCTTGGTTCAGAGATGGTCTTATCATCCAGACAGGGTCATTTAATCCTCTGTCAGCATTTAGCAGTCTTATACAAATCAATAGTTAGACCCAAATGTGTGCAGAAAAATGTGGTTTTTAACATATTTTTTGTCAGGGTGCAGCTGTAGGGAAACCAGGGCAGTAGGTAATAGGCTGCCAAATGAAACAAAAATAAAACTAAATAGTATATCATTAAATACGGTAATACAGTTTCTTAAAAGATAAAAAAGTGAGTTTGACACTAAATATATTAGCATTTGCTCACATTAGGTCAGTAAGGTGTGTCCAGGAACTTTATTAGCACTAGCTAGGTAACATGGTTTGTGATAAATATAATCTAAAATTGGAATTTCTTATTTTTGTTCATGTTTGTTTCAGTGTTTTCGATAGTTTTTGTGTGTGCTATATCAGTGGAAGGAGAGGGCTGGCTTGCTGGCTCAACAGAACATGGTGGCTGATGTTAAAGGCCCTGAGCATCAGCCTTTCCTGCTAGCACCAGCCAGTTTAAAAATATACTTTATATGTTCTATGTTCAGTATTAAACACACTACTGCTGAATCTATATATTACTGTAAACATTTAACAATAGGTAAAGCGTTGTAGCTATCTGTAAATGCCAATAAAGGTAGCTAGCTGATGCTGCTACTTCACAGACACATCTGTGTTATTATTAATCCCACTGCTTTTCTTGAAAAAACCCACCCTACTCTGCCTATGGTTGGCTTTCACATGCAATCTAACTCTTACCTTAGATGAAACCAAAATGAATTTGTCACTATTAAATTTAAATTCTAAAAAACTATGACTAAAAGTTTGAGTCAATCATAAATGCTGTATTCTCTGGTTATCTGTTGGTTTGTAAAATAGCAAATACAGTGAATTGTGGCTTTCCTGGCAGACTGACAGACCTCTTGGACTAGAGCAGTTTTGTCTCTGGGCTATAGGGAGCTGACAATGTCCACATGGAGAGGGCTTACCATCCAAACACACTGAGCTTGGAAAGATCATAGGTACAGCCACAACTAGCATTTTTGGTTCAAGCGAAGGAGGGTTTGCTGACACCTAGGCAATAAAGAGGGCAACAGGGAAGGAGAGACTCTGAGAGGAGCAGCAGTGGCCTGTGGAGGAGACAGGGCAGGAAACAACAGCTCACAATCCGCTGCATCAGCACCTCCCCTGGCTGTTTTGTTCAAACAAACTGCAAGAAAAGACAGATACAACTAGAGCCAAGCATAGTAAAGCCTCTGTGACTCAAAATCCTAAGTCATAGTCATGATCAACTAAGGAAACA
Organism: Ctenochaetus hawaiiensis; assembly: GCA_029783645.1. Lineage (NCBI taxonomy): Eukaryota > Metazoa > Chordata > Actinopteri > Acanthuriformes > Acanthuridae > Ctenochaetus > Ctenochaetus hawaiiensis. The sequence goes on from JAPZDY010000005.1 coordinate 10,385,590, forward strand.
AACAAAGGCAGCCATTTAGACACTAAATAGGGCAGGACTTGCAAGAATAGCAGTAGGATCCATAATAACGCCACCTTACTGGCACTCAGCCTGATAGCTAAAATATTATGGAGATAAATAGGTAAGCAAGTCAAAGATATACTGCAGAGACATATAAGTAAGAGTTTTCATTTGTTTTCTTAACTGATTGGTGGTGAAGGAGAATGCTGTCCTCCAGAGTCCTCTGTGCAGGATGTGGTTTCCTGTCACCGTTTGCACCTCTTTAATCCATTAGTCCTGGTCCGAAAAAGAAATAAACCATTATGGTTGCCCATAATTCCGTCTGATTGAAGCAGGTCATTCATTATCCGTGGGTATTTCAAACAGAGATGATGGGGCCAAAGATCAGGCAAACACTTACAGTCACAGACAAAGCTTTCTGTGAAGGGCTGATCTCTGCTTTTTGACAAGTAAGAGCAAGTAATTAAACAGCCGGTTTATGGCTTTTTCACCTTTTTTCCTTCATTGAAACCTGCATCTCATTCTCCTCAGTAGGTGATATGCCTTTTTAATTCAAAGTTACTAATTTATGATAATGCAATTGCAATTCAAAAAGTAACCAGTTTGGTTGTTGTTTCTTTTCCTTGAAGAAGAATAGGATAAAATTCTGTGTTCTTGTATTTTCTTTTTTTTTTTCAAGAAAAGTGTAGTATATTGTAATTATTCCTGTGAACAGCTGGGGACAAACTGAAGAAGCACTGAAGCATCTCTGTGATTATCAGCTGAGTGTTGTTGCAAAGAAAGAAAGAGAAAGTAGTGACATCAGCTTAGTCACAGAAAAAAAGCACCCTTTTCCTGGATGATGACTTGGGAGTAATATTTTTAATTTAGACCTGTGATGGTTTTACTTTTAGTGAGCCATACCCAGTGAGTCATTTATGGGATGCTTATAAGTTCCATGTTTTGGGAAGTTGATGAAATAGGTCTGCATGTCATCAACCACAAACTATTTACAAATGAAATCTGTTTTATTGTTGTCCTTCCCTCCCTGATTAAGATGTTTAATGCTCTTTAGTGTGGTATTGTACAATTTTTGTGATTACCAGTGAGCTTACTTTTATATAGAGGATGAAAAATGTCAAACTATAAACAAAAAATACAGAACTAGAAACAGAGCTATTTGATTTATGAATTGAATTTTAGAAAAATAATTGCAATTAATCTGATAATTAATAAATAAATGTCTTTGGTTATTTTTTACATTTATCTGTTTTTGCATTGCTACATGGGATCAGTAGGGGTCCTAAGTTAGTTATTACATAATTTCAGCACTTGTTTATATTACAGTACTATTTCATATGTTAGTGTATTTATTTGTATTTTTAAGCATTTAATTCTATATCTAGTGTTTTATCTATTGATTCGAATAGTTCTGTATTTGTTTAAGAATTTATGTATGTCTTTATCCCATTTACGATGAAGGCACATTTTGCCCTCCATAACAATTTACAGTACATTCCGCTAACACGCGATCCTTCTAAAAACATCTGGTCAGCTATGCTAATGTTTTTTATCTCTCTGAAAGACCTAACACTTGACTGATAACTACTCTTACATACACACCATGTTTGCCAGCACATCCCTGAGAACACTGGCAGCCTGTAAGATCACCCTTCTCACAGCTTTCGTATCTTGACTTAATGGATTTACAGTAAAACAACAGCACACTCAGCTCAGGTCCAGGGTTGTTTTTCTCAGTGATTGCTTCCTTCTTTTGAGACATTTCAGTCATCCTGACATCACTCTATGGAGGGCTTCAGACATTTCAGCACTCATATGTTTGTGTGTGTGTATGTGTGTGTTCTCATGTGGTTGTGTTTATGTTGCATACTTGCTGACTGATACATGGGACCATTATCTCCAGCACTCAGGCTCATGTACTTAAAAGACATTCTGGCAACAGTTCTTTGACTTTCCCACACATTCAACTGTGGAATTATTCATATTCAACACTATTAGTTACAGTGAAGGCTTGGACTGATCAATAAAGCTTTCCTGAACTCTTGTTTAGCCTCAAGTGTTGATACATTTAAACTGTATTGTACTCTGTGTACTGCTGTAGTTACTTAAGACTTTATTTTCTAGCTCTGCTGTGTGAGACGACCTTCTGTGCCTCATGATTACGTCCTGTTTATTTTAATGCCATTGTATCTCACATCCTACTACAGTGATGTTATTAGCAGGGTGTGCAGACAGTAGGCACCGAGTGGTGTCATTATAACCTCTGTGTTAAAATCTCATTCTCAGCTCAGGGTACAGTACTCTCTGGGGGGATGGAGTGGAAACAGGCTGCAGGATGGTGGGTCCTGCCTGCTGCTGTTGCGGGGGCAGCGAGGGGTGGGCCTTGTTTTTGTTACATTTCAGGTTACACCCTGTTTTGCTTTAGCCCATACTGGGAAGGCCTATTGATTGCATCATGCCCTTGTTATGTAATCAAGAAGTCCAGTCGCTGTCCCATCCAGGCTGAGAATTTCAACCTAGTAGAAGCGGAAAAACAAAAATGTTAGTGAAAATAATGTAAAAAAAAAAAAAAAATTAAATGAGAATAAAAAAGAGCAAGAATCCACAAACCACCCCAGTCCCAACAGGTTTAGGTACTTAAGTCTTGTGACGCACTTAATACAACAGTATACTTCAACAGTTATGACAAATGCCGCACATTTTATGAATCTGGTCAGTGTTGCATCAGGGCTTATAACAAATAGGGTGGAGATACGAAATGGGCCCTATTTCAGTATGACATTAAGTTATGCAAATCAAATGTGGCCATGCAACAATACTGTAACTAATGTGATTTATGCTCTGCATATTTTCATTAAGATGGCTTACATCGTTGATTATTGTGCAAGATAATGTGAGGAAATCAAATTGAAATTAATCCTTTGTTAGTCTCTTCTCCCAGTTCTGTTATAAAATGACAGTGATGACGCATTTAAAGCTAACAAAAATCTTAAGTGGCTTAAGAGGACAAAACTAGAACCTTTTAGTGAATTTATGGCACAAAAAAAAAAGACTTTCTGTCTGATTTCTTCCAGCCTGGTTCCAAACAGGCAGTCAGGAGTCATTGAGCAGTCATTTGAGCAGAATGTAGTTTCTCTAAAACTTCTTGTTGGTCTGTTTCTGGCTTTTGGAACATTGTGTTG
>JAPZDY010000005.1:10388871-10440801 GCA_029783645.1 Ctenochaetus hawaiiensis
GAGCAGTCATTTGAGCAGAATGTAGTTTCTCTAAAACTTCTTGTTGGTCTGTTTCTGGCTTTTGGAACATTGTGTTGTTCTGCCTTTAAAATGGCTCAGTGGGCCTTCCTGCTCAGACCCAAATGCCAGCTTGCCCCAAAGAAATACAGTTGTATTAGTTTCCATGGTTAAATGTGCATAGCTTTTCTTGGTCTGAATCTGATTAAGCACCAAGCCAAAATATGTCGGCACTGCACGAAAGTGCTACATGGGAATCATTTGCCAGGGCTGCATGTGAAGAAAGGAAGTCTCTCTGATGTTTCGTTATCTCTGCAGACATGTCTGGGAGAGGAAGTCTGTGAGCTCAGAGATCAAAGTCAAACCTATTACTTGAATGTAGCACTACTCTCTACAGTTTTAAGGAAATGTGATGCTGGAGGGTTATTGTAGTCTGTATGCTTTGCTTCAGCTTAATGGATGGTCCAGCAAATTGCATTTTCATTGAACAATAAACTGTCTGCTGTTTATCCTGTGGAGTTTTTTAGAGTGCTGAATGACTTTATCGATTGAATTGTGTGTCAATCAAACAGTGTTTAAGCATGTCATTAATCAGGGAGTGTGATGCATTGAAAAAGCATGTGTCTTCCAAGGATGTTTGATTAAAATGGCCCTTGGATTTTGTTTAGGAGAGGGGGGAGAAGCACATTGCACTATCTGCAGTGAGCACCCAAACTGGAATACTGGTTATATTAAACATCCAGTGAAATATAGTTTGTATAAAGTTCAAATACCAAATGTAATCCTATGGCATGTTATGTTGTCTCGCTAAGGTTATCCTTTTCCGACAAGCACCTACTTGAATTTGCTGTCAGAGTATTTCCTTTCAGCAGTATTGTGTACAGTGTATAAGCACAGTGACCCAGAAGCACAGCATTAAGCAACCAGGAAGTTTATGATGACTCAATATGCTGCTCCTCAACCCTGTTTAGTGAGCTGATATGCCCCCAGGATGACACTCCATTGTAACTCACTCCACTTTGGATCCTGTTTCTACCTGATGCAAAGGATTAGCTTATATCTCCTAAACAGACACACTGTTTCTGCATTCTTCAAAGTGTGCTGATACTGGTTTATCCCAAAGGGGAGTTAATCAAAGTCAGCTTTTCTTATAGTTGGCTTGGATTGTGTATAGTGAGAAGAAAGTGACCTGATCTTGTGTCAAAGTCTGTTTTCCTTTCAAATAGAGTTACCATCAGTGGTTGGCGTGAGGGCTTAGGTTGGGTTCACTTCAGGATAAGGTGAGGGAAGCTTTCTGGTGGCTTAATGTCTAATACAGATGTCATATAAGAGACTGTTTTTAATCAGAGGATGTCGGGTCTTCGGTGTGACTGTTGGTTTTTGATTTTTGTTTTTGATGTTTTTTTTTAACTTGACCCTCTTTGAAGCTAAAAAACATTTCTGTTTTTTTAGACTCGCACCAATTGTAGGATATGAGGGCATGTGAGCCACCAAACCCGTCCTGACACACAAAACCAACGAAATCACACACACAGATTATGGTGCCATGTATTTTCCAAAATAAACTCTAACATACACAACAGTAACAGCAGCCGCAAGAATATTATCAGTAACTTGGCAAGGCAGCCATTGCCAGATTATAAAAACTTACCCCTTGATTCTAAAATCTTACTTGAAAAGGAAATCCTAGGGATGAAAAAAGCTCTGGTTGTTGAAGTAAAAGCTCCTCTAAGTATTAACTCAAGATAAATGTCTCAGCTGATTGTCTTTTGTTTACTGCAAATTTCTCTTGTGTTTTATTTGCTGATAAATGCTGCAAGGAAACGGTATCATTTTGGTGAACCACGCTGTTTATTGTAGATTAAGACTGTCCCTTAAAAAAGCTTTGATTCTATAAAATACTATAAAAATTAAAATATTAACATGAGAAAAATATTTTTATTATTTATACCAATATATTGAATAATGAATTTGACCATAATACCAGTCCCTGTGTGGGGCCCACAGGGGCATGTGACATTAGTGAGAAGAGAGCAGCTGAATAGCTGACCTGGCCCCTCCCCCTCACCTTAAGCTCAGACGCAGGCGTGAAAAGATAACACCCACCCCTGCTGTGGCCCACTGAGGAATCTGTAGGTCGAGCCCACTCCGAGGTGGGTTGACTGGGGCTGCGTCTCGCTGGAATGCCCCTCAAGCAGTTGCATCAACAAGACAGAAGCAACTCTGTGATTACTAACAGTTTCTATCTCAGCAGCGGTCACGTAGCGGAACAAGGCCAGCAATAAAATCCTCAGTGACTAACATTTGTATCTTACAGTTTGTGATGATTAATTTGATGTTCACTACTGATTCAGAAAGAGTTGAATGAGCAGATCCTTGTGTCACAATGCAGTTTATGTGGGTCAATATTTATCAGGTTGTCACTGAAGCGCCTGCTACAGTCTGGCAGCTTATCTGAGGCGTTTACACGAAAAATCACTGCTAAATCGCTGCAGCTGATTCCTTTGTTGGTGTCTTTGTACTGTATACATGTATGTTTGAGTGGTTCTTGTGAACTTAAAACACTCATGCAATTGAAGTGCCCCATTGTTGTCTCATTTTCTTTAAGTTTGTTCCTCTTGGTGAGACTTAAATCAGCTCTTATTTCAGCTGTGCCGCACAAGGCGTGGACGTTCCCTGACCGGACTGTAATACTTGAGGAATGCGTGTCTTTTGTTTGCCTTTGTCAACCCTGTGTCACTGTGCAGGTGGATGGTGTGGGGTCAGATAGCTTCATTATGTGTGTGTGTGATGGTGTTTAACTCCCCCAGGCAGCACAGCTGAGTGTGGGAGGGGCTATCTCCTCAGCTTGGGTGTGAGTCCACTGCTTTCAGACAGAGCAGAGCAGTCTGAGAGGGGAGGGTGCGTGCACGAGTCTGTGTGCTGAACTTCCCAAACTTTTTTTTTCCAGCACCAGGATTTTTCTCCATCGGATATGCTGGCTGTCTACTTCTCTTTAGGATACAGCTTGGATTTATTTTACTACAGCTGTTGACAATGCAAGGAAGGGCTAGTAAAGCTCCAAAGAAGGAGCTGGTCATTGAGAGTCCGCAGCAGTACAGGAGCTCGGCCGCGGCTGAGGCTGAGGTAGACACGGTGCCACAGGTGGTGGTAAGTCACTTAAGGGCTTCATATAAAGAAATGAGACTTTCTGGTTTAAATTTGCTTGAAATCTGTTCTGATCTACAAGTACATCTTACAGTGTGCAGTTGCTGCCGTAAAGAAAAACACAGTCATAAAGTCCTGAAGCAGGTGTCATGTGAGCATCTGTGCTGGTTCACTTTTGTCATCGCTTTCATGACACACAACCCTGCCAGCTCTCATTCAGAAACGGCAGTGTAAGCACATGCGGAGAGGAAAGTTGAACTTTACCATCACTAAACTACTTGGAAGGAGTTTTCTCGAGTTTAATCCTAGAGATGACTTTGGCTTGTAAAACATTTTATTTGGCTCATAAGTCAACTCAGTGATAATTTCCTGCCCTGTGATGAAGGTGTCCAGAGGTTGGACCGAACGGTCAGTAGCGAGAGACTGAATGTGTCTGCTATGAGAGAGGCACTACACAGCACCATTGTTCATCGCTGTGAGAGGGTGCAGTGATGGGAGGAGTGGGTGCTGCAGCTAAACAGCTGCTGGATCACTGTGGAGAGGGAGAGGGAGTGGGAGAGATGGCTTCATGAGTTTCTGTTTTATGCTCTTTCCAGGCATGACTGTCAGTTTGTTGACTTAATTGCACAGATGTGGAGCATGCAGCCTGCATTGTTCTGGTTTGATTTTATTTTTATCCTGCATTCAAAACTTACTTGTGGTGTGTTTTAGAAATACTACCAACAGAGAAAGTAGAGGCAGAAGTGCTTTATTTTTTCAGTCTACAAGACATAAAAACTCAGTGTAAGTGTTTTAAAAAGGCATTTCCAAAGACTAATTTGACAATGATACATGGATATGGTCAGCACTGTGGGTTGAGGGAATGACAGAGGTCTTGCTTATTATATATGTTTGCTTTCTTACTCAGTGCTGAGTGGACTGTGTGGTTGACCACCTTCAGCCACTGACAAAGCACAGCAGAAGAATCCTGAGGGGTTTGGACAAAAACAGCAGTCAGCAGCAACAGACTGAGGTCAGGAATCCATCATTAGCAAGAGTAGGGCGCCATCCTGACCTGGGTCAGTCTTTGGGCAGCGACTTTAAGTATCAGGGTCACTTTTAATTACAGGTGTTTCAAGTGAAGATGCAAAAACTGCAAAACTCTCTCCCTTTGTTTTTGTGTGAGTATGTTGAATGACACAAAGCTGTTCATTAATAACTCTCTCTTAGTTGTAAAATGTGCTTGTCGGTTCTCCTTGTTTGTCTCCTTCCGGGTTTATCTAATTTTTCTTCCTGGACATTGATAAATGATGACAAAGCAGCTGTTTGCATCTGGCATTCTTAAGGCCTCACCGTCTGGTACAAACCACCTGGGTACAGAGAAGATGTAGAGATTTTAGGCGTTTTAGGAGTGAGACACGTACACACATCTTATCTCTCTCCAGCATCTTTAAATCCTTCCTGACATACCTGTCCTGCCTGCAGGAATCTCTGCATCAATCTCTGCTTTAATTCTCTCAAGGAAGAGTGAAGAACAGTTCGCTGAACTGTGACTGTATTTAATTCTAACTTTGTTTGTGTTATGTTCAGATAAAGCTGTTGACTGATAATGTCACAACCTGCTTTGGCTGCAGACATGGTGGCACCATCTCTGGTTTGCTATCACCTCCTTGTCCTTGAGACTGGTTTCAAGGTCCTGCCCCCCCCAACCCCTGTCCTCAAAGTGAGCTGTGCTCTGTTATTAACAAGGTTGCTAGCAACATGTATTTAAGCAGGTCCATATCCATGACTCTCCCTCTGAGATCATGCTAGAATTATCAGTCCCAGATGTGGAGGCAACATCTGATGTCTGGCGATCTTTCTGTTCTTTTTGCACTTTGCCGTCTCCCTGGCTGTCAGATTAATCCTCTTGTTCCATCGGTTATGAGTGGTGACAGCTTGCTCTCCATTAAATGGCTACTGTATCTACTGTATAAGCTCCTTCCAGCATCAGCCACTGGAGTTCAATGGGTCAATACTTCAACATCATGCAGAAACTATGACTTGATGCACCATAAATCCATAATCACCTTTTGATAGCAGAGCCACATGTTCTCTTGAGAGTCTGCTACAAAACAACAGAGCATTTGCAAACTCAAACTGACCTCTGATCAGGGATTCTTGCCGGGTACAGTAAAAGTAAAGAGAATGATGGAGGTTTGTTTGTTTTATACTGCAGAGGATAATTGTCTTGTATGTAGTGCCTGTTATTGAAGTGGAGTGTACTTGTTTCCTTGACATGTGAGGCCTGTTTGTTCTCATGGAGACATACACGCAACAGGTTCCTCCCTATGCGAAAGGAAATGCATTTTCTGTTCACAGTGTATCTAACAGACAGCATGTGTTGGTAAAGCCCGATGTGACAGCACAGCTGGATTAATCAAACTCAGTGAGGACGCCTGGTGATGCACAACACCATCCTTGCTCCTGTGCACAGTCATAGATTTTTTCATTTGATGGATTTTGACATGGACAAAAATATCATATCAACTATTTTTCTGAGTTTTAAGTCTACCACATCATCTGACTATAATAGGTTACAATATATACAATATTTAACTTAATCTCCACTGCTACTATTGAATAAAGTTTTCATCTTCCACCTACATACTAGTCTTTGTTATTACTCCAGCTAAAGTTTGGTTTATATTTATTGACATATGGTCACAGTTCTTCCTTAAAATAAATATGTACCATGAACTTTCCTGATGAAATTGGGAGAACCTTTATCAATAAAGTGAGAGGAACTTGATGCATTTCGGTTTACTTCCAGCGACACACACACACACACACACACAAAAATGCTCCTGGTTTAGATTTCTCCATTTTATGTCTTCATTTTATGTCATCCCTTGCGTGGATGTAGCTAGTAGAGGCATAAAATGAAAAACACATTTTAAAAAACACATGCGCCAATTATATTTTCTTTTAAAAACTTTCTTTGCATGCATGCTACCTTTGGTATTAGAATTAGCAGTATTTGTTAACTTTAATCAAGTTTAATGTTCCAGTAACAAATGTTTTTCGTCTGTGCTCTCCAGGTAAAACCGAAGGTGATCGAGCCGCTGGACTATGAGAATGTGCTGGTGCAGAGGAAGACACAGATCCTCAGTGATGTCCTCAGAGACATGCTGCAGTTCCCTCTGGAGGACTTTGAGGTAAATTTCACACCTTTTTCATGCACGTTTGCTTCGCAGAGCATGTCTCATCTGCACATCTGCACTAAAACACTTTGTGTGGTCACTCTGACTCCAGATATACAAACTGGGATTATTCTGGTAAAGAGTAAGAATCTAATAATGTAAAGTTGTAAAGTGCGGACATGTATCTTAGGGAGTGGCAATAACACTGCAAATATTAGTTATTTAATTTCCAGTGGGGCTACTTATGTAACTGCTCCGAAAATGAGGCACTTTTCGGGAAAAATATCCACTTAATAATGCGTGTGAATGGTAGAAAGAGGAATGTCACATGCCTAACTGTGTACTGGATACTGGAAGTCAGGAAAAAGTGCTCCATACCTTCACATCGTCACATCATTTATTGTTATCTGTCCAACATCAGTATTTACCCGCCCTCTTGTGTGTTTTCTTTTGTTGAATTTGTTTAGCTATTGCAGTCCTTTCCTTTGGCCCTGGTGTGGCCGGTGTTGTGAGTACTGGGCGGGGTCGTTCACAGGGGCTTTCTTTCTGTTTACATCCTTCTATGCTACAGCGAGAGAGGGGTCAGGGGCCATCTGTTTAATTGGCTCATTTTCGTCTCCGATGTTGTGACAGAGCAAGTGTTATCTCCAGTCACACTGCGCAGGATGTACGCTCTCTCACACTTTCCACGATGAGGACGGAAAATCTAAAATGGAAATCTGGCCCTGTGCTGGTGCTTCAGGAAATGAGGCTTCTTTGAAAGATGCGTCCAGCAGCAATGAGATGTACAGTAATATCCTCAAATGTGACCCTGCCACTCTGTCTCATGACCCGGTGGAAATTTTATAGAGTCTGGGCTTTTATTGTTATACCTTTTCTTTCAGTGAGGGAAGTCTTTTTTTCACTTACCGTGATGACTTTAACATCCTTTGTCTGAATCCTACCTTGGAGATTAAGAGAGTAAAACTAAAAGAGAGATTTTGTTGATTTATATACCGTAACAAATGCTTTATAAATTTGCTAGTGTTTGTTTCTTTTGAGTTTTGTTACTTCTCCTTTCAATCCTTATCCCACCTGCACTTAAAACTATATCTGGGACAGTTGTCATTGTCATGTGGGAAGATGAGCTGTAATTGATATTTTGACCCAGGAGACAAAAATCCGTCACCACAGCTCTGGTGGGAGTTATGATCCAGACAGTGTACAAAAAATGTTGCAACAGTTTTACCAAAGTTTTTTTTTTCTATCAGAAGAAAAATGTGAAGCAAAGACAAAACACCTGAGTTTTAGTTAAAAGCTATAGAGAATTTGAGAAAGTTTAATTTCTTTTTTTTCCTGTCATCTTCACTTTTAAAAAAGGGTGTATAGCTAAAAAGTTCAGTGCAGTTATTCAGTTACTGGGTGGATATGACCCCAACCATGAGCCCCAGCAGCTACTCTGGCCGGGGACCTTGCATGTCGTCCCTGATTTCCCTCGCTCCACTCATTTCCTGTGATTTCTCTGTGGAAAGCAAGAAAAAAAAAACTTAAAAAAAGTCCTTTTTTTGAAAGCATTACTCGGTAATGTTATTCTTTAACTTGCCAGCTTAAAAATAACTTATTTTATATAATTACATTGTTGAATAGACTTTTCAGTGATGATAATAAAAATAAAACAATTTTTTTGCAGGTGAATTCAAACATTAGGCTCTTTGATTTACAGTGTAAGGCATGATCTTGTAATGTGTTACAAACATTTTCCATAAAAGTGATATTTGAGTTAAGTCTGAACTACTAAAACCACTATCTGACCCAGATCTCTAAACCAGGCGTCGTACTTTCTGTAAATGTATTCAGAGCAATGAATCTTTAAATACATCCTACTGTATTATTAACTCTCAGTAATAAAGGTGCTAACTTACTTTCTAACTTTGAGTTTGGCTTTGCATGAAGTGAGGGATTGTCAGAGTTTACAAAGGCATGGCAGCTGGGTGCTCTGTGACAGCGGGCCGGCCTTGACTTTGTCTCCTCTTGTATCATGCTCCTCAAGCCGCTGCTACGAATATAACACTCCAGCTTTGCACACAAACAGTGCGTTGTCTCGGGCTGACAGGTGATTCTGACTGAGAGGAAAAAAAAAAAACCACCACAGGCACAGTGATTGAACCTAACATCTGTTTCGACCCCCCCCAGACTCTTGTTCAAGCGAGGTTTTAATCAGCTTCTGTGTCCCAACCCTGTCTATGTTTGGTGCTTTTCATGACAGGAGATACAGCCGATTTGTATTTATAAAGAAAGTCCAAAATTCATGGAGACAGCTTTAAGTACACAGTGCTAGGTGTTTATGAATCAAGGTCAAAACAATTGGACAAAGCTCCTCTTTCTGTGTTGTTATTTTTGTATAAAATCCTGTTTTTGGCTGTTCCTCAGTAACCGAGACCACTATCAGGTCTCTACCTTATCATGACTCCTCTGGCACATCAGAAGTCATGTGCCTGTACCGACCTTTTTCTAAGCCAATGTTTATATCATCTCCATCTGGGTTTGATCTGGAAGCTGTTGGCATAAAGCAGTTCTGTAGAAGTCTCTATGTGCTCTCTTTGCAAAGTTTCTGGAGAAATTTGTATAAAATTACCAGAAGAGGGACCTTCCTTCCCTCTTCTCTCCAATTGGAGGTAATCTGTACACCTATTATGAACCCCACAGATCAGGACATAATTCTTTTTTGTTAACTCTGCAACCCCTTTAGGCTTTATAAAAGGTTTTATTAACACCACATGCTGTATGTCTTTAGAGGATAAGGCTGGAAATGTTCTGTATTTTTGATACTGTAAAATAATCCAAAATTACCAAAATCAACACGATAGTTTGACTCTCAATACTTGCAAACTTACTGTGTGTATGGCATCCAGCTCTATGGTGAGTTGGATCCCATTTAAATCAAAATAAAACAAATCAAATTTTGTTTAAATAGCACCAAATCACAACCAAAGTTGTCTCAAGACACTTTACATCTGGAGTAGACCAAGACCACACTCTGAGTTTATTCTGAATGTATTTTTTTTTAAAATTGGGCCACTAAAAAGGGTTTTACTTGTATTAACTACAGCAAACAAGTGATAATGATTTGGGTTATTCCATGGATTGTCCTGTAGCACCACTATAAGGTAAATAATATATAATAAAAGCTTAAATTTCTCAATAATTTTGGCCGAGGCTACCTGCAAAACTAAACTGTAAATGTTAACGTGCTAAGATGCTAAAAGCTGATGTGATTGTGGTGTAAACACCAACATTTCCTGGTGCTTTCGAGCAGTTAGCCAGCTGCACGACTAACAGAGCTAGCAGCTACAGTAGCAGCCATTACAGTTACTTTAGAAAACTCTGTAAATCACAGATATTTGAAGAGGAGCAGTCAGAGAACATCAGAGGCAAACACAGAAAGCATTTTCTCTTCACTTTAGGCAGAGTGATCCTACCTGCTAAATTAATTAGCACAGTGCAGTATCAGGTGATGAAGGTGCAGACAGACTGACTGACACAAAGATACCATTTAAATTCATTCTCAAGCTGATATTTTCAAGTTTAATAGTTACATAATGTTGCCATAATTGTTTGTTTTTGTCATTTGATGGACAATTTTTGTCAATAATAATGTTAGAGAATATCAGTGGCCTCATCCTTTCACATCAGTTTGTATTTAGAAATATGAGGCTGAGGTGGTAGTGTCTATGAGCCCACTTGGTTCAGGTTAAACTGAGGAGGAAGAATAATTTTCCAAACAAAATGTTGATGGAGTCCTGCTGAGTGCAGCTATATCCTGTGCTAATTTTGGGCTCATTTCACCAGAGAATTTCTCCCTGGTTACTCGTAGCCCAATTAAACGCTTCCTGTTGCCGATTTCCTGGCTCCCTCTTACCTCAATGCCTGTTTATTTCTGCTGCATGGATAGCAGAGATTATCATCTATTCTGCAGGAAACCTGGCCAGCAGAGAGGAAGGGGAGACTTCAGGTTCACAAATACGAAGTTGGTGTGGAATCTGTCATAGTCGACGTAGCAGCACTCAGTCAAACATGAGGTCACCAGAGGTGCAATCAGACAGGAGAGAAAGATGGCAGTTTAACATTTTAGCCAAAATGCCATTTAATATGTGAATATGAATGAGGTGATGATAATCCTTTTTATGTATTTTTTTAATTTCTCAAACAATCTTTCTTCAAACTTGTTTTATGTTGTCTTGTGCATTTTTTTGTGTCAACAGTGATTACAAAAACATTACTGCTAAGAAACTTGCTTTTCCGTCTTTGTACTTTAGAACAATAAACACTTTGTTTTATTATTAATTAATACATCTACTATTTTCTTGATTTAACCAGTAATGTTAGCCAGGGTATTATTAAGTCAAAGGTGACAGAAGAGAATTTAAAAGAAGTTTAGTCCAAAATGGTACAAACAGAGAAAAGCAGCATATTTTCACTTTTAAGACGCTGAATTGAGAATGGTTGGTATTTTTGCCTGACAGCGACAAACGTTTTTTAAATAAAGAAAATCATTAATGATTCATTTCAACAGTTCCTCTATTCGATTCAGCCCTAGTATTACTGTGATTACAGTAAAGAAAAACCCGTTCTGTGTTGTGTCAAGGTGGCAAAATGTTAACTTTAACAACATATTGTACAATGATTTTTTTTAATAAAGTGAAGCATTTATGTATTTTTATTTTTAAAACACATAAAAAAGTAGTTTTCAGTCCATTAACTTAATGTTTTTCAGGGGTCACTGAAGTGAATGAATACTTTTTATATTTAACTGAATTTTCCTCTAATTCTCACTTGACTATTGTTTTTCCTGTTTTTTGTTTAACACTATGTGGTCAAGTCCCATTTCATTCTGTAATTCAGTAAATTGGACTCTGAACTGATAACTTCAAAGCAGTTTTTATTTTGGTGAAATGTGTTGGGAAAACATATTCAAGTTTTCTGCATCACACAAGACATGGAGCACACAGTCACAGTTCAAGCAGTCGACTTGAACAAAGCCTGAATTCACTTGTTTCCTTTTAACTCAGTCAGCTGAACTGTTATCACTTAATGGCTGTATTTATATTTTTTTCTTGCTCTAAGGGGATTATGTGTGGTTAAATGCACTTTATTTGTCAGAATTAATCCTCCTGCAGACATTTGATGGTGGTGATGCTGCATGATGCAGTGTTTAATCAGGACAAGCTGAATAAAGCTCCAGCTTTCGCACTGCTGCTTAGAAAAAAAGTAAAAGTAAAACTAAATAGTTGCTGTCTGAGGAAGTGTAACATATACTGCTGTCTTGAAATAGTTACTTCTATTCTTCATTCCACCATCCCCTTTACAGTTTAATTTTCTAAAATAAAATAAATGCTCTGAGAGAAGGTTATAAAGTACAACTCATTCACTTTATATGCTGGACTTTTTAGCCATACTTGTGGCACGAATTTAGACACAGGCCTTCTGTCACACTGTTCCTGACTCATCTTTAAATAGGTCTTCAACCGACCTTCATCAAGGCAAAGCTCTTGGACCAACTTGTAGTTCGCCGTGTGATTTTTCCTTTTTCTGAGGGTCTAATGTACCCACACAGATCTCTTTTTTTCTGTGTCCAGTGGACTCTGCAGGAGAAGCCTCTTACAATCAGTCAGAGCCAGAGCAAGTGCCCTTCACCTGTCCATTAATATATGTGTATTTAAATAAAATGGACCAATACAAATCGGTGAAGTACAAATCTGTGAGACAACTTCACAGAAAAAAAAAACAAAGGAAAAGTGCCTCACGCTTTGCAGCCTGCAGAAAGCGTTCTGTCTGATTGGGGCCTAGCAGAGCAGCTAGCATGGCTGTTGATACTGAGGTCGGTCTTGTATTAATGAGGGCAAAAACTTCCATTTTTGTTCTGCTGTCAAGCCGCTGTTTGACTACAGTGCACAGTCAACTTGTTAGTCATTTGTGAAGGGCTAAAAGGAAGCATTAGAGGCGCTTACTCAGAGTGCGTCTGTACAACAGTGGCAGAGAGCCAGTTGCAGGGTGTGTCTGCGAGTCCTGGAGCTGAACAGTATGGACAAGCATCCTGCCTCCCTCACATTCTGCCCCTTTGAACCCTCAGAAAGACATCAGTCCTTCCTCAAACGTAAAATAATAGCAGTGTCCGGCTAAATCCACAAACTGTAATATTGGTTAAAGATGTTAGCTCGAGCTTTCTCTTGTTGTTATGTCAGTTGTAATTTCCCTCATCTGTTTCTCTTGTTGAATAAACCTTTGCTTTGTTTTGCAGATTATAACTTTGAGGCGGCAAGGGAGAACACTCTACCCTACAGTGCCTGAAAATGCAGAGAGGGAAGCCCAGAGTCTGTTTGTCCAAGAGGTAAGCTGATTTGACAGCTCTCAGAATATATTTTCAACTATTATATTATCAACTACTTAGGCGATAGCATCCTTCTTGAAATCAATTTCTGCCAAAGTTACAACAGTTTTAGTTATTTCACACAGGAGATTTCTGTATTTGTGTTTCTTCTCAGGCTATCCTCACTTTGAGGTAATAGCAGCTTAAATGGTAAACAGTTGCTCATTAAATCTCTTATTATTGTGCACCCATGAGCATTTAGCGACATTTTAATCAAATCTTGAATATTCATACAGCAGTTATGGTTCAAGTTGCAATAAACATCACAATCCTCTACACTGAATTGGGAAAACTCCACAATCTGATAATCTTTCGATTGTTGATCTAGAAATAAAACATCAGCATTAGTAATGAAGCTTAAAATAAACTGTTCACTGCAGATTTAATAGACTGTTAATTCGATTAGAGACCGTAAAAAAACAGGTGGAAACATACAAAATCTGGTGCAAGAGGTTAGGAAGTGGTTAGGACAGCATATCACTTGTGTGTAAACCACAGGATAGTGACACTAATATGAGTCATTACCCAATTTGTTACCTAATATTAGCTGCAATGTACACAGCACATCACTGCACATCAGGAATTAGCCTGTATAAACTGTTACGTAAACGGTATCTGGGCTCATTACGGTTCATTACTGGAAGCAGCTGGACTTTTTGTACTATATTTCCTCAGTGATGTCCATTTATATCAGAAGACGTAGAAAAGATAAAGTGCAATTAATTTCCACAAATCCTCAAGTATGTCAAACCTCTGGTTATTTTCTGTCAGCGGTGGTTTATAGTACTGTCCGTCATTAGAGAAAAAATTGTAAACATTTTTAAAAACTCAGACACTGAAGGTCATGAATAGTGTTTAGTAATTAAAGCAATGAAAAAATGGTGATTATGTGCTATTTCCAGTTGGTGCTGATAAAATTATGAATTATGGCTACAAAAAGAGGAGTGTAGTTTTGTCTGACTGTCACAGTGGTTTGCCATTTGACCCATGCACACTGCCCTTAGTGTGTTTTTATGCCCGAGACCAACTGGCTGCCGGCAGTTCACAGTCCAGGTCAAAGGTCAGTGTTCAGGCAGCCTCGTCTGAACTCATAAATATACCGAAACTTTAGGTAAAGTGTTATGGGACATCTCCAGGACAGCTGTGCGAATCAACCCGGCAGGAGCCTCTCTTTGTCCAATCGCTCTCCTGATCAGGTTGCGTTTCGTCTCCCTGATGGAGCAGTTTCTTGTAAACGGAGTGTGTTTCTGCAGAACAGATACCAGCGAGCTGCTGCTATCGCTGGCTAACAATGAACAGATGTCTTCTTTCCAGGGAAAGGGAGATAAAGATTCACTCCCTTCCAGTTTGTACTGGTGGGTGGTTAGACTGAGTGTAAACACTCACCATACACAACATTTGCCTTGAGGATTTCACTGCAACACTGCATAATTGTCTCTCAAAACAACTGTTGTGTTTTGATTTTGCTTTCTTGGCATACACAAAAACAACTGCAAGAATTTTTTTTTCATCAGAAAATTTCAGCATTGCTTTGTTTTTAGAGTATTTCATCCTCTGAACAGGCTTGTAGATTGCCAGGTAGACTTTGTGTACTAAAGAGTGCTTTGAGTATTACTGTCAAGAGGCTGGATTAAGTTGTTGTTTTGCAAAGCACAATTCTCAAGTCTTTGCACTCAAGTTTTAAGTCAAGTCTTGAGACATAAGCTTTGAGTATGTAGCCTAAACGAGTCACAGGTTAAATTTTGCATTTTTGCACACATTGTTTTTGCTAACCATTGACTGTTTTTTATACTCAAACTAAATAATCTTTGGTATCATTTTTCCAACTGGAGCTCATGACATAACATTAGATCTTCAGGGTCATCTCCTGCAACTTGATTGGATGCTGCTAGATTTGTTTAAACAAATTGTTGACTTGCTTGGAATGACTAAGTTTAAAAAGAGTTGATTCAATGCATGGAACAAACCTTTTTAAGTCTTTTTAAAGTGTAAATAAGCCTTAACCAAAGTGCCAGTCTGATAGTCAAACAGCATCTGAAACCTTCTCCTGCCACAGTGTTGCAACATCGGAGTTAGAAAGTGTATCTTCACAAACCAGCAATGCCACAATTATATCTGTTTTACACAGAGACAATGAGCAGATTTTTTATGTTTTCACTCTTCACAACTAGTTATTTTTCTTTTGATTATACCGTGAATGCCTTTAAGTAAAAACACTGTATTCAAACATTTGCTACATCTCGTCACAGTGATCGCAAGCTTCTCACCCCTCCTTCGAGTTTGGCTGTTCTGAACTTCTAGAAACACTTTTTTCTTCAGGCATGACTTACAGACGGGCTCCTTTGAAACATACTTACACTTTAAGTACTACTGCATTGTGTACTTTATTGCACTGGTACACTGTACAGCCTGTTAAAGTGGTTGTAATTTGTTTCCATTGTCTTCTCAGTGCATTAAGACCTACAAGTCTGACTGGCATGTCGTCAACTACAAATATGAGGACTATTCTGGAGACTTTCGACAGCTTCCAAAGTAAGTCTGTAGTCACAAAGCTCGACACTTATGTACTCTGTATTCACAGAGGTAACATGCCAGTGTGTCAAGACATTCCTACAATGGGCAGGTAAGAACAGCTACTGCATGAAATGTATGAATTCCAGCGGTTCTAAACTAGAGGGCACACTGTCACACACAGTTTTTGTTTTTCCAGGTCACTCAGAAGATCTGTCACATTTTTGTTTGCTTCTTCTGAAAAAATGTTGTTATGACCTAATAACAAGGAAGCACACTGTACAAATAATACTTATTTCTACACAAACAAAAGAGTGTTTCTTTTTTTTTTTACGATGCACTGGATAATTCCCGACAGCAGCCAGTGTGGAAACCACCTTCATTGTCCGGAGATTGTGTCATCAGCTCCAGCCTCTTCCCTAAAGAATATCTTTTTTACTGCCAATATGTTGGAATATGAGTTGACAATGACCTTATGACTTTGACACTATCACAGCTGCCAAATGTGCTGTCACTTTGCTGAATCTGGGGAAGTTAAAACAATACACAATGACGCAGCTCGCCTGCTGAAAACCTCCCACTATTTTCAGTCAAACTCATTCTTACCTTTGGAACATTTAATACATCTCCATGAACAGTCAAATGCTGCTTTTCAATACTCCTGGAATGTGCATTAGCCATGATTTCGCCTTTTTCCGACTCTCTGGATACAGCTGCAAATATGTCAAATTACCTATTTTTTAAAAAATGTCAAAAACATAAGGAAAACTCCCATTATCTCAGTCACACCACTTCAGACCACATGTGCTAGAAAGATTTGCTGACTGAAAAGCAAATAAGCAAAACTCAGTCTGCCATGGGTATCCTGGACGGCCAGTGCTAATAAATGTGAAGTGCTAACTTTTAATTATGAGCTGTAAAATGTACCTAAGCATCGAATGTAGAAGTGATCAAAGAGGTGTGTTCCTTTCCAGAATTGTAAATTTAATGGTGTATGGACTATGCTTATATAGTGTTTTCTATTTTTTCACCACTTGAAGCAATTTACAGCACAAGTCGGCATTCAACCACTCACACACAAGTTCAAACACTCACACACACACACACACACATTCAGGCTCAGTGTCTTGCCCATGAACACTTCAATATGAAGCCTGGAGGAACCGGACAATTATATATATTATACTATACAGACTGAGAATAGATGCCATCAAAAATTATATAAATTAAGATATTATATGAGTTTGTGTGTTTAATATGTAAAATATAATTAATCTACCAAGTAGATTGAAACAAAAGCTTTCGATAAATGTGTTTGAATTTAATAAGTTGCCAATATCTTGAAGTTTTTCACAGGTACATTGTCTTGAAGTAATCTGTTGCACTAAGTGATGATGTTATGTGTCATTTTTTACAGATGCCTTTTAATGAGAATAAATTCTTTTACAGCAAAGTGTCCAGGCCTGATAAACTGGCAGTCCATGTATTTGAAGTGGATGAGGATGTCGACAAAGACGAGGTGAGTCTGTCTCCCTTTTTTTACGAAGACATTGACAGTGTCAACCAAAAAAACAATCCAATCAACATCACAGAGTATTGATCTCCTTATATTTACAGTGTTTATGGCAAATCATTCATCTGTTTTATTATCCTGTTTTGAGGCTGCTGTGTTTTGGGATTATTTACCTTATTGGAAACTCGGCTCAAAAAAGACCTCATGTCTCCAAATGTGTCTAATTCCATCCATCAGTTTTGCTCTTCTTGTTTACATTACAGTTGTCAATAGCCAAATTTAATCATTAGTGGAAAGAAAGAATTAAGTGTAATTAGACTGGAAGACTTTTTTGGCTTAAAAGGAAATTTTTAAGCAACATTTGAATCTTTTCATCCTCTTCTAATTCATACACAACAGATTGTGTGTGTGTGTGTGTGTTTTTGAGCAGACTAAATGAGTATTTGTTGCCTTTGGAAGGGGCTTGTGGGAGTTCACAACAAGGCGGCTCATAAGTCACCTGACAGGCGCTCAGATTTGACGGGAGTCTTCAAAGATAATACAAAGCTGTGGCTGAAATGTTATCAAACGTGCTAAAAGTTTATGCTGCCTCGAAAGATTAATGATGATGATCTTGACCTTCTCTCCTCACATGATACGTCAAGCTGCGCCTCCTATTGGCAAGAAAAAAGGATTTTAATTTTAGCTGGAACACTGTGTTTACACACAGGGCCTGAACACCACAGAGTGTCTCTTTTCTCTGTCACTGTGTGTTAGTTAAAGCAGCTGAAGTACAGTCTGAAGCTGTGCCAGGTTGTCACAGGTCAGGGTCTGTCCAGCACAGCCAACCTGACAGACAAAATTAAGGGAAAAAATCCCAAGCACCCTTCATTCAACTCTTGCCTCTCTTTGGCCTCCAGCTTTTCACGACAGCCATCATGAGATTTTTTTTTTAGACAGGAAGGTTGTTTGTGCAGTTGAAAGAAAAGGATTTGAACTCTTCCTCTAAAAATCCCCAAAATATATCATCTCCTTTTTTTGAAGGACTTTGTGTTTTGGAGCACACGTAGCATGTGGGATTTGGTTCATCTTTCTCTCATCTTCTGTAATTTAGTAATGTGTCCTTTTATTTTGATGATTTTTCTATCTTTCCTTGACAAAGTTTCCTGGAGCAAACTATATTTCCTAGATGATGAGCACAATGGTTCGTCTGCCTGACCAATGAAAGTTGTCTAGACACTGACGAGGCGAAACAGGTACAGAGGCTTTCCAGATGCTTTTCAGATCACTTCACACGGCACATTGAAGATATCATAAATCCTGCCAGCGCAGCTTTTAAAAGCCCCTTTTGCTTCATTAGACTGAGAGAAGAAGTGGTGCTGGACCGTGATGAAGACATCTTGAAAGGCCATTCACTCTTTACTTTGTGTGA
This sequence comes from Ctenochaetus hawaiiensis, assembly GCA_029783645.1. Lineage (NCBI taxonomy): Eukaryota > Metazoa > Chordata > Actinopteri > Acanthuriformes > Acanthuridae > Ctenochaetus > Ctenochaetus hawaiiensis. The sequence continues at coordinate 10,407,018 of JAPZDY010000005.1, forward strand.
AATTGTCAGGAGTACGGTTCCTGTAGGTTTTCAAAGTCAGAAAGTGTAACTATAAATGGCATGTCTTTTATTCAGGCAGGGCTGATCTAATCCAGGGCAGGACTGCAGAGTTCGTCCTGCTCTCTTCTTCCTTCATTTCTCCCCTAATTGGTTTATTTTTAGAGATCACATAAGCTATTGGATCACTGACGCTTTGCATTAAGTCACATATGAAGGATGTGATCACGTCTACGTGTGAGATGACGGGAACATGTGTCATGGATCTGCTGTGAATCGATATTTATTTTGTTTAACAGTCACAGTTTGTTTAATGTTCCTCTGGCTGCTTGTTTGGACGGAGGCAGACCTACGTGGTGTTGGGCTCTGCGTCGTCTCAAAGCGAAACATCAAAGGTTTTCTGCACAGTGAGGCGAGACTTCTGCAGGGTTTGTTAAAAGAAGTGGTGATATGATGTTATGGTATGATGATCCACTGCCAAAATATCCAAATTAAGCAATGTCCCGAAGCAAAAATCTGCGGATGCTGTTTGAGATATTGATGTGTTTTCTCTACATATCCGTTTATTTTGACATAGTTTTGATATATGGAGTCATTTGTCCCTTTTTTAAGGTTTGCAGGTTGTTTGAACATGAGAACTGTGAAATAATGTCACTGAACTGGCACATATGTGGATGTGCTACAGTATATGGAAAAAAAATGCTGGGATTCGTAGTGTGAACACTATTAGTGTGTATTAAATTGTGTAATGTCTTTGTGTCCTTCAGGATACAGCCTCCCTTGGATCCCAGAAAGGTGGGATTTCCAAACATGGCTGGCTGTACAAAGGCAACATGAACAGCGCCATCAGCGTCACCATGAGGGTGAGAAAGTCATGATGTCTACAAGAAAATCTGAAATGATTAGACGATTGTTTCATTAACTGACTGGCAGAAAATAAAACGATTCCTGTTTTTATGTGCTTAGCTGTCTGAATCACATTTTTGCAGAAACTACCAGCTTCTCAAATGTTAAATTTTCTGCTTTAGTTCTTAAATCTTGTCTTAAGTTTTTGGCCGGTTAGCCAGACTAATGACTAAATTTTAAGATGTCACCTTTGGATGTGGAAGATTTTGATGAGCTTTTAACACTCTCCTAATCCAAAAAAATATTTCCAAATTATTCTGTAATGAAAATAAATTTTGGTTGCGACCCTTTTTTTTATTTCTAACAATTAATGTCAAAAGAAACATATCTAAAGAAAATAAAAGAAAAAACAAGCAAACACTCGTAGATCAGGGGGCAGGTTGGGGCTGTGCATGTCTTACACAGATGTCCATGTTGTTCTAATTTTATTTAGATTCATATAAGTTAGTGCTGTCATTGTGAAAAGTACAGGTGATCCGTCCAACAAGTCATTTGTCCTTTAAAAAAAAACATTCCCTTAGATGGAGTCAAATCACATTTTGTTTATATATCCAGATTTTCTTCAAAGAGTCTCATGGTCTATCGAGCATAAATGGCCTCCAACCTTATTATAGGCATTCATTTTTTTAACTATGGAAAGTTTTTTTATGCATCAGGCTTTAGTTATTTGCCATTTTTTATAAGCATGCTTTTTATTACTCACAGTCTGATCTTATACTCTGTTAGAGTAAAATTTTTATGGCAAAAACACTCCATTTTCCAATGTGTATAAATTGTATTTTATTTCCGCCGTGTCTTTCAGTCCTTCAAGAGGAGATATTTCCACCTAACCCAGCTCGGGGACGGCTCTTATAACCTGAACTTCTACAAGGATGAGAAGATCTCAAAAGAGCCCAAAGGAACCATTTTCTTGGACTCCTGTATGGGTGTTGTTCAGGTACGATTTCAAATGTTTCCAATCTTCCCTGTCTCAAAGGTGGTGATTGTTATGATGCACTGACGTTGCATGACATGTTATCTGATGTGCCAAACGGGGTTTTTCTGGTGGCTGCACAGGGTGTGGCCTGCTCCTTCAAGGAAATTAAAATACATTTACCAGAAATAAAGTGAGAATACAGACATCGTAACTTCCTCTTTCCAAATATTTTCTAATTAGTTTCTTTTCCAGCATGGGAAATGAAAGCTACAACTGGGGAGAATTCAACACAAATTTCTCACAATAATAATGAACTGCTGCTGGAAAGTATCTGCGAGACCCTCTCTTGCTCTGAAACCTGAGCTCTCTGCTCCCCAAGGTCACGCTCGTTCTGCTGACTCTCAGCTGGTAACACAAGGTGAACGCTGAGCTCTCACTTCCGTGCACTTTCCATCGGCCTCACAATCAATGCCACGTGCAAGCACCTGAAAGAAGGCCAAGATTCACCGGGTGTATTTTCATCTGTCTATCATCTCAATATCTGGAAAGAACCTGATAGTTCTGATGTGGCAGCCAGCTGGCGTCAATCACATATTTATTGGTGAATAAGATGAAGAGTTTAGGGTTTTTCCAGGACTGTCTGATTCCTGGTGTTAGGAGGGGGGAGGAGGGGGGGTTGTCAGCCTAAATTTGGAGGTTTTATCAGTGCATGTTGCCGTGTGCATGCTGTCCGACGAGTTCCCCGAAACCTCCGCGCACCACCCAGTTTTCAACCGCAGACGTTCACTCTGATGAATTCCTCAGTGGTGGAAAAGGGAGGTAAGAATGCGCCTCCTGGAGTCCACTTTGGCAAGAGAGAGATACGATTAAATTGCACAAATTTTTGTGTCTTAATATAGACTTTTAACAAAATGTCACAAAATATAGAAAGTTCATGTTCTTCTGTAATTTTTATCCAAAAAGCATTTCTTTAAAACCCCTAAAAATGTTGAAAAATATATTATTTAGTTTTATTACTCAATCTCAACAAAAAAGTGGATATAAGCCAACTGATCATAAAAAACAAAATTACTAAACTTTAAAGAGAAATAATTCTTTTGAATTTTACATGAAACTTTTTTATGTCAACCTCATCATCAGTAATCTATAAATCAACTCTGCTGACTTTCAGAAAAGATGTGTACACATACAGGTTGCGTAACATCTGGACTGATGCTCTCAAAAAAAAAGTCAGTAACAGCCAAGACTTTAACTGCCTCCCACATCTAATATCGTAACTAACATCAGACAGATACATGAGGTTGAAAAACGAGAAACATAAGTAACTAAAAAATTGTCCGCAGTGTCTGCCACAAAGAGGAAAAATTTATTTAGTGTTATTGCTTTTTTTGACTCTCTCTTTGCCTTTTCACACTTGACTATGGAGTGTAATTTATTTACCAGAAAAGAGCCAAGTCAACACAATAAACTCGATTTAATAACATTGTGATAATATCATTTATAAACTTTTTGGTCTATGATAATCTTGGAGGGGAACTCTGATGTTGTACCAGCCCTACTCTTAATTTTGTGCTGGATAAACTACATAATGAGGACCAGGCTGCCGGAACACAGTTTCTTGTTATTTGGACTTTATGTTTATGTAACAGGCCCAATGAGTTTATATAATATGTATATATATAAAATACCGGAGTTATGCCCCATCTGAGGCCTGTTTCAAGAAGACAAAATAAAGAGATGCTATGTATGTTACCATTTACACGGCCTAATGAGTTCTGTTGGTGATTGACCTACTGCTAATGAGCTCTACAGTAATTAACAGCATTAACAGCGCTCCTTGTTATCATAAATAGTCGAGGAGTTTTCTGCTCTGTTGAACAAAGATCATGTGACTTTGACTCAACCAGCAGAAACTCCTCTGTGAGTGAAACTGCAGATGTTTAACTCTGCAGCTGTAATGGCATGTGCAGTGACATCATGCTGTGCTTCAAGCTGCTCCTGTGCTTTGTTACACTTTCTCTCCAGGCGTTGATTATCCACTATAATCTCATCTCCGTTCACCAAATCACTCTTTCAGAAGTGTTTTTCCATTAAATAAATCTCTCCGTGCATAATGTCTTAGTTGTGTCATACAACTTTGCCTTGATGTAGTATGTGCAGATCGAAGAAATCCTCACCTCTGTCTTCATCCATCCTCTCTGTTGCTAGCCCAGCCTATAAAACGTCCTGTCAGCAGTTGGCATGATTTTTCATGGAAGTTGTCAGTCTGATGTTAGCTTCCCTGTTTTGTTGGAAACAGTTATTGGATAAAACACGTGATAAATAAACTTAACTGGTTGACCAACATGTTGGCTCGTACTCACAGTGTGTCCAGGACAAGTGATTGAATCAGCACTGGGCTTCAGTGTCAGTTTTGTGGCTAAACGGCGCTACCAAAAGGGCCACTACAGGCTACTGTTTGGCTCTTTGATTTTCAGTCACTTTATGACATGTTCATTGCTTATTTCATTGATGTTATCTCTTGTAGTACATTAAGAATGGACATGTTTACAAGGTTAAAAAGTAGATTATCACAGGAAAGAGATTTTAATATACAAGCAAACAGTAAACTTAAACACAATCAGAATAGTCCACATGTTAAATAGGTGATGTTGGTGCTTGCTTGATCCTCATTCAATATCATGTCTTGACTGTCCACTTGTTTCCCCTGAGGTTTTGTGCAGCTGTGTCATCTACAAAATTAAAAACAGGCCTCCAACCAATCAGATGATTACGTCTGGTTATCAAAACTCCAGTTTTATTTCCCCTCTCCATGTTTACTCAGCCAGTCTGCAGATAATGAGTCTCCCTCCCAATCACTCCCCCTTTGCTGTTTCAACATTGCAGACAAGCCACAGCGATAACCGTAGCATAACAATCAACTGTCTGCTGACAATAATGAGATGACTTCCCTGTTCCACTAAAGAAATCCTGTTTGAATTCTCCTTAAAATACTATAACTTTGGCTGTACTGACTGTCATTTTTTGACTTTTGGAGCTTTTGTTGAGGTTTTTGCTTTGCTCACAAGTTTGACCGCTAGATCATTCAAAGGTTGAAGTGATAATAGATGTTTTAAAAAAATGAAACTTTGAGCTCCAGATGTGCTAAATGGCTTTAGATCAGGACAGAATGGTAAAACTCCAGGTGTTTTTTCCTCCGGAAGCTTTGATCTGATTTGTTTCTCTCACAGGCGCATCATAGGTGTCATCAGCAGCTGCTTTCCGTCCTGTTCAACCCACACAACACTCAAAGCCTGTGATATGCACTGTAGTCTTTGCATTTAGATGTTACCAAAATCCTCAGAAAATGCAATTGCTATTCCTTCTTCTTAAAAAAATCCAGAATCTATGATCAAGCTAATATGGGTCCTCTTAAAGTCAAACTACTGCACAGCAGATGTTTTCTACTTTACTAAGAAGTCCCTTCTCATTGTTTGTGTATTGGAGACTTTAAGTTTCCACATCACTCTTGTGCAAGTTGATTACTGGACCATTGTTGGCCTCCAAACTGTTTGTGATGTCACATACCAGTTTCACTTGCTCGCCTCTTTTAAGACCTGGATTTTCAGTGAGCAAAGAGAAACTTTCCACTTTCAGCAGATAAATGTGAAAACGTCCCTCTAGTGTCAAACTCTGCACGTATTCCACACAGTGAAACCCGAACAAACATGGAAACAAGAACAAAGACATATTTTTGAGTGGTGACTTAGAGGAAAAGACTTCAGCAGAGTCGCTGCAGCAGTTATAGCTTCTTAATGGGCTGTAAAGGAGAAATGCTATGAGCCCAAAATAAGACAGTGACATCATGGTTGGTTTGAGGTCCCAGTTCAGCTCTGCAGATTGGGCTCATTTTCTGTTGAGTCCACCATGCAGCTCCATCCACTTTAAAAAAGGCTCTGCTGTGGTCCTGGCAGAGCTGCAGGCTTTGTTACACAGATGGAAATACTCTGTCCCTCCCTAACACACATTGTCCGTTTGCTTTGTGTGGCAGTTCAATTAAATCAGGGTTTAACCTCCCATCTCTTTCCAAAACAGTGACTCACACATTGTGGATTTTTGGACCTAAATATTGTCATTTTAAGTCCAACTTATTGTGATTGAATATTTACTCTGTGTGCACATCCGTGTTATTGTGGGCGCAAACAGCATTATAGATGCAAGTGAGAGTGAGGGTGGAATTAAAGTGAAGCTAGTTGCAATTTAGATCATAAAACTGAGAATCTGCTGCCTTCTGGTCAGCTGGCAGTTGTTTAATGTTAGCTTTGGATAGTGAGATGAAACATTCCTTCAGCCGTGCCATGTCCACAGTTTTTGATTTGTAAATGTGAAAAACTAAACATAGTCAATCAGTCATTCAGTATCAGATACCAACACACTTGGCAAACATGAAGCCTCTCCTTTACAAAAACAAAATGTTTTCGTTCAGATTTTTTTCTTTGCACTCTTAAATTATTTCTTATTTTCCAAGTTTATGTAACTCATATATCTTTTTTGTCCCTCCTTTCTTTTTTTCTTTCTCTTTTCTAATCTCCTCCTGGTTTGTGGCAGCAGAACAACAAGGTTCGGCGGTTTGCTTTCGAGCTGAAGATGCAGGATAAGAGCACTTACCTGCTGGCTTCGGACAGTGAAGGGGAAATGGAGGACTGGATCAACACTCTTAACAAGATCCTGCACAGCAGCTTTGAGATCGCCATGCAGGAAAAGAGGAATGGAGACATTCACGATGGTGTGTATTTTATCAGTGCCCGAAGGAACACAAATATTAAAAAAAAATAATAATAATAATATTTATCCAACTTTTTGATGAGGAGTGATTCCTGTTTTTCACAGTCTTGTAAAAACACTAAATTTTCAGTAAAGAAATATTTTCTGTGGCCTGAAATATGCCAGATAAATGAAGCTTTTGTTTTGTCACACTGGACAAATGAAGTGAAAAGGTATTTTGCTTCTTAAAGTTACCAGATTCCAGAAAACATGATTTATACCAGGAGTTTTTCCAAACTCTTCCATGCCAAGGCCCACCAGTCAACATCAGCCTATGGCCAGGCCCCCTTTTTAAATCCTGTTGACAACATTATGGCAAACATTTGGGGAAAAAAATGGGGGGCACAGCAATAAATTGAGACTTTATGTATGTGTGGAAGTGCATTGATTTTTTGCAGCCAAGCTTTTGTTAGCTAGTCTTTTAATATACTTGTAAGTTCTTTTCTGTTTAAAAATTTGTCCTTTTTTTGTGTATAGATAGCTATGTGCTAATAAGCAAGTTAGCTTCCAGCTGCAGACTGTACCAGTTCAACAAAATTATACTGGAACTTTTTTATTTTTTATCAATCATTTTGAGTCACTTTAAAAAAAATCCAGTTCCAGCCTCTTAATTATAAATGTTCTGTTTTGTTTTTTGAGTCTTTTTAATGCAGGCCATCATATCAACATATCTAAAGGCTAAAAGAAATTGTAATTGACATTTTTCACTATTGCCATATTTCTTAGAGATGGTTAATCACAAAAAAATCAATCATTAATGAAAACTATCATTTATTGTAGCCAGAAAAACTTGACAACCCTTAACTAGTGTGATTGATTATAGAAGCTACATTAGGGATGTTTTGTAAACTAAGATGAAAAATAGCCTCAGTTATTGTATACAAGATAGTAATCCACCAGACTCAAAGATCCAGTAAATCCACTCATCATCATTATCAGTTTATGTACACTTGGATTCAGTCTGTACCTGAGGACGTTTTTAATGACACGCTCTTCATTCATACCAACATCAACTCATTACTCGTGGCTCACTTCCCTCTGGCCCTGTAGTGCAGTGTAGTCTGTGGTGATGTGATAGCAGACCACCCAGGCTTTTAATACTCACCTCCTGTCTCATACAAGGCTTAGCCGTGAAGGAAAAAAGGCTGAATGCCTCTGCACAAAACACTCTGCTAATCTTTCCTAACTCCTCAGGTTTTATTAATCACGCTGAGAGGAAAAAAAAACCCCAAAACATTCTACTTGAGGAGATCTCTGAGCTTTCTTACCACTGAGACCTGCTGTATCTCCATCTCAATCTTGGCTGATTCCTGAACAGTTGAATTACTGTTTACTGAACTTTCACATGTCAGTAGGAGATTAAGGAGGTATTAAAACACAGGGGTTTTTCGTTTGTGCTCTGCAGTCTTTAGCCCGCATCCAATGATTTCTTGCGTTTTCTTCTAGATGATGATCTTGGAAAGTCAGACAGCTCTTCTGGCAGTATGGACAGCTTTCAGGTAGGTCCTCCTCCCTCAGCTGGATGCTCATACTTGTGGTGCATCGTCACATGGAGCTGCAGCATTAAATCTCTGATCATCACTCAAGTTGTGAGGAAGAGGGCCTCCTTTTGCCACAAACATGTGGCTTCAATCTGGATTCAAGAGTTACTGGTTACACACCTAATTTCTCTGCCGTTTATTTGTTTTTGTAGATTTAATCTGACATTAAACATAAAACACAGACTTCCTTTCATGTGATGAACTTAGATTTTTCCATTCAAAGTATTTTGGGGGTTTTTACATAAAAAGCAACACTAAAAATAAAGCAAAGACCATCAAACATGCACCCAAACACATCCAACATGAATTTATCTAGAAGTGGGAAAAGCTGACTCACTTGCTTTGACACAATGACACATGCATCTAGAGTTCTTAAGATTTTTAGACTGAAAACGTGTATTTTTTGACTGATTTACTGACTGAAAAGGATGATAGTGAATGATAGTGATAGTGAAGTGTTTTAGAAGGAATCTCTTCATGCTGCTGCAGTGCCGAGTGGTGTGCAACAGTAAAGCCATATGTGCATGGAAAGTGATGGTAACAGTTAACTGGGAAACAGCTTGACAGGTTACAGTGTGCTGCGTTGAAATGTACACTGCTAGCACCTGACTCTCAGCACTGAGCCTGGCTGCTCAGCACGGTCAGCCTGTAAAATATGAAGCCTCATTTCCAGATGGGCGCAGATAATAAAAAAAATGTTCTAATGTTTAAACCAACTGACTGGAAATCTCTCAGACGATGCCTCTAGCCATTCAGACACTTTGCGGTTTCAGTCAATTTAGGAAATGCTTTTCTTCTCCTCAGAGCACCAGAGATATAGAGTCGAGGATGAGGAGCGAGACCAGACTAAAGCTGTTCACTCTGGATCCTGACACGCAGGTAATTCAATGTAAAGCACATTTTAGTTCACGTGATAAGAAGGTCCAACCTGAGGCTCACTAATGAAATGTAACACCTTCTGTTGTGCTGTTTTTAGAAACTAGATTTCTCTGGAATAGAGCCGGACGTGAAGCAGTTTGAAGAGAAGTTTGGCAAGCGTGTGCTGGTGAACTGCAATGACCTCTCGTTTAATCTGCAAAGCTGTGTGGCTGAGAACGAGGAAGGGCCGACAACAAACGTAAGACAGACCACAATAGGACTTAAATAACAGAAATATCGCTTTCCAGTTGAATGAAGAGGGATGAGATGGGGTTTTTTACAGCAGCCGGATGGACTTCCCTCTCTGTATGATTGTTTTGAGCTGCTGAATGACTTCTGTTGGCATAACAACCATGAAACGGGCTCAGCAATGGCAAACAATCTGTATAATGGAGTCTGAAGCCCTGCTGTCCATCCTGTCAGAATCTGTCTGTTAAAGACTCAACATACCCTGTCTCCACAGAGACAGACGTCTCTTACACACATACACACACAAACACACGCGCATACACACACACACACACACTCACACACACAGGATACTTCGAAGCGTGTTCAACCAGCTCCCCCCACTGAAAATTAACAGAATTGCTATTAACTATGTATTAGATAGGAATGCACCAATCCAACTTATCTGCCAGCATCAAGCACCAGTACAACACCAGCACTGTCGTTGTCCCAGCACTTATGTCAGCTCTCCTTACTGTGAGGAAACCACAGGAATCATGCGTGTGTGAGAAAACAATAAGCAAAAGTCATTGCATCTGAAAGGTGCATCCCTGGAATTAAATCCAGCATATAAATACTGTAAGACAAAGCTTTTTTTGTGGATATGTATTAATGGATTTTATATTTATTTATCTGATGTGTATTAAGATAATTTAATTCCTGGTACATGTTTGCAGTTTAAAATGCTGTGCACATTAACTGTAGTGTTTTAAATTATTTAGGGTGACTGAGTGAAACGTTACAAGTCAGACGGTTAAGTGATCCATTACATGTGTGACATAAGTTCTGTCGTCCAGCTATTGATGCAGTCATTAAAATGGATGAAAGTAGCAACAGCAACATCTCTCTCTAATACAGAACTGTTGATCCTCTCCTTCTCCAGGTGGAGCCATTTTACGTCACCCTGTCACTGTTCGACATCCAGAACGGCAGAAAGATCTCCTCTGACTTCCACGTGGACTTAAACCACCCTACTGTAAGGAGCATGGTGCCCAGTCACAACAGTCAGTATATGAATGGTGGAGGAGACGCCCACCCTGAGGGACAACGGTTGGTCCATGGGGTGCCAGAGGCAGCAATGCAATATCCAAGACAGGTCAGTCATGTCAAAAAGGAAAAACTATCCAAAACAAACTAAAAAAACAGTAATAACAAAAGCCATGTAAAGGCACAATGTGTGCAGCAGTACTTTGAGCAAAGTGCTAACATCAACATGCTAACAATGACAATGCTAGCTTGCTTACACTGATAGAAATACAACTTTTTTTGTGTTTCTCAATGTTTTAGCATGCAGGCAGTTATTGAGATTTTCAGGTTGGACTAAAGTGATGGATCCAACAGACGGAGCTGCTAGCAAGGCTGACAAACATTTTACTTGCTCAACAGCTCCCCCACCTGTCTTGTATTTAATATTCATATCCACTAATTAGTTTTTAATACACATATTTAACACTGATTAAATTCCATTATTGTTTCTTCCACAGGGAGTGTTCTCCGTAACGTGTCCCCATCCCGATATCTTCCTGGTGGCCCGCATAGAGAAGGTGCTTCAGGGGGGGATCAACCACTGTGCCGAGCCCTACATGAAGAGTTCAGACTCCACCAAGGTACTGACCCACCCATGAACCTCCATCACCGTCCTCCTCACAAGGCAGTGTGTTCCCTGAGACTCAGCAGATTCCACCAGATTATTCCACATTATACGCAGATAACCACCCTTTTTTTAAGTGCTGACCATTTGCACGGACTCTCAGCAGAAGCGTTGACTTTGGCTGTGCAGATGTGGTTGAGCACCCTGAAGGGACCATGGCGGGTAGTAATGTGATTCAGGGGAGAAAAAAATGTGATGTGTTTTTTTTTGTGTGTGTGTGTGTGTGTTTGTGTGTGTGTGCAAAACACTGAAGACCTGCTGATGTGTCTGTGTGTGTGTTATTTTTTAAGTGTGTGTGGGTGAGGAGGGCATGTTTGTCAAGGCTTATCTGTGTGTATCAGTGTTGAGACTGGCAGCATGCTGAATATGTAACAGCACTGCAGGGCTGAAACCAACCAGTGTGTCTAAAATGATGAAGATGAAATTACAGTGTGTTCGTGTTTATCCACTAGGTGGCACAGAAGGTCCTGAAAAATGCCAAACTGGCATGTAGCCGGTTGGGCCAGTACAGGATGCCTTTTGCCTGGGCAGCAAGGTACAATAACTCTTTAAGCTATTACATTTTTAACCTTATGTTGTCACATACATCATCAGATTTTACCATCAGTTTTCATTAAAACGTTCTGTATGTTGTAAAACAGGACCATTGCCCATAGAGACACACACCAACAAAACAAAGACAATAGTAATTAAAATGTAAAATCTAAATGACTTATCATAATTAATTACAGTTTTAACCGAAACAGAGCAAGAATGAAGCAGTGTCTGTCTCTCAGTAACAATAATTTGTATAATACTTTTATAAACTGCTTGTAAATCTTTTTATGAATCACAGATTGCAGATTAATGATCTACTTTATAATTCATAAGTCCACATCTATTATTTTAAACATACCAGCCAAAGACCAACACAACAACAACTGAACTGACAACAGAGATTAAGCTGTAATTTATTTAAATTCCATTATTAATCTCACTTCTGTGGTTCTTTTTTAAAAAATTACTATCTTAGTTTAGCAGTTTTTGTATTTATTAAGTTTTTGTAAGTTTTTGTTTTTGTATTTGTAAGTTATTTATTGAACAAAATGCCTAACTGTACTCTGGTTCTACATTCTCAAATGTACAGATTTGCCTCTTTCTGTAAACTGAATATCAATGAACTGGAGAAATAAATAGATTAGAGGAGCTTTTTAGAGGACTTATAAATCCGTCTCAGTTATATTTGATGCCTCCATAGATCTATATAAGTAAACAAGACCATCAGAGAGAAGATTTGCTATTTTCATTTCATAATTCTGCCTGCCACTGTGTCAGATACTGAAAATTTAAGGAGTTTTTAATGGTAGAGTGTTCAGGATGAGTTGAGGAGTCTCAGTCTGAGGAAAGTAGCTGCTTGGTGGTCTCGTGGTTCAGCAGCAGATTCTTCTGCGTTGCCTGACAGCAGCAAAACCACTGGCTTATAATGTTACACGCTACGTTGACCGAGGGAATGTTGATAACTTAAGCTGTAGCTCAAAAACAAAAAATAACTATTACTGTTCAACTGAATCCACTAGCTGTGGGATTACATGTAGCCTTAATTGTCACATTACAGTTGTCAATCTTACAGAGCCACAATTAGATTGTAGATAGAGATCGTATCAGTATGCTCATGGCTTTGTAGTAAAAAAAATATCTTGCAACTTTATTTTTCTTGCTTTTAAAACAAAGGCAGACATTAGCCAGATTATAATCATCACGACATGAGACAGTGGAGATCATACTGCTTTCGTCCACAGGGGGTGCCAGATGAATTATGCACACGATTGTTAGTTTCAACCCTAGACTGTAAACACTTTGTCCAATGAAACATCATCTAAGTATTTTTTCTCATTCAAACAGAGATGTGTGTTTGTTCAGGAAGAGAGAAAATGTTTTTGACTGATCTTTTCCTTCTTGCAGGCCTTTGTTTAGAGATGCTTCAGGGACGCTTGACAAAAGTGCTCGTTTCTCGGCTCTGTACAGACAGGACAGCAACAAGCTCTCCAATGACGATATGCTCAAGCTGCTGGCTGATTTCAGAAAGTCAGTAATGCTCCTATGAGTGCTCCGTCTTATAAACTGTCTGAGTAGTCTTGCAGATGTTCTGGAAAGGAAAATGTGGAAAAAATGCTGCTATAGGTTGTACTTTGGAAAATGCTGTGCAGTTTTGAAAAATAAGATGTTTGCCCACATCTGTGAATGTGGTGTGTGTTTATGTGCCGTTTGTCTCTGCTCACTTTAGTCTTTGGTAGATGATAGCAAAGACTTGACTGGTGTTTATTTTTCCTTTCCTCAGGCCAGAGAAGATGGCCAAGCTGCCTGTAATCCTAGGAAACCTCGATGTTACCATTGACAATGTAGCTCCAGACTTGACAAGTAAGACCTCCAGATCCGCTCCATGCAGCCAACATGAGAAATGAGAGCTGGTCCTGCTCAAACAGATCGCTCCTGCTGTCTGCGAGGTTGTTTATTTGGTCTCCTTCCCTCCTGCTTCTGTACACAGATTGTGTTACCTCATCCTACATTCCCGTGAAGTCGTTTGATCTCACTGAGAAGACCAACATCTTTTTCGAAGTGGAGGAGTTTGTGCCATGCATAGCCAAATGTTCTCAGCCTTTCACCATCTACAACAATCACCTCTATGTCTACCCGAAGCACTTGAAGTACGACAGCCAAAAGTCATTTGCAAAGGTATCGCAAACTTTTGTTGTGTGCTGTAAATTAGCACGGCAGGAGGAATTATGATGCTTCAGTCCTCCATATATGGCCTAAAAGTTTCCTGTGTTATTCAGTAGGCTTTTCACTCGTAGTGTGACTAACTGGATCGATTTTGCTCGTTGTGTGCACCCTCAGGCTAGAAACATAGCCGTCTGCATTGAGTTCAAGGACTCAGATGAGGAAGAGGCTGTTTCACTGAAGGTAAACTCAGACCTCTCCAAGAAGTGTTTCTAAATTCCTCAAAGGACAGACCATCCCAACTAACTATTATTATCACTGCACAGTGCATCTATGGCCGACCTGGAGGACCCTTGTTTACCAAAAAAGCCTTTGCTGCAGTATTACATCACCAGCACAACCCTGAATTCTATGACGAGGTGAGACACACTGCGCCCAGTACCATAAGACTCAGTAATGAGTGCCAGTCATATGCATAAATAAATACAATCAGTGGCTGAATGGTTATCTGTGCTCTTTTCCTGTAGTATAAGATTGAGCTGCCAACTCAGCTCCATGAGAAACACCATCTGCTCTTCACCCTCTACCATGTCAGCTGTGATAGCAACAGCAAGGCCAGCACCAAAAAGAGAGACCTGGTTGAGACACAAGGTAAAACACTGCAACGCTACACAACATTTTCTTTTTTTTTTTACTTTTACATATTTTCTTTTGCCGTCTTGAAACATCAGGGTCCCCCGCTGACTGTCTTTGCCTCTGTCTCTTCTCTCAGTGGGCTTCGCCTGGCTCCCCCTGCTCAAGGACGGCCGGGTGGTCATGAATGAGAACCAGATCCCTGTGGCTGCCAACCTGCCTGCTGGATATCTGAACTGTCAGGAGGGTGCCGGCAAGGTGGAGTGCATCGTCAAACTGTTAAACAGTGATGGCTTGGCCTCATCTGTTCAGAGTGTTAGAGCAAAGTTGATTAATGTGCAGACTGTCATTATTTTTTGAAAATGTTAAGAATGAAGCCACAAACAGCTAAATGAAAAAGAGAGTCAATAGGATTTCGAGGTGTGCAACAAAAGGGCAAATCTGTAGAGATAATGACATGAAAATACTGCATGGATATTCACTCAGTTATGGCTGCTTTTTATTTGTATTACAGCATTCAGGCCCTGAGGTCAAATGGGTAGATGGAGGCAAGCCTTTATTTAAGGTGTCCACTCACCTCGTGTCCACTGTCTACACTCAGGTTAGTTTTTTTTTTTTTTTTTACCGCTGATCCATCTGCATGCTTCTTGTTTTTGGCTTTTCTGAATTTGTTGTGCTGTTAATAAACACAGCCCAATGGAATAAACTGTTGTAATTCTGACTTGCTTTGTGTTTTTCACAGGATCAACATTTGCACAATTTCTTCCATCACTGTCAGAGCAGTGTACCTGCACCCCAGGTGTCAGGAGGAGAACTGGTCAAATACCTGAAGGTAAAAGAATCTGCAAAAACTATCGATTTGGTACAAATACTGAATTAAATAACAATAATCATATCAAAGCATTTTGCAAAGTGCATTTTTGTTGTTTTAAATTTGGAAATATTGTATGTTTACTTTTGGCTGATTCTGTTTATTTTTCACAAATCTTGAAGGCTGCATGTCTTTCTTACAGATGTTGTTGCTGTCCTGAAGGTTAAATAATTGGCTAGTAATGGTTGTGCATGCATAAGAAAAACTTATAAAGACTTTTAACGCTACAGTGAGTCATATTAAACCACAAGCCATAACGTTGACATTTCAGCTTTTACGTGTTCTGTATAACTTAGTGCACATGCTCTGCAGGGAAGCATAATTGGAGAAATGGGAATTAAGTCCAGACAGAGTTCATTTTATGCATAAAGGGAAAGGTTAGACTCGTTTTCACACTTTAATTCTCTATAATAACTCGCAACCTAACCACAGCTCATGCTCACCATGAAACCTGCGTACTGTCACACTTGGTTGGAGCTGAATCACTCAGAGATTAATGCTCCTCTTCGTGCTGTCGCTTGCCAACAGCGCATTCTTCTGGACAGTTTGTGCAGGGCGTTAATGCAGAGAATAATTGTACCTTTCCTGCAAAGATTAGGCGGATACTAGTAAATCTGTCACACTGTCTCCCCCTAGCTGCCTTTCCTTTTTTCCTGTGGTACTGGTAGCTCAGGTTTTACTTTTTCCATCACGTTCACTCTTCCTCTGTTGGACATTGACATGGAGAACAACACTTGGTTCAGTGCATCTCTTGGGTTCTAATGTCAACTCGGCAATGAACACAAACAATAGCCAGAGGGCCAAACAGCAGGTCTGCCAAATGACTTGGCAAGACTTGTGTTGGTTTCCTGTACACGGGCAATGATGCACCAGTGCCCACACTTCCAGGCAGCTGAAGCACAAGGTGTGGCTGATTAGCACAGTGTTGTTCACTCATGTCCCCCTGTTTGTGTTAGTGCCTTCATACATCATAATTTATCAGCCTTTGTGCTCTTTGTCGAGGTACAAAGACCAAGCCACTGTTTTCTCTGTTTATTCTCCTCATTATTTATGAAGGTCTATGCAGTGAAAGTCAATACAAACATATCTGTGATGTTTTGCCCTCAGAGTCTGCACGCCATGGAGAGTCACGTGATGATCAAGTTCCTGCCCACCACCCTGAATCAGCTGTTTAGGGTGCTAACAAGTGCCACCCAAGAGGACGTAGCAGTCAATGTCACCAGGCAAGTTTCCCCAAGACAAACCTTAAAAGCAACTAAATATTCAAGAAATTTCATGTAAATTAAATTTCAATTGGAATATACATATTTTCAGTATTGCCTACAAAAAACTCCTTTCATGTGACCTTAACTGATTTTCAGTGAGAGTTTCTAAAAATTGCAGCTGTTTTAAAATTCTTCTCCTTGAATTCACCAGAAATTTATTTACATATTAAGCCTGACTAAATTGTTTAGTTTCTGATTCAGCACATCTGTCAACAAAGCAGTTTAGACCAAAGACATGCAGGTTCAGAACATAAAAGCAGCGTGAGCTAGCCTGTCTCAGCAAGACTCAAGCCAGCTGATGGCCTCGCCTGTGACTCAGCTGGTTGACATTACAGAGTTTTGTACAGAGAAAGGAGGAACAGTCATATTTAAAAAATTAAATATAGTCCATAGTTTTTTCTGTACCCCGCTCACACTCGCCATCACTCTGCTGCACTCTCTCTGCACCACACACTGCTGATGCACACACCTTTTATGTTTTTCCTTCTTTTTAATACTAGAAATGTACCTGGAGCCCACTGTCACTATGCTCATTATTTTAGGTCACGACATATTATATCAAGCTTCCTACAAAGGGGCTAAAAGAACAGCAGTTAGCAAAGGTATACAGTTGTTGCTATGGAGACGATACACTGACGATACACTTAAAGAAATTGCAAGTTTCAGCTCGTCTCGCCGTGTACGTTTCATCTTAACTGAGCTTGAGAATTTTTGTTTTTTCAGACCTTTGTTGTAATCATTAATACTGTAATTTAACCTTGATAATCTTGTCAGAACTGTATTAAATGAGACCACGAACTGCCTCAGCTCCTTTCATTGACATTTACTCACACATGCTTGACTTTTCTATTGTTTAGAGTCATGATTCACATTGTCTCCCAGTGCCATGAGGAGGGCTTGGAGCACTACCTGAGATCATATGTGAAGGTAAAATTCACACGCTGCATAACCACAGCTCACTTCTCTACATTTTGGGTTTGCACTGATGGATTCTCTGCATGTGTCTGATACAGTTTGTGTTCAAGACTGAGCCGTACACGTCCTCCACCAACCGATCGGTGCATGAGGAGCTTGCCAAAGCCATGACTGCTATCCTGAAGCCCTCCACCGACTTCCTCACGAGTAACAAGCTCCTAAAGGTAGCAGATTTGTCCTTTTTTCTGAAGGATTACAAGATGTCTGATTATAACTGACATGAATTTCCTCTTTATTGTTCTGTGGTGTTTGTCTGCCCTGCAGTACTCCTGGTATTTCTTTGAAGCCTTAGTCAAGTCCATGGCTCAGTACTTGATTGAAAGCTGTAAAGTGAAGGTAAGTTTGCCGCGGGGCGTCTGCTCCTGTCTGCCTTATTACAGCTTCAGTAGTTTACAACATGCCAAGTCTTGTGGACAGCCACAGCACCACAGTCAAAATATCATGTATCCGCAGTCTGTCCCACACGGTTGTGCAATTTAATTGGCTGCATTTGTTCATATCCCATAAGAAACCACATCCCTGTGTTTAACCTCCTCTGGCATTATGCAGAGGCCGCAGTGGAGGAAAGTAAATGCTCCTTAAGAGCAGTCATGCCACTGTGGAAACCCTGAAGTCTCAGTCAGAGTTCAAGGCTGACAGCAATCTTTATTTTTGTTACTGCTATCAAATCCTGTAAAAAGACCACTTGTTTCTACTAAAGATAAGTATTTAAAAATAAGGTGCAAATGTAAACTATTGATATTTGACTACTGATGGTTCTAAAGTTGCATTAATAAGTGGAATACAAGCATAAAATTTGGAAGGGAGTATCATAAAAGTAGCCAAATCAGATTCTGCGGCTTATTGCCACTCTATTTTAAATTATTACCCATAACATCCTCGAAGAGACTGAACAAAAATTACTGTACGCAAGAAAAAGTCTTATAAAATAAATATTTTTCAGGCCCCTTACGATATATATTTCTGTCTGACTTTTACAAAGATAACCTCATAGTTCATAAGCTGCAGTTTGAGCTCAAGATGAACTTTCTAGGTCATGTTGAAAATTCTGTGGCTAAAATTCTTCATCAAATTCTTGTTTTCCCATTTGGAGAAAAATAAATGAGGTCATTATATTGATTGGCATAAAATAAACTACAGTGCCCATATTTATATTAATACAGCAACAAGATCTCAGTGCAACATTGTGGCTTATTGATGTGTTTTTGACAGTTTTTGACAACAAAGCAGCTCTATGGCAGAGAGAAATAAACTCTATCAGGCTTTGGCTATGAAAACAATGCTTGACATTCATACATTTTTGGTTTTGTTCTTTTCATCTGAGAAAATCCAGAATAATAAAAAAAAAACTTATCTCTCAAACTGATGTGTGTTTTGCTGTATGATGACATTTGGACAAACATCCGTGCTTCGACCCTCAGCTGTCCAGGAATCAGCGCTTCTCAGCATCCTTCCATCATACTGTGGAGACTCTGGTCAACATGATGATGCCACACATCACTCAGAAATACAAGGACAACCTGGACGCCGCCAGGAACGCCAACCACAGCCTGGCAGTCTTCATCAAGGTCAGGAGCCACAGTCACTGCATCATGGTCTCAAGAGCACCATGTTTTCTGTGAGTGTGTGTGTGTATTTTCTTCTTATTTGCTATAAATAATAACAGTGTTGGTTTCTCACATCCCTCTGTAGCGCTGTTTCAACCTGATGGACAGAGGCTTTGTTTTCAAGCAGATCAACAACTACATCAACTGTTTTATGCCCGGAGACCCAAAGGTACATTAACAATAGAAACAAATCATCTGACAGGTTGTTTGTGAACTGCTTCACATGTTTTGGGACAATAAAGTGTTAGACTGTCGTACTAAAGTTGTCTCGCTGCTTTTCTGTTGTTTTCTAAATGCAGACGCTGTTCGAGTTCAGGTTTGAGTTCCTGCGTGTCGTGTGCAACCATGAACACTACGTCCCCTTAAACCTGCCCATGCCATTCGGAAAAGGAAGGATACTGAGATTTCAAGGTGGGATGATAATAAAATGTGAACAAACGCCAAATCTTATGGCAGTTTACTGAAGTGCAGCTGTTCTTAAAACTCAAAAACAAAACAAAGTGTTTTTCTGCTGAAACAACCACAAAAAAATTCTTCTTTTTGTATTCTTAATTGTAATTAAATAGTAATTAAACTTTTTTTGTAGTTGAAACAGTCTTTACTTTTATAGAACCTACTCTGTTTTTTTTTCTGTTCCTCACTCAGCTGTATCTCAACATGATACGGTGGAGTCATGTGATACTCCAGTAGGTAGGTGCAAGGCTGAGCTGCTCGCATGTTGTTTCCAAAAAGAAAGCAGACTTCAATCTAATCATTCATAATGACCAGAACGGGTAAAATGATCCAAAATCTGAACTCGAATCAGTTATTTTCCAGTTCAACTGTATCACTGTTGGTGTGGTCAGCTTTATCTGTCCTTTTCAAGACTTGGCACTGAAAAATGATACTTTTAGTAATTTGCAGGTGTGTATCCTGTGAATAGAAGCTGAGACTGGCTCTTAAGTGGGTAATTATGTGTGTGGGTATTTTTCTGTCTTACAGTGGCTCAGAGTTTGGATAAAACTGATGTTTGATTTGATCTCAGTCATTTGGGGGAATCTTTTGGGGGGGGGAGCTGTACGCTTTATGCTCTTGAATAATGTTGGACCATCTGGGAACAGCTGCCACTGTTTAGTCTTGAGCTTTAATCCTGTTTGTCTTTTTCTACAATGATCACTGCTGATGTGGATCAGCAGCTCAGTCACACAGACTGAATCTCTCAAACATAAATTCCAAGCTTTGCTCTAATCTGTTTTTGCCTCACATAGATCGTTAGATGAAATTCAACATGAATCATTTATAAACAATGGAAATATTTGCATTGTTCAGCAAGTTTTAATGCTGTCAATAACTTGCTCACTGTCCTGATTTCTTGTTATTAATGTCTTTGCTGTTTGTCACTTCATCTCCTTTCACCTCTCCGTCTGTTAATCCTAATCTCGTCATCCTCCTCTTCCTCCCCTCAGACCTCCAGCTGGATTACTCGCTGACAGATGACTTCTGTAAGAACCACTTCCTGGTCGGGCTGCTGCTCAGGGAAGTCAGTGCAGCTCTGCAGGAGTTCAGGGAGATTCGTCAGATAGCCATCCAGGTGCTGAAGAGTCTGATGATAAAGCACACGTTTGATGACCGCTACACCTCCAAAGTAAGCAATTCTCCTTTTTTTTCCTCTGTTCTCTCTTACATTTCCACTGCGCTTCAGTTTCTAATGTGGGTGTGAGATGTTTAGAAATTCTGGTAAGAGATTTATTTATGTTGCAGAGCCAGCAGGCCAGGTTGGCTACACTGTACTTGCCCTTGTTTGGTCTGCTCCAAGAGAACGTCAACAGGCTGAATGTGAAGGAAGTGTCACCGTTCACTATCAACCACTCCAACAATGTAAGGGAGCCACCTAGTGGCTACTTCGTAACATTTTTATGTATAATCCACAACTTTCATGTATGTCATAAACCAAGAAAAAAAATATATATAAAGTTGAAGGTGGTGTCAGACTCTCCATTAAGAAGACAAAACATGCACTCCATGTCTGATAAAAATAAATAAATAAATAAAGCAGATACATTATATCTTCTTTTAGTTCATTTTTTCAGCCTGGACTTAAAATGTAATGTGTATTCTTTAAAGCAAAACATGAGAATTATTTCTTAGCTATCACCATTCCAAACTAAATTACTATACAAAAAGACAGTCTGTTAATTTTAATGACTGACCAGAGACTTTCAATCCTGCATTTGGAGTGAAATTCAACATCATATATAATAAGAATGAAGCACTTCTGCCCAGAATCACTGTAGTTTAAGACCTAAGGATCCTCTATAAGACCTGCACCCTAACACATTGAGTTATTTTTACTGAGTAAATACAGCTTGTTATAGTAATGTGTGTTTGTATCTCTAAAACGGTTTTTTCCTCAGAATGGACGAGAAGATTCACTTCTTACCAACTCATTGATGACACCTCCCAGGTCCAGCACCTTTCTGGACACCAGCTTGCACAAAGATGTTTTTGGAGTCATCTCTGGCACCTGTGAGTGGACAGACGAAGCAGAAGAAGGAGACGAAAAAGGGGAAATTTTGTGTTCATATTAACATAAAACTGCTCCTTGTTTTTGTTTTTGGCAGCTTCACCTCACACGTCTTCAACCCCAAACATTAACTCCGTGCGCCACGCAGACTCTCGTGGCTCCCTCATCAGCACTGATTCTGGCAACAGCCTGCCAGAGAAGAACAACGACAAGAGCATCTCTCTGGACAAGGTACAGCTGAGAAAACACTGCCAGAGGCCTGTAAAGTCATTTTATACAACATTTATCAGCAATCAAACTTAGGCTTCCCATCAGGCATATCAGAGGCCCCCCTTCTTATAACAGAAGTACTTGGGAAAGTCTCCCCTTGTTAACTTGTGCCATTAAATCCCCCCCACCTTACCTGTACGGCTGGTCGTGGCAGACGGAGAAGTTTGTACGGAGACACTCTATCAATGTCCTGCGCTTCTTTTCGGAGACTGAGGAGACCATGCTCTCAGTGCGCACCAAGCGTGTCACCATGGACTTCTCCCTGCTCTCTGTCCCCTGTGTGCCAGAGAGCGCCCTGCAGCCCAGCAGTTCACTTCAAGTACAAAACGCCTCCTTCCCTTCACACAGTCATCCTGCTCCCTAGGAGTGTCCCACCTGGGAATGTTAGAGTGTGTGTGTATGTGTGTGTGTATGTGTGTGAGCATCCTAATCCTAAGCCCTTTCTTTGCCGGATGATTCTCAGGCTTAATGACCTGCAGGGGGCCTCGCAGAGTTTGTCTCTGCTTTATTTCCAGATGTTGATAAGCATGCACGCCTCAGGAATTTCTCACTTTGGAGTTCCTCTCATGTGTGCTGTGTCATTTTTGCTTTCACTGACAGACAACCTCGAACAAAAACTGAGAAGAAATATAAACTGAGAAGTTCAGGTTTTCAGTGTGTGTGATGTTGTGTGTCTCATTTTCTGTTGAAGCTGTTTTTATTTGTGATTTGTGGACATTTTATTACAATGTCTGCAGACGCATAAAAGAAAAAGGAGGACACCCATAAGTAATTTACACGAACTATCAACCCAAACTGTTCTTCTCTTAAAAATTGCATAAAAATAGCAGATTTTTTTTTTTTTTTTTACCACAATTCAGGAAAACAAACCTCAGCCTGGAAGTTGCCCTTTCTCCAAAAACACCCGTTATGAAGCCAAAGCTGTAGCTTCATGCTTTCCATTAAGTCATCCCCAGCCAGTTTCATGGTCTAGACTAACTGCTGGCAAAGGAACGTGCTTGGTGTATGGCCAACCCCTTGCTGTGGTAGAGCTGCTGCTTTGGTTCTGTTTCCTCGCTGCTCTCTGCCTCAGCTGGGAGGAATGTTGTTGTTTTTTCTCTTCGACGCATAGAGCCCTGCAACTTCTGAGTGTCTGGGTGAATGAATCCACTAGTGTAGCTTGACCACTGTGATCCCAGGCTCGCAGAAAACTCTTATTAATAACACCATAACCACTTGTAAAGTCCCTTTTTATATAGCCTTAATTATTTTTTTTAAATGCAACACAGTGCCCAGGACACAAATCAACTCTCTGATGTTTAGACGTCAAACTTTTAGCACAAAACAGGATGTAAACTTTGCAAGATAATCTTAAAATATTTTGAATTGCTTTTTTTAAATGCCCTTTGTCTTTTAGAATACCAAAATAAAAACCGTCCATAGTGTCAGTATACAGTTCTTTGGTTTATTTTGAGGCAACAGAGCAGCCAGACATGATAATATATTTGTGTGCCTGTGCCTGACCGGAGTCTTTGTCCCTTTAGAACCAGCCAGCTTCAGCTCTGGGTGGTTCCCTCCTGCGATGTGATAAATTGGACCAGGCAGAGATCAAGAGCCTCCTCATGTGCTTCTTACATGTGCTGAAAAGCATGTCCGAGGGTAATAACTCTCTCCATCTCACTCCATCTCTCTCCTGCTCTGTCTAAAGATCTAAACTTGCTATGATGCGTAAATATTGTGTTCACTTATATGTCTACAATCCAAAAAAAAAAGTCTCTTCAACATCAATCTCTGTCTCTTCTAGATGCTTTGTTCACATACTGGAACAAGGCTTCAGCCGCTGAGTTAATGGACTTCTTCACTTTAATAGAGTAAGATATTTTTGATTGCTTTCTTAAAAATGTTTACTTCATAAGTTAAGCTAAAAAAATTTCACTCTGACTGACTTTTTTACTCACATTTTCTCTCAGAGTGTGCCTCCATCAGTTCAGATACATGGGGAAGAGATACATCGCAAGGTAATGTTGGTGTCATTATCTGAATGCAATGTATGCCTGCCTTTCTTTTAAAGCTTTTAACTTAAATTATCATTCAGCTGAATTCTTGTTGAAGGATTTCTGACTTTTAGTACAATGGTTCCCAACTTTATAGCCGCACATACCCCCCACCCCCACCCCCACCCCATTAAGCATTTATCAATAGATAACAAGCAGTATTTCATTATTTCTCCATTATTGTTAGCTTTTCGACTATTCATCCAATACTTTACGCCAACATTTTAAATTCACTACTTTTGCTTTCTTTTTAAATCATTTATGCTTGATTTTAAGCTGGAAACTGGTGATGCATTAATTTACTTTCAGCCAAATATTTCAAACAATTAACCATTCATTGACAGTTTATTCAATACTCAGGACAATTATGTAGCCACTTTATTCACTACTTTTAGCTCCATATTTCAACATTTTTTTTTCTTTTAATGTCAACTTTCTACACATTTATAACTTATTTTTATATCACTTTATCTACTAATTACCTTTAGCCTTGTATTTTTACTATATATATCTACTGTTTTTAACTAACAGATTGACTAATTAAACTGCTTATACATTATGTTTAGCTGACTACATTAATGATGGTCTGTTTAGTGAAATTTTGCTAACATGACAAATACTACGATAATATCTGACTATTCATCTATTACTTTTAACTTTGTCAACAGTTCATCTGTTACTTTTGCTAAGGCTCCAATTGTCAATAGATATTATTACCCTAACCTAAACATTTAACCCCTTATCCACCACTTTTAGCTATTTGAACTGTTCATCCATGACTTTTATTTTAATCTCAACTTATCTGTTACTTGACTAGTTAAAACAAATTATAAGAGTTTTCAGTGGTGACAAAGCTTTGCTATATCTGTTCAGATAAAATCTTTGCTGCTGTCCACTCACTCCTGACAACTGCAGAAATAGACTCTTGGGTACCTTTGGTTGGGAATCACTCCTCTATTAGATGGATGGATTGACAGACAAAATATTTTTGATGCAGAACATTATACCGTAGATGACAGTTAAGAGGCTAAATTTTGCCTCAGTTTTAGACCATTCAGTATCAAACGTGTGTGATTGTTGAGGAATGTGACGTGTGAAGCACAATAATTTGACAATGCATAAAATGTATCCAAACACACACACACTGTTTGGGAGCTCTGGCCTTGACTCCCAGAAGGCTTTGGGTGTTCATTCTTTTTAACCTCCCACCACTGTTTCTATCTCTATTCACTTAAATGCTGGCAAGTTTAACGTAATGCAATAAAACCAGGCTCCTGCCCCTTCCTGCTTGGGTAAGACTAAAGGAGGAACTGACTCTGAATGCATGACGTCCTCTCATCCTGTAGAAGTTGCTGTTCTGTGACACAACTACTCACTCTGAATATTACATCTGTTTTTTCTCATTCTTATATGCATGGCATTAGCTGTAACTCGCCGCTCTAATGCTGCTTCTGCTGCCTTATTTAAAATGCATGGCAAACAATATATGGCACAACTTTACTGCATCAGTGCCACAGTTGGTGTATGTGGAAAAGTCACCCAAAAAATGTTCAAATAATGTGATTTTTCTACATCATGATGCATTTCAAATCCCACAAGCTCAATATTTGAATATATCTCATAGTTTAACCCAAGTTGATACACAAAAATCTGCTTTTGCTGATGGTGTATTATTCGACCTAACGTACTTTACTAACTCTGGCTCTGCTACTGGTCATCCATTCATCTAACAGTGTCCTGTTTCCTCATCAGGAACCAGGATGGGGCAGGACCCGTAGCACATGAGCGGAAGTCTCAGACTCTGCCTGTGTCCCGTAACAGGGCGGGAATGATGCATGCCCGCTTACAGCAGCTCAGCAGTCTGGATAACTCATACACTTTTAACCACAGTAAGTGTCCCATACTGTACATTCCATCAAACATCCTTCTTCACCGGGGGATCCTCGCCCTCCTCCTTCTCCACCACATCTTGTGTAGTCTGACTCCTAATGCTTCTCAACATCATCCCTTAATCACTTTCTTCCTCACCCTCTGTTTAAACCCAGACGACATGGGTGCATCATCAGTAAATTAATTCCCACTGCGGCCAAGGTAGCTGTGTAAAGCAACACAATGATTCAATCTAAAGGGTTTAAGCTGCTTGCTCAGTCTGTTTGAATGGGATCATTTAATACAGTTTCTTTGTGTTTTCAGTGTAAGAAAAATTTCAAGTATTCTGGGAATATCTGTAGACCATGGTAAGAATGTATCAGGTTGGCAGGCGGTCAGACTGTTACTGGCTGTGTTAATTTGGTTAAAATCAAGAGCATGCCTGTTTTAACTGAACATTAACTTCTTTTCATTTATCTGACCAGCTCATCCGATCTGAACTTCATTTCATTCTGTGAAAAAAAAAAGGCAATCCATGTAAAATATGAAGGGTTTCATTCCAAAATACTATTTCAGGAAAAGTATGTTTTAAATTCATTTACACATATTAAATATTGGTAGATAAACAAAATGATAGCTGCAGTTTTCAAACAAAATTTGCAGCTCACCCAGGTGTCAACGTTCATTTCATAAAAGATTGAGTGTGTAAGTGATCAACACATTTTTAAATTTGGAATGAAACTTGATCTTTTTCACCATTATTACATTTTTTCATTTTTCAAGCAACAGCTTTGCATTCAAAACTAAGATCTCATATTTTAAAAAAATATGGTATGATATGTTCAAGTTTTGGTTCAAGTGGAGATGAAACAGCTACAGCTCTCTGTTTTGTCTGCTTTAGCTTACAGTCACTCAGACGCAGACGTGTTAAATCAGTCGCTGCTGGAGGCTAACATTGCTACTGAAGTGTGCCTGACTGTCCTGGACACACTAAGTATCTTCATCATGGGATTCAAGGTAACAGACAGAACATGTCACACACATTTACTGTCTTTGAACTGGAACTGTCTTTTCTCAAGTACACAATTTAGGTTTACTGATGATTATGTCAGGTTTAATTAACACAAATTAAGTCAGATTCTGTCATTTCTAAGAGGACACACTCTTCCTTCACAGACTCAGCTGTGCTCTGACCACGGCCACAGTCCGCTGATGAAGAAGGTGTTTGAAGTCCACCTCTGTTTCCTGCGGATCAATCAGTCAGAGACGGCCCTCAAGCAGGTCTTCACCTCGCTACGAACCTTTATCTACAAGGTGTGTCTACAAGGACGTCGGTTCCCTGTCTAGAAACACTTTTTAGTCATTTATCATGGTCTTAGCTGTTTACTGTAGCCGATGACTTATTTATCTTCTCCGCTCTCTAGTTTCCCTGCACGTTTTTTGAGGGGCGGGCTGACATGTGTGCCGCTTTCTGCTATGAGATCCTCAAGTGTTGTAACTCCAAGCTGAGCTCCATTCGCAGCGATGCGGCCCACCTGCTCTACTTCCTCATGAAGAGCAACTTTGACTACACGGGCCGCAAGTCATTCGTCCGGACGCACTTACAGGTGGGGCAGTCCCTCTGTGGCCCCCAGAGAGTGAAAATATAAGCTTTAATGTTCACATTATCTTACCCTAATGTTCTGGGCCTCTGGAGACTCTGGGCCCTGTATGACAGCTTAGAAACATGCTGAACATATTTTGACTACATAACACTTAATATTTTTTCTTATTTTATGAGAGTTGCTAATAAACAGGATATTTTACTGCTGATATGACAGAATTCTACAGTAAATATGTACACACTCACACTCAATTGTACTTCTATACTTGTGAGGATCCATTTTAACATCAGGCACCCCAAAATTTTCCCTTAATCCTAACCTTAACTTCACCCTTGAAGTTAATTCTGAGCCACAAACTGCCCTTTTAAGTTTTATTTAAAGGTGAGGACTAGTAAAAATGTCCTCACTCACATGCTCACACACAGAGTTCAATACTTTTCTACATTTGGACATTTAATAATGTCAGAAGAAAAAAGATGTAAAAGAATTGTTTTATTTTACAATTATTTTTCTTAAAGTTAAAACACATGCAGCATTGGAGTCTATGGAACCTCAAACGATGATAAAATGAAGCCAATGTCAACACTAACACATGGGTTAATAAGATTTAAAAGTTCTCTATTATTTCCTGTCTTCAGGTTGTCATTGCTGTCAGTCAGTTGATAGCTGATGTGATCGGTATCGGAAGCACCCGGTTCCAGCAGTCTCTGTCAATAATCAACAACTGTGCCAACAGTGACAAAACCATTAAGGTCAGGATTCCCTTCATTATTATGCTCTGTTCCAACTTTAACAATAAAAAAATATATTCTTTATTTATTAATAACGTGATCTGCTGCTCTAATGTATATATCTTCTCAACAGAACACGGCATTCCCATCAGATGTGAAGGACCTTACCAAGCGTATCAGAACAGTTCTGATGGCCACGGCTCAAATGAAGGAGCATGATAGAGATCCAGAGATGCTGGTGGACCTGCAGTACAGCCTTGCCAAGTCCTATGCCAGCACGCCTGAACTACGCAAAACCTGGCTGGACAGCATGGCCCGAATCCATGTGAAGAACGGAGACCTGTCAGAGGTCTGTGAGAAGAGCTCCAACCATGTAGCTGAAATGGTTGGACTTTGATATGGTGTTGACCGATCTGACATGTCATTGACCCACTTTATGTCCATATGACAATGTGTCTATACATATACGTTAAATTCTGCCTGGATTCACGTCATATTTGTCCAGGTCATTGAGCTTGGGGGTTGTTTTAAGGGGTGATACTGTCTTAAATCATAATAAATACTATCAACTGTACCTTGCTTATCTTACCTGAGTTGCCGTCTTGTTTATAGGCGGCCATGTGCTACGTGCATGTTGCAGCACTTGTGGCAGAATACCTGCGGAGAAAAGGTGCTTAAACAGTCTTTATTTCACATGCATGCCACACAGCAGCTCAGTTGCATATATTCTATCTAGATCACAACCATTGTAATAGCACTCTCTTTAAAATCTGTCATTATTTTGCTGTAAGAAAGATTGAGGCCAGTTCTTAGAATATTTTCTTGTCTCATGCTCTGTGCAGGCATGATTAAGCAGGGCTGCTCAGCATTCCGTGTTGTGACTCCAAACATCGATGAAGAAGCAGCCATGATGGAGGATGTCGGCATGCAGGACGTCCATTTCAATGAAGTATGTATTACAGTTACTGTTATCACTGTGAATTTAAGAAATAAATATTTATTTGGATGCAGTCTGTTGTTTTGTTCATCAGGGCATTTGTCAAATGAATGCAGTGTTAATGTATTAAGGCATATGATGTTTTTCTGTTGCTCCCCTCTAATCAATTTTATTTTTTTAGTGAATCACCATTAAAAGAACATGTCACTGCTCTTTTAATGTTTCATCACAGATCCAGACTTGCAGGATATCAAATAAATGACAAGTTAAAACAAGCATGACACAGTTTTATAAGTTTAATATAGGACACCATTATTTAATACATCTTGTAACAATAAACCTTTTTTGAGGGAGGCATGGGTTATGATTTTTACAACTTGTCAAACACTTTTATATAGGTAACGTAGGATCAAGGAGGCATTAACTGTGCAATATATTTTCATTGATTTGTAATCACATGAAAAAAAAAATTACTGTGTTCATTTCCTCAGACTTAGACTTTAAAATCAATGTTTTTACACTATTTAATTGACTGCAATCTGCAACCTCACACTAGATGCTGCAAAATCCTTGGACTTGTAAGTTATATTTTTATTTCCACCTTTCTCTCATTGCCTCAGGACGTCCTAATGGAGCTTTTGGAGGAGTGTGCAGACGGACTGTGGAAAGCAGAGCGTTACGAGCTCATCTCTGACATCTACAAGCTCATAATCCCCATATATGAGAAGCGCAGAGACTTTGAGGTACAAGGCAGCTTCATCAGGGGTCTTAATTCCTCGCTTAGGTTGTAATTTTACTATCTACAAATTTCTATCCAATTTTTAACACGGTTTTATTACTTTGCACAGAAACTTGCCCATCTGTATGACACACTGCATCGTGCATACAGCAAAGTGACCGAGGTCATGCACACAGGCAAGAGACTGCTCGGCACCTACTTCAGAGTGGCTTTCTTTGGCCAGGTGGGTTTAGCTCTTGAACAGTTGTAGCATTTTCTGACCACTAGGGTGTTATCTTCAGTTTATAATTCCAAACAGCACAATTGTTTACTTGATTTCTGCACAAAAAAGTATTTTTAAGTATTCAAATTGATTTCACAAAAGAGCATGAGTATTAATTTGGTCACTGTTGATGCAAATTCACACTTAGCATGGGCGGCGCTGAAGGTGTTTTTATTTTGAAAGAGCATGATCACATGCAATGGCGTTTTATGATCCACTCTAATACCCTTTTCTGCTTTTTATCCTCTTTTGAAGGCAGCGGTAAGTTGTGCAGTAGCCTTTCTGAGCAGCCTTTGTGTGATGTTGGTGCTGCTGTAATCCATTGCACTTCTCAGACATAGTTTTTGCTGCTTCGAGTCACAGTAACAATCAGTCACCACAGCTGCTTTCTGTTTTTGGAACTGTGTTGCATGGCGCTCTTTCACTTCTGCACTCATTTCAGTGTTTCTGCTTTTGTGTTACAGATGTAAGATTTTACTTTAGAACTGACCCTCACTGTTGTGTAATGTTGTCGAGTTTTATAAATAACCTGTTTGGTGTGGTTACTTCTGCCTGTTTGCTTTAATAGAGATCCTTGTATTTCTTGACATGATGGTCTAATCGGTGGCGCAGTAGTTTGAATTAGTTGTGTGTTAACTTTATTCATAGTATTTAGGTAGTTCTCATGGAATAACAGTGATTTTATGTTCTGTTGTCACACCACTGTAGCAGTACCAGTTTACTGACTCAGAGGCTGAGGTAAATCCATATGAAAGCAATTGGACTGCTGTGATGTGTTAGGCCGTGTTGTGCTCCTGTGCTAATGCAGTCAGTGTTATCTCACGTGCATTGCTTATCTTGTAGCCCCTTAACTCCCCCCCGTACTCCAGCCTCAGTGTTGTCCTTAACATAGTCGAAACCCCTTAAAGGGATAATGATGAGATTCATCTCTCACTGGGTAAATGCATGGCTTTATCCATCAGTTCATTGGACTTTTCACCATTTACATATAAAACAGCCGACTAATCTAAGTGTTCCCACTGACGATGTAAAATTCGTGCTCCCACCTCTGTCTATTGGTGTTTCTCACATCATTGAACTGACAATAGATGATGTCTTGCAGTGGAGTTTTTCTGTGCTTTGTCATTAGATAGAGGGATGTGTATTTGTGGAGTCTGACAAACCTCTCAGCGTAGAGCTGAGACTTTGAGAGTATTTTACCATTTCATTTTAACAAACTGTTGGAATGACTTCCACTCACAGCCCATGTATGGTTTGACGTGGCATTGTTCGCTCCTTTATATCTTATTATTTAAATACACTGTTTGTTTTCACTCATCTTGGCCATGTTTGATTCTTTAAGGGTTTCTTTGAAGACGAAGATGGTAAGGAGTACATCTACAAAGAACCCAAATTCACTCCTCTGTCAGAGGTATCTCAGAGGCTCCTTAAGCTCTACTCTGACAAGTTTGGACAGGAGAACGTGAAGATGATCCAGGACTCTGGAAGGGTGAGACTTTGTTGATATTTCACCCATGATGAGGCCCATAAAATTTACAAAACATGGCACTAATCTGTTATAATTGCATGTATTTTCTGCAGATTAACCCCAAAGACCTGGACTCCAAGTATGCGTATATCCAAGTGACACATGTCACTCCCTAT
This sequence comes from Ctenochaetus hawaiiensis, assembly GCA_029783645.1. NCBI lineage: Eukaryota > Metazoa > Chordata > Actinopteri > Acanthuriformes > Acanthuridae > Ctenochaetus > Ctenochaetus hawaiiensis. Next base: position 10,438,618 of record JAPZDY010000005.1, read on the forward strand.
CTGGAGGAGAAGGAGCTTGTGGACAGGAAGACGGACTTCGAGAAGAGCCACAACATCCGTCGCTTCGTGTTTGAAATGCCTTTCACTATATCTGGCAAAAAGCAAGGCGGGGTGGAGGAACAGTGCAAACGCAGGACAATACTAACCAGTAGGTAGCCCCATAGCATATAATGTAGATAGTAAAGGATATACAATTAGAACTTGAAGCAATACTCTGACAATTTAGTATTGCAATTCTACAAAATTGGGGGCTTACAAGATAAAGATTTAAAAAAAGAAAGTCAATATTTGTGCAGAAGAGACAGAAATGTACTTTTTCCTTTTTGAGGTAGTATTACGTAATAAAACCTAGCAGTAAAAAAAAACAAGATGATGGTGTTGTCTTCATTGAACTATCTTAAATAATCTTAACTTTGGTTCATCTCTTCCTATGCCTATATATTAAAACATTGATATGAACAGGCATCTAGCACTATAGGGAGGCTGTCTATCAGTTGTTTAGACATTGCATTACTGAGCAGGTCGGCTGCATGAATGAAAGATCTTGATTACATTCTGAACGTGTCAGCTTTTTTGTCTCAGACCTTATCTGTCACAGCTATATTGTTTTATGGCACAAAAGATCCAAAAGTTCAACAATACATTACATTCTTATCTTTATTACTTTTCAGGACATGTTCACTACAGATATAAGTGAATCCTAAGCTCTAAAACCTAGAAAAGCACATCCAAGAAGTATTTAGTCATTAAAATTACAAGCTGTTTACCCACCTCCTCTCCTCTTGGTGTTTCTCCTGCAGCCACACATTGTTTCCCCTATGTAAAGAAGCGTATCGCAGTGATGTATCAACACCACACTGATCTGAGCCCCATCGAGGTGGCCATCGATGAGATGAGCAAGAAAGTGGCCGAGATCAAGCAGCTCTGCTCCTCCAGTGAGGTGGACATGATCCGTCTGCAGCTCAAACTGCAGGGCAGCATCAGTGTCCAGGTGCCTGCTTCGTCAACATTTTGTCAATATGTAAACACACACACACTGGACAGCATAATGAAGTGAATAATAAAAAAAAATGACATGACCTCTACTTTTTCCCTCAGGTAAATGCAGGTCCGCTCGCTTATGCCCGAGCTTTTCTGGACGATGCAAGTGCCAAGAAATATCCCGATAACAAAGTCAAACAGCTGAAAGAGGTCTTCAGGTGAGATGAGATGTCAGCAGCCTTTAATGTGTCTGCAAAAACTGGTTATGATGTTACTTTGTGTAATTCTACTTTAACCCATCTCAAAACTGTTCTTGAGCAGGCATTTTGTGGAGGCATGTGGTCACGGCTTAGGTATCAATGAGCGGCTGATCAAAGAAGATCAACAGGAGTATCATGATGAGATGAAAGCCAACTACAGGGACTTAGCTAGAGAGCTGTCAATCATCATGCATGAGCAAGTAAGTACAGTGACAGTGTGCTTACTTTCTACACCACTAATGATACACCTGTGACTGTGCCACCTCTGCCTCTTGAGACGAGGTTCAACAAGTGAAGTGCCACTCATTACGTGTTTGATAAAATGATTTTATAACACACACCCTGATAACACCGTTCTCTGTTTTTCCCTTGTGCTGACATGAGCAGATTGGATGGTAATGCAAAAAGCACCAGAGTGCAGTAACAACTGAGTAGTTAATTGTTGGTCCAGCCAGGCACAAGCATCTATTCTAAGATGATAGGCTACTTTTTGACATTGGCTAACATTCTGACAGTGTTTTTCAGGGAACATTCCTATAACATTGGCTAACATGCTGATTATGTTTTTCAGGTGACGTTCCCATTACATCGGCTAACATTCTTATAACGTTTTTCAGGGAACATTCCCATTACTTTGGCTAACATTCCGATAATATGAATAGAGAACATCCTCATAACATTACCTAACACTATGATTATGTTTTTCAGGGAACATAACCAAAACATTTTCTAACATTCTGATAATGTGAATAGAGAACATTCCCATAACACTAGCTAACATTCTGATAATGTTTTTCAGGGAACATTCCTGTAACATTGCCTGAAATTCTGACAATGTTTTGTAGGGATCATTCCCATAACATTTGCTTACATCCTGATAATGTGAATAGAGAATGTGGTATATCATGCTATAACCTTATGTGATCTGAAATGGTTTCATTGT
>JAPZDY010000005.1:10440901-10452883 GCA_029783645.1 Ctenochaetus hawaiiensis
ATTCCTATAACATTGGCTAACATGCTGATTATGTTTTTCAGGTGACGTTCCCATTACATCGGCTAACATTCTTATAATGTTTTTCAAGGAACATTCCCATAACATTGGCAAACAATCTGATAATGTGAATAGAGAACATCCCCATTACATTGGCTAACATTCTGATAATGTTATTTAGGGAACATCCCCATAACATTGGCTAGCATTCCAATAATGTTTTTCAGGGAACATTTCTATAACATTTCTAAAGCTAAGGTCCATTCCCTGACCATAATTGCTCTTACTAAATAGGCAAAGTTATCTGATAAGATCCCAGACAGACCTTATCTTTTTATTCTTGCAGTAAATAAGGATTACTTTAACACACAGAACGCACGTCCACTGTCCATCAGAACTGCTCACCCTCGCAGGAATGTAACTCACTACCAATTTTTTTCTTGATTAATGAATTATTTGGTCTGCATAATTTCAAAATTTGGTGAAAAATATTCCCAGCAATAGCTTAAGTATCGTATTATTATTGTTGCTGTTATATAAATACAGATATAATATTATAACTACTTGAATATGAATGTGATAGCTCTATAAACTACTCCCCCACCATTACTATTATACTTCCACTTTTCTCTTGCTTGTCTTTGCTTGTGTCTGTATTAGCACGTTCTTGTGTTAGGGAGGAGATTAAGGGCCCTTAAAAAGTATTTGCACTAGTGCCCAGATGTCTTGTTTGGTTTTGACCAAACATCTGAAAACCAAAAACATTTAGTTTCTTTTAAAATAAGACAAGCAGAAGCAGCAAGTACTCACTGGGCTACAAAATTTTTGTCATTTTTGCATCAAAATTCGCTGAAAGGATAAATAGCTTATCAAAGCAGTTACCAATTAATTTTTATGTCAATCAACCATACAATTTATCGCATAATTGCTTTAGTTTTGCTCTTGATATTTCAAGAAAAAAATCAGAAACCCTATTACTCTTTCTCTCCTGTAAACACAGCTGATGCAGAAGCTGACTAGACCAACAATAACTTACAGACTGACATGTATTTTCTCTGCATGTGTGTACAATATGCATGTATGCATGAACGTCAATGCACTTGCACTTACATTTGCCTGTGTATATGTATTTACATGCACATGAATTTGTTTGCTTAAGCCTTTGCGTTGAGTTTTGTAAATTCATACAAACACAAATATGTCTTAAATTTTAGATGATTTTCTGTTGATGTTATGTGGATTGTTTGTTTTTACTTACTTGTTTTCCATTTTCTGTATCTTTTGATATTAATGAGATGCACCTTAAAGGAATAGTTTGCCATTTTTATAAACCACAAATATTTGCTTGATGAGATTTTGATGTGAAAAGTGAAGCTCTTAAATGGCGGTATGATAACTATAAGGCTAAAGTCAGCATGCCTGTTAGCATAGTTTGGCTTAGATTAGTTTAGCTTACTTTAGCTTATTTTAGCTTACCATAGCTTAGTGACAAGACTGGAAACACACTGAAACAGTTTGCCTAGCTCTGTCCAAAGGAAACAAAACCTGCCCACAAGCAACTCTAAAGCGAAATAACTAGCATGTTGTATTATCTTTGTTTCTATCTGTTTTATATGTGAAAAACCTTAAGTGGAAAAACAATGATTTGCCAGTAGAGCCAGGCTAGCAGTTTCCACCTATTTCCTGATTTTGTCCTGAGCTAAGCTAACCCGCTGCTGACTGTAGCTTCATATTTACTGTACAGATGTGTGGATAGTAATAGTCTCATTGGACTTTCAGCAAGAAAGGAAATATTTTTCAAAAATGTCAAGCTATTTTCTCAAGCAAAAACTTCACTTAAGGAAATAAGGTATCTAAGATGGTATTGTTAATATTTGTAATTATCTCATTCTCTCTCCTTCCGCAGATCAGTCCTGTGGAGGATGGCATGAAGAGTGTTCTTCCAGACTCACTTCACATCTTTAATGCCATCAGCGGCACCCCAACCAGTGCCATTATCCAGGGCATCTCCAGTTCTTCCTCTGTGGCGTGATGCTTGCCTGGGTCAACCTCGAACTCAGCGCCCTCAAAACTTGCTTACCAGGCATGCCAGTGATGCCATATTGTCAGCTCTAAAACCCCCGATCCTGCTTCAGTCAGCTTAAAGGGAAATGGACAGAAGCACAGACAACTTTGAACACCTCTTACCTTTCTCAGTGAACCATGACCAAGGCAAAGGACCTATATAGTGTATAAACGGTATGGTAACTGTGTTCAATGTAGCCAATTTAAATTGTGTTGAGGTGAAGCCTGATCAACAAGAGAGAGGATCATGCAGGAGAGATGACAGACTTTTGCCAGAAATAAAGTGTGTGATGAGACTTATTCTGTATACTTTCTGGCTTGTTTCTACCCGAAAAGACTGGGCAGTGTTTTCCATGGAAGCATTCCTTTTGGGATCTTTAACATGCATGTCATTACATCACACCCACCACCCTTCCAAAAGCCCATTTTTGTTTATTTTAAAAATGTGTCACATTGTGTTTTTGTATGTACAGTATTTCACTTTTATAAGCCACTGTATTGATGTCTTGATGAACAGTATATGCTGCATACATCAACACTCATCTCCCTGTACATGAAGTTATATTTCTAGAAAAATGCAAATTTGCGTAAGGGCCTCCTGTGACTCATGTTAGCATTCAACCTTAAATCACTTCAATGTCTTAGCATTTTTAAATATTTAAAGCCATTGCATACAAAATTATAATCCAAGTTGTTTATTACTGTATATAAAAAAAGGAGTGTGTGCAATATTTGCAAAGTATCTTGCTGTTTGGGGCTCATACACTGTAAAGATGATGTTCACCTTGTTGCCAAAGCAATGAGGTGTGGAACCAGACACTGCGCCTACTGTGGAAGTAATATGAAGCTTTACCATTTTAGTGTTCATTGAAATGTTCAAGAAATTGTTTTATATTTGGGAAGCGACGGGGGTTTTTTTATTTTTATTTAACGCAAAGTCACTGTTCTGCTGTAAACAGAAATGTTCCCTAATGCTTTTCTTTTAAATAAAATACACTCATTTCTCTGCACTTATACTTATGTATACTTTTTTTTTTTCCACATTGATTAAAGATTATTCTTGTTTAATAGCTACATTTGGTTGAGTTGTGAAATCCTTGGAAATAAATACATTTTATGAGATGTCAGGGACCGGATATAGCTGACTCCCTATCAGCTATATCTCGTGTTTCCACCCGTCATAAAAGCAACAAGGTCAGCAGACAGAAGACCTATCAGGAGCTAATAAGCAGCAGTATTACGCAAAACACTCCCACCCTCATAAGTAACGAGTGAAGGATCTATTATCAAATGCTCTCAATCTCAAGGGAATATCAATCTGCACACAAAGGAGGCAGCAACTCCACTAAAACATCATGACAGGTGAGTTTGCAAATACCTTTTAGAGTTGTTGTTTTTTTTTTAAATTAAAATCCACAAAAGTTTGTATTATGAAGCGGGGGTGCAGATACCTGAGGGACAAATCAGGAAAATAAAAAAATTGTTAAACACTCAACTGCTGCCATGTTTTTTACTGAAATATTGAGAGAAAGAAATGTAAAAAAAAAAAAAAACATTTAATAGAAGTAGTTAGAAGGCAACTGTATTTTTCTTTATTCATGAAATCCAGCAGTTTGTTTCAACTAGTTTCATCTTGTGCGCAGATAAAGAGGATCTCAAGACAGAGAAAAGGGGGAAAGGGAAGGTAAAGTACTTAATTTATTATTTATTAGATGGTCATTCAGTTATTATTTTGATTACCTGTTGAGTCTTAATGTTGACTAATAATTCAAAGGAACAAAGAAACCATCCCAGTATACAGTTCACTGAATTAATTTTTATAAGTTTGCTGAGTATCAAGTGCTAAGTCAAATGTTTAGGTACCAATATTTTATGTAAGTATCTCACTACATTAAGAGGAAAACTTTGTACTTTACACTCTTAATTACATAAGTACATTTATCACAGAGTGTAGTTACCTCCCACAGCAGTTTATACAAGCTAGAACTTGACCAACTACAACATTAAAATACTACTTACACGTTAGTGCATCAATTGTGATAATTTAATTATATAATATGACACTGGCATTAACTATTGTGCATAATGAGCCCTTTTGCTTTTGATACATAGTGCATATTTTGTTACAAATACATCTGTCTTTTGTCTTCTGATTGAATGCAGGACATTAGCTCATAAAGGACTGAGAAGGATTGTATTATTATCTAGATACTTTCTCTATTATTACTGAATACTGTGCTGTTGTTTCTATTATTAATCAGAGTAAAGCGGTGTGTGGCTACCCCCTCAGCATCTTCTTCATTGTTGTAAATGAATTCTGCGAGAGGTTTTCCTACTATGGCATGCGAGGTGAGAATATTAATCATAAAAAATATATGAATGTGTTTCCTTTTTGTAAGCAATATATATTGTCCTTCAACTAAAGGTCTTGCTGGAGATTTTATGGACTGTGGGACCAAACATTTCAGGGTTGCAGCTATGCAGTTAATGATTATATATTTTTTGTAAAATAAGAGAAGCATTGGTCTCCCCTGCTTGTCCACAGCTGTCCTGGTGCTGTACTTTACGAACTTCTTGCACTGGAGCGATGACTTCGCCACCTCCATCTATCACGTCTTTGTGGCCCTTTGCTACCTGACGCCCATCCTTGGGGCCATTGTGGCCGACTCCTGGTTGGGGAAGTTCAAGTAAGTGGTTGCCTTGAGTTCCTTTGATTTAATGCATGAAGAATTTAAAAGTATGCAAGTTGTTTGAGAGCAGGTTCATCTTACAGTGCTGGAAAGTTATAAAGTACATTAACTCAAGTACTGTATTTTACATGAATATATACATTTGAACATCTGTGAAAAATAGTTACTTTTCCACAATATTTATTAGATGAACAAAGTGACTTGTCAGTACTAGTATACTTGTTTGTTTTTTTATTTTTTATTTTTTAAGTTTAGCTTTTAAATGGCATTTCATTCAATAACATTTGGCTGCTGAAGGAACCAGCCCACCCTTTTCAGCTAAAGCATTTTCTAGTTTCTGGATATGTTTTAGAAATCTGAGTTGTTTGCAGTTTCAGCAAAGATGGATTTCCCCTCCAAACCTCTCAGATGGTTTTATTTAAATACTGTTTGAGTTTTAAAGAGGTAAAATGATGTAAAATTCGACACACACAAAAAAAACAAAGATTAAGTCCAAAGTCTTGGGGCCAGATAATCAGACTGGGAACCCATGGCAATGACCAGCTAACTGTTTATGAATTCTACAAGTGAAACATAATAACATAACATACAGAGCAGTCTTTGTTTCTGCAGACCAAGCATTTTTACTTTTGGAACCTAATGTACTTTTTGCTGATAATACTGATAAAGCAGAATGTTTACTTGGTGTATTTTAAAGTTGTTGCATCTTTGGATCTGAGTACTTCTTTCACCACCACTATCTCTCTCCTGCTGCCTTTTACAGGACCATCATCTACTTATCCATTGTCTATGCAGTCGGACAGGTTTTAATGGCTGTCAGTGCAGTCCATGACATCACCGACACGGACAAAGACGGGACACCAAACAACATGACCTTTCATGTGTGCGTTTCTATTCTACTACTGAAATAATTGAGTCAAACTCAGGGATGTGGGTTCTTTTCATCATATATTTCTTCAGTACTCTCTGATCACACACATGTTCCTCTTCCCTTTCAGTGTGTTGTCCATGGTTGGTCTCTTCCTCATTGCTCTGGGTACTGGTGGCATCAAACCTTGTGTTGCTGCTTTTGGTGGAGACCAATTTAATGAGAATCAGGTAAGAATATTACAGCCTGAGTTTTCTTCTGGTGGTAAACCTTTGGGGGTGACGGTGGCATTCAACATAAAACCGCATCGTGCCTAGCTTAAAGACTTCATACTGGTTGCTCTGTGAGGCTGTTAGCTGTTAGCCTTAGGCACAGTGGTGTTTTGACCTAAATGTTACTGTACTGACATGCTCACACGGACAATGCTAACATGAAGAAGTTTTTCAAATTTAACCACCATCTTAGCTGTAAACATGCTCACACCGACTAACACTAAACACAAAGTACAGCTCAGACTCGTCAGAAGGTCATGAGCATTGCTGACATTTAATCATAAACTTAAGTATCCAACTAATTAAAATTTGGATCCATTGATGCTGTCAGATGAAAGTAGAGGTGAATTTCCATCAATTTCGCACATCAAAGTCTGCTCAAAGGTCTCAGGGAGGACTACTGATTATGAAAAAAAATATTTCCAGCCTCTTGTCGTCATGGAGGGAGTTATTTGAAGTATGACAGGCTGCCTTAAGTGAAGTAATTTGCATGAGTCATGGATGGAATGCTAAATCGGTTGGGTACAATTTGAGGATATCAGTGTAAATCTTGCTCTTGATGATATCGGAGGAAAAAATTATCAGGCTACTAAAGTCGTTAGAATATATCCTTTGAAGACTAGAAATGTTTGTGCAAAATTTCATGGCAAACCATCAAATAGATGCTGAGGCATTTACTTAAGTCTGGACCAAGATGGTGGAAGGACAAACTTACATGATCATCCCTTGAGCCATGTGGTCATAAAGGCTAAAATATCTCTAGTCTCTATCACTGGATATCATCACAGATATTCATCATTTCTTTGGAAACAGTTACACATCATATTCAGCATTGCACAACCTGCGTGCATAAAACACAAGATAATAAGTCACTTATTTGTTTCTCTGTGCAGGAAAGGCAAAGGAGAACTTTCTTCTCAGTATTCTACCTGTGCATCAACGGCGGGAGTCTCCTGTCAACCATTATCACTCCAACCATTAGAGGTAGATATGAGTAGAACATAAAGTTTTATCATTATCAGTGCTGTAAACTGCGACGGTCCTAAGATGACTTTAATTTGATTGTTGGAAGTTTGATGTCAGCTGTTTTTCTCCATCTGCAGCTACAGAATGTGGCATCCACACTCGGCAGGAATGTTATTCTCTGGCCTTTGGTGTCCCTGCAGCTCTAATGGTGATTGCACTCGGTATGTCTAAACAATATGGAGACTTTAATTTCATACAGAAAACAGAAATGTGAAGATGTGGTATATTTACTATGCACTGATAATGATGATGTGCCTGTGATGTTTCTAACAGTGGTGTTCATCGTTGGAAGTGGTATGTACTACAAAGCTGAACCACAGGGAAATATCATGCTGGATGTGTGTAAATGTATTGGGGTAAGTCTGATAAACATCATTTGCATCAACACCTGCAATAATGTGTAACAACAATTTGTGTAACATGTTTCTCCTTCTCTTTAGTTTGCAATTAAAAACCGCTTTAGGCACAGAAGCAAGCAGTACCCAAAGAGGCAGCACTGGATGGACTGGGCAGAGGAAAAATATGATGTAAATTTCATTTCTTTTACTTCTCTAAAGTTTTTTACAAGCTGCTTAATCAGTGGAATAATAGCAACTTGTTTGATGTCTGTCTGTGCTGCAGAAACTCCTTATTGCTCAAATCAAAATGGTGCTGAAGGTCCTCTTTTTATACATCCCGCTTCCAATGTTCTGGACCCTCTTTGACCAGAAGGTATTTTAAAACTTCTCCACCTTTTCAAAGGCAACATCACCTGTTGGTGGTGGAAACTGTGCTAAACTCTGAATTTCTATTAAAGGGCTCTAGATGGACTCTGCAGGCGACCACCATGGATGGCAATTTTGTAAGCGTTTTAATGAGACCAACTGTAAATACATTTTAATTAAGTAAAGCAATTTTTTACTCTTCTAATAATGTCTCTGTGTCTGCAGGGTCTACTTGTTATACAGCCTGATCAGATGCAGGTAAGTTAAGAGAATTTAATCATGATATCTTGGACCAATGTACCTCAGTTTATTTTGAGAAAATTCACTGTCATTTTTTTTTTTTTTTGAAAGACTGTCAACCCCATCCTGATCCTGACCCTGGTGCCCATTATGGACAGCATAATCTACCCTCTGATCAAGAAATGTGGCCTGAACTTCACGTAAGTACTGTTGTAACTTATTATGAGTAAGCTGTGGGGCACACACAGTTTCTGTTAATCAGTCCTTTATTGAAAATCATAGGAATAACATCTGTCTGTTGTCTGCTTAATGTCTGTTTGATTGGTACAAAGTGCAAGAACATTATGTACAAAAGAGCTCAAAATCTGTTTATTATCTCATGACACTTACTACAAGACACAGTCACCTAACAAGAAACATTTCAGAGAGATAAGTGCTTAATTTCAAGCATAACATCCACAGACAGTATCTAGTAATTAGTAGATGGAGCCGCTACGATGTAAAAAATGTTTGAAGCCTCAAGTTTGGCCATATGACTTTTGCTATCTTATTTTCTTGGAGCCAGAAATGACCATATTTGGATGAGAGGGTGGAGCTGGTGAGGATACATATTGCTACCTGTGTGATGCCCATCAGACAGCTAAGAGCTGCTGTGACTCAAAATGGCCATGCCCATAGTTACGCATAACTTAAAACAAAGTTCTGCAGAAAAAAACTCACATTAGACCACAAGGCCGGTGTAACTTAACACAGAATCTGCCTCACTATAAATATGTTTATGTTAAAAAAAGCTGATATTACTTTGTTTCATGGAAAGTGGGTTATTTGAAGCTGTAATTCTCTCACACTTTGCACAAATCCCTAATGGAACTTAATGTGAATTCCACAGACCTCTGAAGAGAATGACAGTCGGGATGGTTCTGGCAGCTATAGCTTTTGTCTGCGCTGCTTTGGTTCAGATTGAAATTGATGTAAGTAGATAAAAGTTACCATTATTGTGTCCTTACAAACTGTACAACAGACATAATTTGGAGATTAAAAACACTAAGTGCTTATTTATACTTCTTACACATTTTCAGAAAACATTGCCCACCTTCCCATCAGCCTCCCAGAGTCAGTTGAAATTACTTAACATGGGCAGCAATGAAGTGACAGTTAAACTTCCTGACAATGAACCGGTGGTACTTCCTGCAGGTCAGGTATGTCCTCACACAATACCACAAACTTTTACAGAACTGGGACTTACATCTTTAAAAACTCAGTGAAAATGAGTTGCATGAAATCCAAAATGTCATCGTTAAAGTAATGGAAATTTGACGGTATGCTTATGTAACCCTATATGAGATGTTTAGTCTGTTTGCTTCAGCTTTTAATTACATTCAAGGTTTTTTATCACAAGGCAACTGCCTCTCAGATAGGGACTATCTGCTTGACTGCCCTTTTTCAGACAGTTAGCTTGAACTTGGGAACAGTCTGTCATGGCAGTATTCTTTTTTGAACACTTTACTTATACATTTTCTTTGATAGTAACACAATATTGTCGCCAAAAATGGCAACCAGCAGGTGGTCATGACCAGTAAACATAACACAAAAAAGAGGTCAGCTGTAGGGTATAAACAATGTGTATGTATTCTTTGTGCTCAGAGAAAAAAGAAAAGGAAAAAGAGAAAGGCAGAACTTTGACAAATTAAAAACCAGTCTTAATACCAACTTGTATAAACACATAAGTTCTCAAGCTACTGAAAAACAGTTTCTCTGCATATTCGATAAACAGTCTCCTGGTTTCAGTCATAATTCCTCAGTAAGCCTCTCAGGGTAAATCTCAGCTTCTCTATTTTAAGACACATCTTAAACTTCTTTGCTCCACCATATAAAAGAGGGGGGGAAATGGACTTCTGGGAATATTCTGTGTATGTAATAAACTGTCCTGATTAACTGTCCAACAACTGTCCCCTCCAAAAAAATGTAAAAGTTTGACTGAAACAATTTTCTTCATCAGTCAGTTGCAGAATCATCTGTGCTCTGTGCTGATAATTTTGCTAAAGCTCATTAAATACACAAAGACAAGTCCTGCGTTCAGTCTTTGTTTTCAGATTTCCATCACAGTGCATGTATTCATACCACAGTGTTTGTAAAGTTTTAACAGTTTCCTTGTTTTGCAGGCCAGTCATGATTTCTTCATGTTTGAAGCAGAAAACATCAGCATTTCAATAGGAACAGGAACAGGAAGCCCTGAAGTGACAAACACTTTTACCTTGGATAAGGGACAGCGTCACACACTTCTCGTTCCTTCAAACATCATTAATGAATGGATGTTGGTGAGTTTGAGGCACAGAATAATGAAAACAAAGACACACACAAAGGCCTTTAATGGTTGAATTCATTAATATCTTATTTCCTCAGACTGATGATTTGACTTCCAAACCAGAAAAAGGCAGAAATTTAATCCGGTAAGTTTAACAGCAAACTTTAACTAATAGTATATAGTTGAAAACGATTTAATTATCTGTTGTACATATACTGGCTGTCAAATTTCCTGGCCATAATGTTTTTGCTTATGTACCTATTTCAGATTTGTGAATGGAATGAGTAGAACAGTGAACGTATCAGCTCCTGGAGTTGACTTTGGACTAATTGAAGCGTCGTATTACTCCAACTACTCCTTGATTAAAAATGGAGAGTAAGGATCTGTATTTACATCTTCACTGTTTCATAATCCCAAAATTATTTTATGCAAAAATATAATACAAAATAAATAAATGAATAAATAATACCATTGTTTTTCTCTCCCTAATGATCAGGACCATTTTCACCATACAAACTGATTCACAGTCATGTGAATTCAGCATGGACTTTGGATTTGGAAGTTCATTTACCTTCTTGATCCCCAGCAATTTTGTCTTTGGACAAAATGTAAGTTTTACAAATTATTTGAATATTTTTTGATCTGGTCTGATGTGTAAAATGTTATTCCATCCGATGAAATCTCAAACTGTGTGTTGAACAGTTTAGAAGAAAGTCATACCAAATCATCCAATAGGTGGTGACAGACAATATATAAGGTTTATCTACTTGTGACACTAATGTTTTTGTGATCGTTAAACCTTAATAAAAATAAACTATATTTTTGTCACTATTTTAAGGTTTACATAGATTTGGTAACAATGAGCCCAGGGTTAGGTGCCACAGGCATGCCTGGGAAGTTTGGATCAATGCATAATTAGTTTTGAATATTTTTTATTATTTTTTTACAATTGCAAAGTATAGAGTGAACAAATCTTAAACTTACATGTACAAATAGAAAAAAATGAAAAAACGCTCTCACCTGTTTCCTCTGGCAAAATCTGTCAAAATCAGTCCAGCAACCTTCCTTGGTATCACACTGTCCTTAACTGAACTGTTATTTATTTCTGTTGATTTATTTTAGTGTCAGGAATCGATTACAGTAACAGAGTACATCAAGCCCAACACGGCTCACCTGGCTCTCCAGATCCCACAGTACTTTTTCATCACTGCTGGTGAAGTGATGTTTTCTGTTACTGGTCTGGAGTTTTCCTACTCACAGGTACATCTGTCAAAACACACATGGCCTCACATACTTTCAGAGCAGCATAACATTAAAGAGGAAATTCTATGGCACATCACATCACAGTATGCTCAAGTTTCTTTATTTATAAATGTATAATGTTCTTTGTTTGGGGCTTTTTTCCATTTATGTCCTTCATTTGTGTCTCCAAGGCGCCTAATAATATGAAAGCAGTGCTGCAAGCTGGCTGGCTGCTCACTGTTGCTGTTGGCAACTTCATTGTACTCATTGTGGCTGAGGTTGCAAAGATTCCAGAAAAGGTAATAAAATGAAAAATCAAAAGTATTCCCCATAATTTCACCCACAGAGAGCAAAAACTGACAAAATATCTTTTGTAGACATGTCCAGCATGCAGTGACAGTGTCACATGATGCATTAATAGCAAGTCTGTCCCTCTCCTTCTTCCTTATTTTCTTTCAAAGTGGGGAGAGTACGTCCTTTTTGCTTCTCTCCTGATCGCGGTGTGCGTCATCTTCTCCATAATGGCACATTTCTACACCTACATGGACCCTGCAGAAATTGAGGCCCAGTTCAA
>JAPZDY010000005.1:10477615-10503651 GCA_029783645.1 Ctenochaetus hawaiiensis
TAAATAATTTCTTTATCTCACACACAATGCTCATGCATTTGTTAGGAAAAAACACTGTGTTTAACCAACTAGTGGCAAATGCATTTTAAGTACCTAGATGAGGGAAGAGGTCTCCATACTCCCGGTGTCTCTTGGCACAGAGCTGCACCAGATGCTGCAACCTAGCCAGGCAGCTGGCAGAAGGTGAGAAGGCAGCGGGACGCATGACAACCACATGCCGCTGATTGTTGCTGCCACTGTCCTTGCAACTGACAGGCAAGTGAGTAGCAGTGAAAGGCATTTTCCTGCTGAGTGATGGCCCAGAAGGTTGCACGGGACTGGGTGCTGCATTAGCGGGCATCCCTGGAGGCAGAAAGTTGACCGTCTGAGGTGGTGGTGGATTGCATAATAAACCCTGCTGCTGTCCGGGGAAGATGAAAGACGTTACACTTGAGTGCCGGGGCGGCTGAAGAAGACCTGACTGCTGCCGTGGGAGATGAGTGTTGAGTGGTGAGGAAGGGGGGACATGGGGAACAGGGGAGGGACTAAAGTGCTCAGGGGGTGGCTGGAAGAGGTCTGTGTCATGGCAGAGTTTCTGGTTGAGCACAAGGCGACTCTGTAGTTTCTTCTTAATGGCACTGCCCTTCCGAGGAGTGCCCACCTCCTCCCCATCTGTGTCATCTTCATAAAAGGCAAAAGGGTCGAGGAGTTCCCCATCAGGGAGGGGTAACAGGCGTGTACAGGGGGGAGATGGCGGAAGTTCATCTAGACCATTGGAAGCTTTTAGAGCAAGAGAGGGCACAGTTATTTTGAGCGCCACTGACTCCAGGTGGGCCCGAGAGCGCATTTCCTCCAAAGCATCATGTTTCTTTTTTCGTTCCTTCTTGGGGATAAAACCCAGAACCTGCAGGTGGCTGTTACAGTATCTGGAAAACAAGAACACATCATCAGTTTACTCTTCACATGTGGAAAGGAACTTAGTGGAACATGCTGTAAGTGCACATAAACAAACAAACCTGCGGTCCTCAGACTTCGGGATGGGGTTGGTACATCGCTGGCTGTTGTACTTGGCCACATATTCACATTGCTTGAAGGGAGCTGTCTTATCCTCCAGGACATGCCGGATACAGAAAGCATAGCCATTAAGTCTGCGTTGCTTGCAGAGCTTTGGGCTGTACGAGCACAACGGCTTATTGTCCACCTCTGAGAAGTGTATGTGTTTGCCTTCATACATCACGTGACTCTTGTCCTTGACAACATCAGCTGATGGGATAAAATCAGGGAAAACCACAAATTACATCACACTGAGGAGGTAAGATGCATGCACATACAGGTTTTTGAACTTGGAAAAATCACTTCTGCAGCAGGTGACCCTTACCCAGCCCTTAGCTGATGTAGGTATTAAATAGAAATAAAAAACTAGCAATATAATTACATTTTTCAGTGTGATTTCTTACACTGTCAGGTTAAAAATAAAATGACATCCAAAGACTTATCATCATCCTTATTTATTGAACTACTACATGAGTGTATGCTGTGAATAAAAAAAAACCCATCCTGTAAATACATTTTAAATATTTAATTAAGAACTTCACTGTCTAGACAAGCATTGTCTCTGATAACAAGTTGCTTTTACACCCTGCAAATTTCAATCTCGAAATCTCTCGGTGAGAAACCAGTGGTAAACAGAGGAAAGGTATTTTTATTCAACGGTCAATTATCCTTCAAGCTAGCACTTATGAGATGAAATGATTGTGGTAAATCGTACATTGCACGGCAAAGTTACAGGTTATAAAGCAGTGAGGTTCTCGTGTGTAGGCATTATCGCAAGACTTAAAAGTTATATTCCGCGTGACAACACGAATGCTGCTTTAGCCAATAATGCAACGCTACATATTAAATTCGCATAAATTTACGACGCTACAGGTATATCACAATTCACTGACGTTTATCGGAGCGTTAGCTGCCAAACTTCAGTAGGAGCTTGGCTGCTACGTTTAACTTACATTTTCAAGTTTGTTCTGTGAGCACTTCGGTTATGACAACTAACATATATACATTTTGGAGACATAACCATAGGTTGGCTGAGTGCCATTTACATCAGAGTGAGTTAACGCCAATAACTTTATGTAAATACGCAGAACCGGACAGACAGCAAACGGTTACTTATGTTAGCTAGCGTTACTACCATTAGAGCCCAGGGACCTAGCTTAGCTTGCCAACATTAGCTGGACAGATGTGAAACTTGTTTTTGATTTTCAAAGTATCTACATGTAAATTACTCCCGGACCATAGTCCTCAAGACAGAAAATGATCAATCTCCCGGCAAAATTACACATTATCAGCATTGACCAGACAAGAAAAGCAAAATTGTTAGTTAGCTAACAAGCTATCCAAGCTAAAAACACAAATTAGTAGGCGGTAGCTAACCAGGAAACGGAAACATCAGCAAACGGTTAACACTACAAAAGTCTACTTTATAATTAGTTTTATTGAGAATAATATAAGCGTAGTCATATCGTACAAACAACGATTTATTGGCCTGTATTTTGGGATTTTTAACTTTGACACATGATATATTTAGGGTCTAATACTTTCAAACAAAGGGTCTATACGAGGCTTAAGGCCTGTCCCCGAAGGCCTCTTCAATAATCGATAGGAATTACAGCCACTGTCGTTACATAATTTGAATTTAGCGAGCTCCGAAACTTAAAACTGTCAACACTGCATAACTCCTCACACTTATTTATGGAGCTAAGTGGCTTGGTCGGATCGTAAGTTATAAAATAAAAACCATTAATCAGAGGCCTTTTAGCTTCGGTAGCACATCGGCCTCTAGTTGAGCGCTTGACCGACTGTAGCCTGTGAAGAACAGCATACTCAGAAATCGAGACCGAGGCTGTAGAGGTTTTCGCTTACCTTGAATTGGTATGGGCTGTGTAAGGTATTCGCTCCGGATAGACGGCCGAAATGTCTATTAGAATCAGCTAGGCTATTTGTGCATCGATATTCGAGATAAGATAGTAACGGTGATCTTCATCGAGCTCGGTATATCTTGAAGTAAGGATGCATGTAAACTTAGGCTATCCAGAGCAAATTACAAGCAGTAGGTTGGCTGCTGAGGATTTTTGTCGGATCCACAGCAGACTCCTCACAGCACCACTACAGGCACTGCGGGGACATGACAACAATCCGTTCAACAACAACAACCTCTCCTACCATATTGGAAATTCAACTTTGTTAAAATCCTCTACAATGTGGAGGTGTCATGTTAATCTCTTTATCAAAGAAACTGCAGTTTGTGTGAAGGACAGTGCTCTTTGTGTTTTTCACATTCAAAACCATTGGGTTAAAGCGTAAAGACTGAGAGGTCCAGCAAAGTGTTACAGTGTAAAATCCACCTGGACCACGGCTATCGTCTTCCATATGAATGAGTTACCAGCTCTGCTGTCACACTGTTGCCGGCTGTTCACTGATGATGAACCACGTGCCAAGCAGATATAGGGGCTCCAGACTGGAAAAGTTGTCTGATATCACGTAAATAACAAAATAGTGCCATTCATGGTACCAGCACATATTTTGATACTTTTAACATTTTTAATCAGGGTACAAACTTTAGGGGTTTGCATAGACTCATTAGGCTTCCTACAAAAAACTGGTTTATAAAATACTGCACAGACAAATGGCCGAACTTATAATACTATATACTTCATAAACCTTTAGGAAAATATCATCTTAACACATGTTAACATGTTAGTAATTTTACAGGAATACAAGAACCTAAATTTACCTTTGTAGGATAGCAATTTTAAACCTTTGGTCATGTACGTAACTGTGAATGTCTTAACAGGTGAAAACATATACTGTCAGAAGTGCCACCTGGAGATGTGGTAAACCTTAGCTTACATTTTCAATCTGCCAACTAACACATACATATATTACTGCAGGTTAGTAAAGCATTTAAATACTATGATGTGTACAGATGATGAGGCAATTACCTTAGTAAAACATACACTACAGTAAAAGACAAGTGCAAATAAATAAGTTTCTAGGAATGTGCAAATAGCGGATTTGTGCGTATAGTTGTTTTTTTTTTTTTTTCTCAAGGATTGGATGTCTATCCATTGTGCTTTAGCATATGGCTGGCTCGTCCACAGCTTGTGCTCCCTCTTTGACAGCTTTCACACACTTTGCCATCGTCTGGGAGGCTCTGCTTATCGGATCTGTGGATAAAGATTGAGGGCAGATTTAAACTCTACATACCTAATCTCCTGTGAAGACCAAAAAATCAACATAATAATGGCTCTAACTAGAAAATCAATGGGTGTTTACAATATCAAAACACAACATTACTTGTAAATCCAATGTTGCTTTTAAGTATGCATTTAACACCCTTTGTTGCAAGTAAAAATGTCCCTACTCCACTTTATGAATGAATGTATAGATTTTTTAAAGGTCATCCAGGTTTAAAACACCAACATATACATAACATGATAATCATATTTGGAAAAGTATGCTTCTTAATTTTTTACAGGTTTATTTACATTTTTCATAAAAACAAAAATTGACATAAGTAAGATTGCAAACTTGAAACTTGGTAACATTTTTTAAATATAACCTTAAATTCATAGAAGTAAGTAAGTAAGTAGAGTAATAGATATAATTCTGTCTCTGCTTTTAATCACACCATGTTTTACAGTGAAATGTGCTGTGAAATGTATTGCGATTACAAATTTAAATGCAAGAAAAAGAATGAAACAACATTTTCTTCTGCAGATCTTGAAGTATAAAAAGCAGACATTCGCACTTTATCAAAAACTGTGAGGCAAAGACATCCTGTTTTATTCTAAGAGCAAAAGGCTACATGCAGCTACAAAAAATATTATTTGATCAGATAATTTAATAAAAACACTTCATCACTAACTAATGTCAGAGAAACCCTCTCAATGGTTTCATGCTTCACGTAACTATTTTTGGGTAGTTTTGGCCAAATTTACTATCCAGAATTTGCCTTTAACTGTTATTTAACACACAGGATATCTCATAACAAGGAAATGTGAAATTTGCTGAACACACTGCATCCCAAGAAAAGAACTCTTAACTTAATAGAACTATGAGCCTACTACAGATTTATATGTTTATCTTTACAGCTGCAGTTCTCCAAGAATAGCAAAACTTACAGTATATTTCTACACAATTAGCATGAGTAGTCCATAGATTCATGCAACCCTCAAAAAAGTGCAATATTTTATATTAATAAATAATAGTATCACAGTTAGCTCAGTTAAAACAAGTTAAACTTGTTTTTTTGTGGCTCTAACTGTGACTCTAGATCTTAACTATTTATAATATTAATAACAAATAAAAACTGTCTTATAAAAACAGCTACAATTTATTTGTGTATAAAAAGTTTTATCTACATTTGCTGACCCACATCATGTTAAGTGGTTTCAGGAAATTATTCCTAGTGATACAAGTGGACTGACATCTAAACAACTGTAGAAGTAACAAAACACTTTTAATTGGAAGCACAGAAGTAAACACCACTTAAATGTTTGTCAGGAGTTTGCTCAGCTCGGACAACTGCATGTGGTTTTGTTTTTGAAAGAATCCTTTCTCTGATAACCAACATGTAAACAGGATGCCATAAACAATTACTAATGGAACACTTTTAAAGGCGTTGTTCTTGGATTCCAACTGTAAAAATGTTAAATATGTGTAAATAATTATTATTTGTATTACTTGGTAAGTATTCATCTTTTTCAAATCAAAGGAGGGGTTTTGGGGGCTTAATAACCATTATTATGCTGAAGTTAGGGAACAGATACAAAACTGCTGTGCTCTAGGATTTGAAGTGAAAACAACATTTTAAAAAAGTGCCTGTGACCCACCTGTCATGTAGAAGTCTTTCACAGTAAGCTGTGGAGGGACTAAAGGTTCAGCAAGGAGAGCCTGGTTCACTGCCTGAAAGAGAGCCACACATTGTATTATTGAAAATGGAGGGGAAAAAAAAGAAAAAGAAAAGAAAACACAAGTTTTATTAGTGCTGTCTCTATCATTAGTTAAACACATTCCAAAAAAAGACAACAGCTGACCTTAGACAGTTCATTAGCCTGCTTAAAGTAGTTAGCCTCCTCAACGTCATCATATCGCACCAGATTTGGGGAAACCTCTGCCAGTCTATCACGCACTTCATCGAGGGTGTCATATGGCAGAGTCACTCCGGCAAGCTTAAAAGAGAAAGGGAACAAGGTGCAGCATTTAGCTTTATATAATGTTTATTTCCATTTATTGATTAGTTTGTCATTGTGTTTCTTAATCATTTATTTCCTCTTATTTGATAGGACATGATTCACCTCAGATATGGCTCTGATGATCAACCAGTCCTCCCTGGCCATGCCTGGAGAAGTCACAGCCACTTTGGTCTGCTGGGAACGACCTTCAGTGTTCACATAGGTGCTACATTTCTCAGTATATGCAGCTCCAGGAAGTATGATATCAGCCATGGGTGCACCAACATCGCCATGGTGACCTGCACAGAGTTGGCAGTGTTCAAATTGAGCAAAAAAAAGTTCAAAGCACCTTGACACAGATTTTGCAAGTCTCTACAGATGTTATTCTGTCTTTTGATATTCAATAATGGGGATGAGAGGCTCTGTCTAACACTTTGGTCCAAAATCTCTGATAGGTGTTCAGCTGGGATTGGATAAGTATGTGACTGAAGCTTGTGGCAAATGCCTTCAAATTGTGCTTATCAAATCATCAGTGATGCTGTACTTGAACAGGTTTCTTCACCGTCTGTACATGCAAAAAAATTCTGTCAGAATTTACTGCCTCTCTCAGATGCCGTGCATAAATTAATGTTAATGAAAGCTTCTGCTGCTATGCAGTGAGACAGCTGACCTTGATAAATGACGAAACTATCTTTAGGGAGATCCTGGCGAGTGATGCAGCCACCATCAGCTCCAAGTAGGAACAGAAGCTTGGGTGGATTCTTCCTGATAGCCTCCACTCCTGGCTTGTAACCAAGATCAAGTGCAGCCACTTGACTTGCAACTCTGAAAACACAGGAAAATAGCAAGGATAATAGAGTAAAAGTTCCTTGTCAACACTGTACAGTTACTGAGAGCCTCTCCTCTCATTGCAAGACTATGACCTGTGAAGCACATTGAGAACCTTCCAGGTTTCCTCCACCCCACTGCTGACACGGGCGTTCTGAGCAATGGTTGAAACAGCAGCCATTATCGCAGCCCCATCATCTCTCTGCAAGCAGCTGCTTCCGACAACAACAACAGGATGCTTTGCTTTGGCCAAGACCTGAGGAGGGACATTAAATACACAAATTTAGGAAGTTGATTGTTCAAGTTGATTGATAGTTGTTGAAGTTGATTCATTGTATTACTGAGTGCTCTGAGTGTTACCTGAGAAAATGGGTGAGTTCCTGATGCAATTTCTTGGAGAACCTTCGCAGACTCCCCAAGATGGTCATACGTGTAACTTAGATCCACTTCTTTTCCCACGAGAGCCACTTGCAACTCATTGTGAAGCCAGCTAAATCAGAGGTGCCAAAATCATATTAAAGAACATTAATTTATGTTTAACATAACTTAAGTTTGGTAATGTGACACTGTTCAACCATCAGAGACTATGTATTAATAACAGTTAGCTTACCTTTTTCTGATTCGTGCATTGAACAGAGGAGCTTCATAACGAGGGTTTGTGCCAACCAGAAGCAGCAAGTCAGCTTCCTCAATGCCAGCAATCCCAGTGTTTAGGAGATAGTTTGAACGCAGATCAGATCTAAAGAAGCAAAGGTTAAAGCAGACATCTCACATCGGCACTAACTCAACTGGCTTGGTCCTATCTTCAGTTTTGCTCTTTCAATGGTCTTACCCAGCTCCAGCCATTGGGAATGCCTCTTCAGTGCATAGATTGTCACTATTAAAGCGATTCAGCAAGTCTTTCAGGGAAATGAGAGCCTCTGCATCCACCAGTCCTCCGACAACAGCAGCAATATCATTTCCTTCAACTCCTTGCAACTGTAAAACAAAACAGATGCTATGGACAGGGCTTAGGACAGCCTACTGTAGGAAACCACAAGCCACAAATTATCATACACTGTTCCAGAGGGTCATTTCCTCATAAAGTATACATACTGCACCAGCAACTTGAGTCAGCACATCTTCCCAGGTTGTGGGAACCAGCTGGCCAGACTCATTTTTCATCATTGGCTGAGTAAGCCTCTGCCTCTTCAGTCCATCATAAGCAAACCTGTCACGATGGAAGCAGAAAATAGTTCAGTAAGTATGCAAACTTCATACACAAATCTCTGTCTATGAGAAAAATTCTGGGAATTAAGAAAGGAACCTGGTTTTGTCTGATATCCACTCCTCATTTATATCTTCATTAAGACGAGGCAGGATTCTCATTACCTCACCACCACGAGTGGTCACCACAATGTTACTACCCACAGCATCCAGGACATCAATGGATTCAGTCTTCCTGCAGCAAACAGGATACATGAGTGTAAAAACTAGCCTTTCACACTGAGCAAGTTAATCAAAATGCAGGGTAATATCCAAAAACCTAGTCTCCCAAGGGCGAGCAGTGAACGCATATGGCTTAGAGGTCAGGGCCCCCACCGGGCATATATCAATGACATTCCCAGATAGCTCTGACATGAACATCTTCTCTACGTAGGTCCCGATCTGCAAGTCATTGCCTCTGCCAGTGGTGCCCAGGTCCTCCACACCTGCGATCTCGCTGGCGAAGCTGTAATGCAAAAAAAAATACTTATTTTCATATTCTAAATTTACACTCAACTCACTTTGGATATTGATGTTAGACTTACCGCACACAGCGAGTGCACTGGATACAGCGAGTCATAATAGTTTTGATGAGAGGGCCAATATTCTTGTCCTCCACAGCTCTTTTGCCCTCTGTAAAGCGGCTCCTGTCACTGCCAAACTGCATGGACTGGTCCTTTTAAGAAAATTGTATTTAGTGCCGTCCTTTTCAGTGCCAGCAATCATTAAAGAAGGTTTGTGTGACGACAGACTCAAGTTTAGGAAGAAAACATCCACAGTAGTAACGATAATCTTTACCTGTAGATCACATTCTCCCCCCTGATCACAAATTGGGCAATCTAACGGGTGATTGGCCAAAAGGAACTCCATCACACCCTCTCTGTTAGAAAAATAAATTACAGATTTGAATAAAGTTATCTCAGGTTACTCTTTTAAAAGAATATGCTGAGTCAGTCTTTTTATGCTCAGGTGAAATGTAGGTCATCATTTCACCTCAGTTATAAAATGAGGCATAATTATGGAGAAGTATTCAATCTACAACACAAATATGTGGCATCATCACAAAACCACAAAGCCAAAAATGTCTTGTGGGTATGATCCTACCTGGCTTTTTTTGTTTTTTCAGAGTTGGTTAAAATGTTCCAGCCCTTCATCACTGGCATAGCACAGGCTGCCACTGGCTGCAACATAAATGAAAATTTATTGCTCAATATTTTGATCTGGCACAGCTGTTTCTCTATAATTTGCATTGATTTGCCCTAAACCAAAATAGGACATACTGCAGCACAGACACAGATTAAAGCATACCTTAGGAACTTTCTCAATCTCCACAAGACACATGCGGCAGTTTCCTGCAACTGACAGACGCTCGTGGTAGCAGAAGCGAGGAATCTGCATTCCTACTTTCTCACATGCCTGTCACAAAATTGAGTCATATTGTTACACATTACTATGACTTAACTCTTATGCAACTGCATGAATGAATTTAGCTTGTTACCTGCAACACAGTGGTTCCTGGCTCCACCATGACAGGCTTCCCATCCACAAACACCTCCAGGAGGTTAGGGGCAGCTGCTGTTGCTGTAGCTGCATTGCGAACTATGAGCAAACAGAGAAAACACTTCCATTCAAATCTTTTTATGTGTATTTTGTTTTGATTTGAGGACTCTTACTTTCAACAAAATACACAGTTACATGATTCACAATTTTTCATCACTCTATATTACAGTGAATTCCTAGTATTCCAAAGTAATAACTAACTAGAGGCACTGGTGGCTAAATTGAGCCAGCAACAGCCTGGCACCAAATGTGGTGGTTGGAAAATCTGTAATCCTGCCTGTAATCCACCGGCGAAACTAAGTGACAAGGTTCCTGCTTCTTGTACACATGACAAACAAAACTGGTTTTCTGCAGAAATGCATGACACAATTTGTTATGACGATGCTCATTGAATCAGTTGAATAAGTGGTGTTTTTACCATTGTTAGCTGCAGCCGCACCTCCCTTGATAATAGCTGTTGGAAACAGACTCCGGCTCACAACAGGCAAGCGCAACATGCTGGAAGAGAGGCGGAGAGGCACCATCACGTGTAAGATCCGGCTACTCTGAATCACAGTCCTTCCCAAGTGTTTCCAAGTGTTGACAGGGCTTTAAGATTTTCAAAGTACGTGGCTTGTTTTAAGACTTGAAAACCGCATGCCTCCATGCGACTAGCAAAACACAAACAGGAGCAATGCTAGCTAAGATAATTATGTTTAGAGCCTCATTATGTTGAGAGTTTTTGAAAGAAGCATGTCTAACGTATAACGATATTAATCTGGGTCACTTTACACATTTCTAGAGGTAAAAGGAAGATGTCGTGTTTAGACACCCTTTATAATGTTGGAAATATGACGATATATCAAACTAACTGCAGGTAACGAACCAGATGATATGCCGAGCTATCGTTAGCAGAGACTGATGTAATTCACCGCTAGCTGACAGTATTAGCCCGAGGCATCGTCACAGCGATAATCTAAAATTAACGTTACTCTAGATTAAGTAATTTCTGTTAAACGGTGTATTCCCATGCTTGGTAGCGTTAGATACAAAGACCTCCACAGTAGCATATCTTGCTAAAAACAAGCTAACGTAACATGACGTCAACCGAAATTTAGCCGGCTAATTTGACCAGGTTATTTAATTTTAAGGAGCCATTTGTACCGTTCGTTAAGTGTCTGGACTATAATAGTCGATATAACAAGTTAAAATATTTCTTAAACTACATGGTGACCAGTTACTTACCTTGGCAGTGGTTGTCGTCGACTGCCTGCGACGCAGATTGCGCACTGTCTCGTTATTGTGCTGCGTCACGGATTAAGTAATCCTGTATACCATAATCCGAAGAGAAAGGGTAATTTTCTGTTAATGCTGACTAGAGTAACGGCACGGTTTTGGTAAACACTAGCCATGTAAACCATTTTTTAGCAGGTATTCAATTTACTTTCACCAAATTGTAACAGGATTTGGTGATGTGGTACAGTGTCAGTTTGCCTCCCTCCCAGTAATATAACGTTACATTACATTTTTAGGGAGCATTCAAAAGATGGAGGTAAATGTTTGCTTCCTGACCTGACGATATTTTTGCATTTATCCCAGGTATTCATAAGCAACCTTGCAGTCACATGCTGGTATTTCATCTCTTAACAAAACAGTGATAAGTTAGAATCCTTCCAACACTAAATTCACTAGAGAGAAATTACAGGAAATAGCTAAATTTGTAAACAGTCCTTCAGGAAATGGAATTACAGGGTACCCAAATCTGGGTTTGCATCTGGCTAGTGAATACTTAATGGGCCTGTGTAAAATCTAAACATCAATGCCTACTTGGTTACCGTTAAAGATATTTAAAAGTGCAGTGGGTGTTCAGAGGAAGACATTTATTAAGATATATGCTATTTACTTGGAATATATTAGAATAAAACATATATACATCTCAACTACATATAAAAAAAAACTTACAATACATTAATAGATTACAAACAGCTGGTACTGAAATGTGTAAAAATATAATACTGTTAGACAACAAATAGGTAAACGCAGCATATCTCATCCTCAAAATCCAAAGATGTCGTGTTTCAAGCGTACAATTACAACAAAATTAGTACATAACGTTACATAAGATGCATTTTATATAAGCAACTAATAATTACCATAATTATGGATTAATCTATTAATGTTTTTTCAAAGAATAACAATGCAAAGACATTGAGTTTACTATCAAAGAGAACAAAACATTTAAGCAGCAAATTCTTAAAATGAAGAAGCTGCAACCAGACACTGTTAAAATTTTAATGCAATTAATTATTAATTAATTCTAAAAACAATTTAAAATCTCTGTTGATCAACTAATCTGCTGTTTTGTCTTTAATTTAATCACGCTGATTTTTCTGCAAATCTCTCGGGTTAAGCAAATGCAGATAAAAGAAATAAATGGAAAGGCACTAAGTCTATGCAGCTTTGCTCAGCTTTTCCACTGAGAATGATTGTACTTTGTCAAAATGAAACAAAGTAGGAAAATCTTAACACTACAGCTGGAAAGAGCAGCTATGATAATCGCCCACATTTAAGCCCAGTAATAACCAGCCTTACTCTCATGCTTCTCATGAACAACTACTACAGTCTGAGGATGGTTGTAATCATAGAGTTGATGACTCCAAAGGCTCCTCTGTGACACTGTTCTGGTGAACTCCTGGCAAAGACTCCACCTCAGTGGCAGAGATCGACTGGCTGAGCTCTCTTAGTGAAGTCTTAGTAATGTCAAAACATGCACGCTTCAGGATATGACGCACCTTTTTTCCAAGGAGCATGTACAGCAGGGGGTTAATGCAGCTGTTAAAAAAGCCTAAGCTGGTGGCAAGAGGAAAGCCAGCTTTAAGTATATTATGTAAGTATACTGAGGAATGTATGGTTAACTCCATTAAGCTAAAAGCGTGAAAAGGTGCCCAGCATAAAAAGAAGGCCAGAATTACTGCAGATACTGTTTTGGAGAAGCTGGACACACGAACCAAACCTCCAGATTGCTTCACTTTGAATGTCAGAAGTATGCCTGTCACACAGATAGCAGTAAAAGGCAAAAGAAACCCCACAGTGGTACGAAGGGCCACTATTATAATGTGTCTCATTGCCGCTGTGTGTCCGTCCTGTGCGTGGAAGTTGTTGAAGCACAGCACCTTATCATGTAAGCGCATGGTGTCACGAAATATCAGTGCCGGACAGCTCAAGGCAGCAGCTATCACCCATATGCAACCACACACGAGCCAGGCTCTCTCTAGAGTGCGATACCTTCGAGACCAGTTGAGGTGGACCAGAGAAACATATCTGTCGATGCTGAGCACTGTGAGAAAGAGCACACTGGCATACATGTTCATCACGGACACAAATGAGTTAAGCTTACACATGGCCACACCAAAGTCCCAGTGGAAATCCTGCAGTATGTAATCAATGTAGAAAGGTAGGAAAAGCACAAATACAAAGTCTGCCATTGCTAGATTGAGCAACCAGATACTATTGACAGTCTTCTTGCTTTTAAAAGCAGTCACCCAAATCACAGTTCCATTTCCAATCACACCAAGCACAAAGGAAATAATGTAGATGACAACTGAGATGATGTGCATAGTTTCCGTCTGCTTGTGCTCTACTTGAATATCCTCCAAGTCGCCGTACTCCAGGTAGTACTCGTAGGTGTAATTTCCATAGTCCTCCCCTGAATCACCCATTGCTGCAAGAGATGAGGAGGAAGTCACTTGTGGGAAGCACCAGATAAGATGCATTCCTTCAAAAAATTCACACTGATAGTAGCTTAAAAAATATATTCAGTGTTACTACCAACCAGTAACACACGTCCTTACCTAACACTCTTTATGATTATGCCGGGCTGTCCTTGAAAAGGATCCAGTTGCCTGTCTTGTTACTCTCTTCACTCATTCAGTTCCTGTGTTGAAGTTAAGATTGGGTGTGTCCGGACTAACCCTGGAACATAGTGTCAACATCCACTGGGATCAACAGTGTGGATAGTGAGATGCCCAACTGATGAGGCAAAAAGAGCCTCCGTAGTATGATTCATACTGTCTGTTTTGCAAGTAAACGTGAAAGCACTGGCAAATGCTGTATTGTTGCACAATGTTAATCTTTTCAGGGTTATTACAGACCAAGCAGCTGGGTGAGAGGTATTTTTTTTCACTTATCATCAAAATTTGTATCTTCGTCAAGACCAGAATGAGGTCCTACATATTTTAGCTGAAACCACATAAAAACCCAACTCATCATGAATTTGTTGTCTGAGGTAAATGTTGTTTGAGTTACACTCATATTTTTACTGAGCTTTCATAGTGTCCAATGCATAATATAAATACATTTATATATAAGTAGCCCTAACAAACTCTAAGAAAAACTGTGGTTTAACCCAACAATATAATAAAAAGTAGGGTATTAAACTACCAGAATAACATCAATAATATGAATTTAATCTCAGTCTCAAAGAAAAAGGAAGAGTAGCAGAACACTGAGAATCTGTTAAAGACTCCACAGAGAAAATGCTTCACACTGAATTAGTGCAATCAACAAAAAATGACACAAACACAGAATATGTCCTTTCAAAAATCAGAAAGTTACAGCAATACTAATTTCTGATCAATGGCAAAAACTTGTTTATTAAAAATATCCAGCCGTCAAGTTTAAGAAAAAGAGGGCTTTAAAAAAATCTGAAAGACAAATACCAGAAGACTAAACAGTAACAAAAATAAACTTTGGACTACAAATTAAATGGGGAAATTACTGATTGCAAGTCAATACTAACAGCAAGGGAAAAAGTTCTCCTCCCAGAGTAAAACAGCCACATACAAATCTTCACAAACAATGTCGAAACTTTGTTTATACAACAAACATCTAGTCTGTCAAATACCAAATGACAGTTAATAGCATAAAAAGTGTAACATACACACGAGTCGCATACTGAACATGAAGTGCGTTTTCGTTAGGATGAGAAGAAGTCTGGATGTGCATCGCTTACCCAAAAGTGCAGCGCTGTGATCACCCACAGCTCCCGGATGAAAGGGACTGCTAAGTTAGCCTCCTAGCCTCCGCTTTGCTGGGCCTTGTCCTTGACTTCTCCGCTCGGCTCGACCGCTCTCCCCTCCTCTGCAGCATATGTTGTCTTTCCGTGAGTCCATCCAAGTTAAACTTCGTTGCTGGGGTACGGAGGAGTTGGAGATGTGCAGTGGCGGTGGGCGCGCCCCGCTGACGCGTCAGACGCGGATCACAGAATGAAGAGAAGTCATTGGTCAGCCGCACGGGCAGAAGAATGCTTTCATTCAGAGGACCTGCGGCTGCTTTTCATAACAGCGTGGTAAACCCTCAACACACGCGTCCCCCCCTCTCACTAAATAAACGGAAAAATCTTTAATTTTTTTTTTTATGTTGACACGGAGTTTTTTTTCTCCTAAAATGCAGAAATCGCCTCAGTCAGTGAGAAGGCTTACTGAAGGAAAGTTGGGTCTGCCATCTTCTCTTCTACTTCTGCATTTGCTTTCCTCTTATAAGGCATAGAAGTGATTAACTGGTGCTCGTTTAAAGACAGTAATCTTGTGGTGGGCCCTATCTGAAGTGGCTGGATGTAACTGTACAGTAACACTACACTGCATTTACTTAAGTGTTGTACTGAAGGATTTTGAGGTACTGAGGTACAACGTTTTATGCTACATTATGATTCTTCTTTAGTATAATAAGAGGCAAATATAGTCTATTTAGCCACACATTTACCAGCTGTAGCTCTAATGATACCTACATTTTAATGCATCAATCACTACGATTCAGTAATATGATACATATTATTCCAAAATATGCCAAAGCAACTTTAGGCCTGCTGTATATTTTTTTATACTAATATGTTTGTACTGTAAGTCGTTAGTTTTTGAATGCATGACCTTTAGTTGTAGCGTATTATTTTTGCATTGTGGTGTTGCTCCTTCACAGTCTGTTTAGTTTCTGTAGTATTTCATCAACAGATCTCTCAAATTCCTACGCTCCACAGTATTCATAAATATATTTGTGTAATCACCTCAAAATAAAAGATGTATGTTTTTCATAACCTTAGAAGGAAACTTTTATATAACACATGTTGTGGAGTTGTGCCTATATGATAACCCCATACCTGTGAAGGTTCTTGTGAGACAAACTATATTTGCTTAAACCTGTGTAAATGGTTTTTTGTCTTAAAACATTACCACATCTCAATCATGGCATTGTCACATAATTAAACATAAATAAATTGTACAAATGTGTAAAGTAAAGAAACTGCACACAAATCTTGCTTATGCACCAGACCTTCAGGTAAATGATCTCAGTTCCCTTTCTGCTACTGACACTATTTCACTATAAAATGTTTACCAGAGCAACTTGGTTAATCCAGTGGTATTTCAATCCATACATTGTGGCTTCGCTTTAAAGTGAACCACAGCCCACAGACACCAGCATCACATGTTCAATGCACCGTCTGTGGTTACTGTTTGATGACGTGGCTGAGATGATGGTTCAGGTGTTAATTAGTGCTGCTAGTTAGTTAAGCTGAGTGGATGTAACTACTTTGACTGACTGACATGTAAAACAAAATTCAAACCCCAAGCAAACTTCCCCCAAAATAAACAGACCATTTAGATAAACAGAAGAGGTGAGAAATAGACCAGTTTCACTGCACATACTGAGATATAACTTGAAATACCTTTGAAGTTCCCTGCAGATGACATGCTATAACTTTTCTTACAGGCTGTGTTCATGTGTAAAATCATTGAGGTGCCCTTTAAAATAATTTATTTCTATATTGCCCATGCATGGCAACATGGTTAAGGTAAAAATTAAGGGTTAAGTTACGACTTAAGGGTGTTTCAAAGATTTAATAATGGATGTCCAAATGGATGCAGTAGATACAGTGATCTGAGGTTGAACTAATAAACTTCGACCATTTATGTGAACTTTGCTGCTTACTCATCGCTTTTTGTTTCATCAGACAGTCAGACAGCCTTGGCTCAGTTGTCTTGATCTTCAGCGACCCAAAATGACTATCTCATCTCTCTGTGGACCATTCAGCCCGGAGGGGGGAGTTGTCTCACACTCCAGTATCAGTGTGTGTGTGTGTGTGTGTTTGTTTTTTCTGTGTGTGTGTGGGAGATCTGTGTAGCCTCACAATCAAACCAAAGTCACCAGTCACTGATTATCATCCTTGGCTCATGTCTCATAGTCTTCCTTGAGGATATTATGTAATCTTAGTAAGAGACTAACTGAAGAGGTCCCAACAGGGACTTTTAAGGAAGCTTAATTGAGCAATCGTCATTTAAACACAGCATTTGTGCTTTTCCTCACGTACAGTC
Source organism: Ctenochaetus hawaiiensis (assembly GCA_029783645.1). Lineage (NCBI taxonomy): Eukaryota > Metazoa > Chordata > Actinopteri > Acanthuriformes > Acanthuridae > Ctenochaetus > Ctenochaetus hawaiiensis. The sequence continues at coordinate 10,494,804 of JAPZDY010000005.1, forward strand.
TAAACAAGCAGATCTGCGAATCTCTCATTCTATTAGCTTGTTCATCTGTGGCCTGAAGACACTTCCCTCCCATGCGATAACTCACACATACACAAGTGACAAACATACACATTTTTATCGGTCACCATTTACACCTTTGTTTTTAAGTAATGTTAGTTATGTTGAGAGAGGACCATTTGGCTTGTAATAGTGAGAAAAGCAGGCAAAATTAATGTCAGAATTGTTTCATCTGTGTTTGACCAGTCAAAACTTTTAGTTTCAGGGTCCTGGTATTGTGTGTGTGCTGATGGTCATGAACCCCTGAACATACCAGAACCATTGTGTTTATGTAATCAGTAGTGTGTGAATTTTCTGCTACGACTAGTTGAAATGTCAGCTGTGGAAAAGGCCAAAAATGACCAATCAATAAACTTGCTTAACAGCATAACAATTACATATACTGTGAAATTTTGAGTTGAAGTAATGAAATTTGATTACATTTTCTCATCAACCTAAGTATACAATACTAAAGTGTTTATATTTTATAGGACTTTATACTTATACTTTACATTTCAGAGGGGAATATTTTTCCTTGGCTCCACTACTCTCGACTATATCTGTCAGATATTTTAGATAGTATGATTTTACATATAACATAATTACAGCATAATAGTTAGCTTCTCAAATATGATACATTGTTATAGCTTTAACTGCCCAACAACTGTAAATAAAGTAAGTTAGCTCGTCATAATGAGCTATAACACTAAAATGCTGTCACCCATTAATGCAACTATCCGTAACTGATAGTAACTGATTAACAGCCAAAAGTTATCCGTCATTGGCTAAAGACCACCTTGCTTTTTAATTTGTTAAATACATTCTACTGCGGTACATTTATATTGCTCTGTATCTACTGTTCTTTATCTTAATTGCAATGTAATTCCACTGAATCAGATAGATTATAATTGCAGTACTTTTACTTCTTGAATATTGTGATCTCAGCAGTTATTCTGTTTCTGAGAAGATTGAAACTATGACCATAACCAAAGTAACAAACACTAAATTTAAAGAAATACATCTGACCAATTTTAGCTTGCTGGATACATCCTTCATAAAACTACCTAAGGTTAGGTCTAATTAGTACATGCTAAAGTATTTTTTCCTCAATATTATTAATAAATCAATTCATTTTTGTTGTTATAATCGTGTTAAGCCGTGATGTGTGATGAATGATTGGATCTAATTTTCACAAGTATTTCTTCATCTTGTACTTGCACTTGTGTGTTACTTGTACAGTGTCAGGGGGTCACTTCCTGTTTTCGCTCTGGTTTAACTGATTAAACAGCCATGGCCTCCGAGGTCACTTGCGCCGTTTTCCCGTGGGACAGGAAGTAGGAAGGAAATGTTTTGTGCTCATCAACGAGGAGCGAGTGATCCGGTTGACTTTCAGTAGCTGGCCTGGCCACCGCCTTCTTTCTGCCCTCCCTCCCTTCCTCCCTCTCTTCCTCTCATCCTCACCCCCCCACCCCTCCTCCTCCTCCTCCTCCTCCATCCTCCCCCCTCCTGCTGCTCCTCCTCAACCGCTATTGCAGCAGTCAGCGGCGGCAGCAGCAGCAGCATCGCGGCGCCTCCCGGATTCATGAAGAAATCCCCCCCTGCTCGGCACCACCTCCACAGCAAGATGGCCCGCAAGCTATTCACTGCGTTGATGTGTTGATATTGAGATATTTCAGTTATCAAATATGAATCATGCATTTGATATTTCTGGCCACTTTGCTCGTCAGCATCCTTTCGCCTTGGCTTCAATCATCCCTAGCGTCATCCGGTACGTATTGCAATAGCCTAATGGCTATTTTGTCAGTTTCATGTAGGTGAAATACCCCTTTCGCTTCATGTGTTTGATTTAAGCAGTATCTGACGATGAAGCACAGGTGCACAGCATCACATTTTTCAAAACGAGAGGATTTTCTTCTCCTTTAATATGCGGCGGCTTCAACGTGATGGTGCATAAAGCAGACTACAGCATCTCAGTTTCTTTTGTTCAGCTTATTTAAAATAATGCCCCTTTTTTTAAAGTATGTTCACCACATTTGAATTAAAAGTCAATGGGTCTCTTTCCGCTCAAGTGCATGATATTATATGTTGCTGTTGTTTGGGGCTGTTTGGATTAGTATTGCAAAATGTATATTGCATTTATCTGCCTAGTAGAGTTTTCCACTTTAGATCTATGCACACCCAAAAAAAACCCCTTTGTATATATGTTGTCTTCAAAATCAGCCATAAACTGCAAGATGAGATTGTCCGTGTACTACAGCATTTAACCAGTCTGGCTAAACTGTGTCCTGAAGAACTGCAATGAAACTGTGCCCACTTGCCTCAATATTATCAATGCGATTCATGAATAAAGGATGACAGCTGTCTCTCTGTGACTGCATGTAGACTGCTTAAGTTTCTCATGTCTGTGTCACGGATATTGTCATGCAGTTTCTCCAGGAGTAGAGGACAAGGTTGAGAGGGACGCAGTGCCAGCCCTGCTGAAGCAACAGGCAACTGCAGCACCTGCCACAGACAACAGCACACACCATGCAGTAGAGCATGTGATCACCTACCCCTCGCGGTTGATCTACTATCTAAACGAGGACTCAGAGAGTACCTACCATGACCTGGACACCCGGGCCAAGAACCAAGCCTCAGATGATCAGGTGAGCCCACAATGCAGAGGGATGGACGCTGGGTGGGAATAATATAGAAATGGTTTTGATCAATAGCAAGAGTGTTCGGTTGCTTGATAGCACGTTGTGTGGTCAAGGCTTTCAAGTGTTAGGTCCACATTATATCCTGTTAAACCCTTCTTTAATGCAGTTTTACAACCCAGTGCCAGACAAAGTAAAGCTACCCATCACTGCACATTAACAGATAAGCTTCATCTCTTTAAGAATTGGAATGATGCCAGAGTGTCCATGCTGAAGAAAGCCTTTCTCACAACGGAGCCACTGTGCATCACCATCTGCCATTTATCCACCACATCTGTTTCTTGTGCACTGTGCTGTAGGGCTGATATTGAAGCTGCCATCATCTGCAGTGACTACTCTTTTCTCGCTTACAGGCAGTCCACCTCGCGCAAGCCAGCTTCCAGTTAGAGGCATTTGGCTCCAGGTTTGTCCTGGATCTAGCATTGAACAAGTAAGTTCTCCTCATCTCACGGAACTAAAGTATTAATTTCAATTTAGTTGATTTATTCTACTGTGGCCATAAAATTCCAACTGCAGATCCCTACACTGTTGATGGACTTGGCCATTACACGGGGCTGCATTTATTTGTTCTTTCCATGAGAATCAGAGTAGAGATTGTAAAATATAAAGATTATGTTTGTTCGAAACCACTGTGAGAAGCTTTTGCAGCTTTCACTGTGAATCCTAGTTTCCCAGAATCTCTTCACAGTAGATGGTGAGTGTAAAGTTAGCACGACCACCAGAGTCATGATGCCCTGGGAAATCCACCAGGTTCAAATACACTGGAATTTCCCTTCAATCATAACAAACTTCTACTCTTGTGGTTGAATTTCCAGTCGGAGTCATTTGTCTGTCTCTCACAACTGTTTCTGCCTTCGAGGTCATGTTGACAGTTATGTGTAGAGGATTAAATCCTGTAGAAATTCAGTATCCTTACTCACCCCTAGGCTAAAGAGAAGCTGTGTAAATGTTATCCAAACATTTCTGCCACAACAAATCCCACTCTCTCTATGTTTTTTTACTGAAAGGACTGTAGCATACCATACAAAAAAGTAGGAAACCATTAAAGGAAGAGCTGTGATTTTGTTCTTTTTTCCCTTAATGCAGAGCTTTTAAGTTTATTAATTTACTTTAATTTAATCTAGTCTAATATAATCTAAATGTGCACTAAACATTGGACTGGGGAAAGACACAAAAAACATGATCAGTCGATAAAATTCTCTATAATACCCGTGCATCATTCAGGAGAACAGACATCAGAAAACCTGATATTATTATAACCAGCTTGTTGACTTACGTGTTGTTGATGACATGACACAAAGCAGAAGTTTAGTAAGGCTGAAGAGAGATAAAATAAACTTAAAAAAACAGCAAGTTGTTCGACCATGAAAAGACAAAAACTCTCAGTGGATGTCTGACAGAGGGCATCAAGAATGGCCTCAGATGTATCTGTGCAAGACACTGACACTATGAGCAAGCAATATGTGTCATAGCTCAAAGCCAAAGTGACAGAGCTTGTGATTCCCGTCTGTAGATGGCTGTTGTTTGTAAATGATATGCACTATTGTATGTCAGTTTAGTGATTAATGCAGCGCCAGTCGAAGATAACCTAATCAGAGAGACTGTAAGTGAACAGGTCAGCATGCTTGTATACAGAATCCTTTAAGAGCTCAGAGCAATCTGAGTTTAGCTACCTGAATAAAGACAACTGTTTTACAAAAATGCTTTAGATGAACAAAGTCTGTATCCGTAAAGAAGTTTAACTGGTTTGCATCAAGCTGAGCAGAGAGACAGTAATTCTGTGGACTGTGATCTCTGTCCCATTCGGACACTCAATGATATTGATTTACTCCCTTCACAAAGTAGCCAGGCTACATATGTGAAGGCTTAATGTGCATGTGAACAAGGACTTTGAAAGGCTAATTGAATTTCAGAGAGGTCCCTTAATGTAAGCTTTAAAGCAGGATTCTGTAATAAAATATTGTAATTTGATATTGTCTGCATGGCTGGTTGCTTTTTGATGTTAGGCCTCATTCAATCCTGGAGCCACCACCCAATGATGTATAATATATCCTAAATATTACACATATAGGAATATGCACAAATTCAGTGATGTTTCATGGAAATAGGGGAAAAAAAGAGGTGAAATTGTGTCATGTGTTTGTGTTTTGTGTATGTGCATAAGTGCAGGAGTAGTCTTTTGCATATGATAAGTAGCTTGCAGCAAAGACATTAACGCCTCTTGGGTCCCAGCTCACACAGTCTCGTAGTGGACTGACGCAAACTGTGCATCATGTTTAACAGACATCCTCTTGTACATTGTCAGAAATAATACACCAAGAAGCAGCAGCAAGGCTCATAAGTGTGACCTTGATTTTCAGCTGGTTTGCTTGTACCTGTTTGCTTGGTTTGGATTCTGCTTGGTGTCCCAGCTGCAACGGTACTGAACTAAATATAGATAGGTCTGTCAATGGGTGCTACTTTTTGGGCTCACCTCTTACTGTACATTTGACTGCAAAACAAGAAGGTAGTTCGAACAGCACTGTTTTACTACAGGATTTAGTGCTACACTTGTTTTAGCTGCAGACTTGAGAGCCTCCTGCAGTTTTCTGGTCCTCCCTCTCTGACTTCACCTCTGTCTCGTTTTCTGCTGAGGGCTGCTGCTGCATTGTAGCGCTCAGTCTCCTGTGCACAGGCAGACCTCAGGGCAGGACTCCCTTCTCATGGTCCTCACACACTTTCACAGCTCTGACAAACATTTAAATGCTCTGCAGTGCTGTCCACACATACTTGCATACACACACACACACACACAAACACCATTGCACTCTAGCATGGCCCACTCTCCTCGCCCTGCCTCGTCTGTCAAGCTATAAATAGGCCTTTACTTAGGAATCTCTCGCAGACGCCACTCAGTGCATTGACTCTTCCTTGTAACAGTGCACTTCCTGCTTACTAGCTGCTGATCATCACTCAGAAATATCACGCTGTTCGTGTCACAAGGCAGATACATAATGTTCCAAGCTTCATATTTATTAATTAATTTATTCTGTTTATTTTGGTGCTGCCACACCACTACATGTCCACGGAGAGGAGGATGTTTTTGATTTGCAAGGTTACTCGGAGAAAAAACGCCATTGTGGCAGAATCCACAGTCTTTGAAGTCAGTTGTCAGCTAACAGATTGAGTGTGGAATTGGCGAGGTACGCTGACTCAGACAAGCGGTAACTGCCGTGAGGACTGTTGTGTTCAAGGTGATGCCGAGGCCACACAATCAGTTATCACATTAGGCCTCATTGGCAGCTTTCAGATGAAGTTGTTTTTGTTCCTGTTATGCCTGCTGTTTCTCAACCACTGACGTCACTTTGGGAGTTTTGAGGAAGAACTGCTCATGTGAAATGCAGTTTCAAATGCCTTTTTTTTTAGATATTTAACATATTTTACAGTTGTGCTTCTCGCAATTGGTATTTTGTTATTTTTAGTCACGTGCTGGTCAACAAATTTAATGACTCCTTTTATAAATACAAATATCTAAAAAACAAAAATAAGTAACAAAATAGTAAAAAAAACACACAAATTGTGAATGTGTATAATGTTCATGATGTTTGCTTTAGTTTAAGTTCTGTCTGTATTAACAATGTAGCAATGTATTCCAAGTAATCTGCCTGCTTCTCCAAATGTCTCAGTTCTGTTTCTCAAGCTGAATATTTGAATGTTCATTTGATGCCTCTTTTGCCAACTCTGTGAACCATTCCTGGAAGGGGAAGCAGAAGTAGAAGTAGAAGTAGAAAATATGACCTCAAACAGAGCTCTAAATTCATCTGGGTAATCCCGTTTTAACCAGTAGTTATGAATCATCATTAATCAAGCCGAGTAGACGAATAAGACTCTGTTCAGAGTCAAAGCACTTCGCACAACAGTCAACATTGTCCCTCGCTCATGTTTAAACACTCAGGAAGAAGTCTGATAAAAGCATTTGAGGCTGTAAAATTGATTAATAAATCTAATTTTGATGTCTCTCAGTACCAGCGTGATGTTTTCAATTTTTGGTCCTAGTCTTTATTTGGAACATCAGTGTTCAAATCTGCTGTCCAGCTTAACTTCAGCGCATAAGATACTGTAACTGTCTGCTGGAAAATCATTGCACAATCAATAGCCACATCATGTCCTAGACCATTACCTTTGTGGTCTGAGAGATAAGATCTGACTGTTGAGGTGAGATGTCTTCCCTTGTAATTTACACAAGCAGCTGTCAGAGATGCAAATACAGAGGGTCTGCTGATCATGATCTTGTCTTTTTCTATATTCGTCATGCAGGTAACTGTCTAACTGACGTTTGTGTATTTACACATGAATGAATGCACATGAATGCACATGAATGCAACTGAATGATATGGACAGCTTTGCTATTTATGGAATTTTATTGACTATTTTAATATACGGGAAAGCTTTTCCCTCACCAAGAGCCTACTCAGAGGGAGCATTACGAGACAGAGCATTATCAATCTACTTGATGAGGGCCCCTTCAAACACAGGTCTTTTTCCCCTGCATAGTCGTTTTCCGTCTTCAGCCATGACTGTTTGCCATTGTTTGAGTAGAAAACACAAGGTAGCCCTGAGGAACACCAAGTTTCACTGCTGCGTCTCGTCAGCTCGTTGGCTTGTTTTGGTCAGTTTGTCTTGAGCTCCAAGGTGATGACATTTTTCCATTGAGAGACAATCCCTTCTTTTTTCTGTCATGATTTCAGTTTGAACACAGCAACAACCGCTTTGCCATGGATATTCTGTTTTTTCTATACAGTCACAAAGCAAAACAAAGCAAAATGTAATTACTAGCGCAGCATCTCTGTAGGAATAATTCTGTCTCCAACTCTTCGATCCATATAAGTGGTTGATCACTGTAATCGTGATCTCTGTAAGTGGTTTCAACTGTACTTCTGGGTAGATTGTACTTATTAAACAATTGACTTCAGACTATCTTCCTTAGTAAGGTGTGCTGATGTTGTAATTTCTGTTACCACCCAGCTCTTCCATGAAAAGGAGTGTTTACCAGTTTGTAACTCTGAGTTATTCCAAAGATAAACATTCAGATGTAAAGCTTAAAAAAAATAATTTTCATACACCACAGAGGATTGTTACAAAAGGCTGAGATTGTAATTCAAAGGGTATTTTATCAGACAGAGCATTTGTAAGGGCAAGTGGGGAGAAAATACAGTGTTCAGTCTGTAAACAGGGAGGGGCTCTTTTAGATGGCCACTGACCTATATATCTCAGGCAGAAGGCACAATGATACAATACTTTTTAGGCAGAGCTATTCAATATGTGCTGGTTCCCACTTACTGCTTTTGCATCTTGTTACGACTGCATTTATTTACATGTTTTTGAAAGATTTTTCATTCTACCAAATGCGGTTTTGTTTGTGCAGCTTCTGCCTGTGATAATTAATTATCCTCAGAAGTAAATGCATCATAATTTTTCCTGAGGGCTGGCAACATTTAACATCTCCACTGCACTTCTGGGATGCCATGGGAGTGTTTGTGCAGACTAATCCAGGCACAGCGGTGATGAGTGTTCTTGTTTCAACGCCAACCAAAGCCGTACTCACCACTAGTTCAAAACCACAGCGTGTGAGTCAGAAAAAGCAAAGACAGACACATCCTTCATCACATCCATCCACCCTAACCAACTGAAATCTCCTCTTTCACAGTGACTTGCTGTCTTCAGATTATGTTGAGATCCACTATGAGGGCGGCAAACCTGTTCTGTCAAAGGTAAAGTCTTCTCCAGTCGTGACTGATATCTTACAATACACATCCTCTTTTTTTCTTTTCTTTTCTTTTTGATTCTGTTTCTGTGGTTCCTTCAACTGATTCGTGTCACTGCTGTTTCTATTTTGTGCAGTCATGCACATTGTCTGTGAAGCAAAAAGAGCAAATATGCTTTGTTACATCCTCAGGAAATTTGTTTTTAGGCAAAAGACAGAATCTGTAAATCTGATCACATGCTGTCTGTTATTGACAAGTCTTCTAGAAATCACATTAACATTGTAACTGTGTCATCCAGGATAGATAGATAGATAGATAGATAGATAGATAGATAGATAGATAGATAGATAGATAGATAGATAGATAGATAGA
>JAPZDY010000005.1:10503751-10517437 GCA_029783645.1 Ctenochaetus hawaiiensis
AGATAGATAGATAGATAGATAGATAGATAGATAGATAGATAGATAGATAGATAGATAGATAGATAGATAGATAATGATTTTTTAGGACAGAGGGAAAGAGGAGATCGAGGGAGGGAGAAAGAATGAAAAAACAGGTCTGGAATGAGAAATGGCTTTTGCTGCTTCTGTTGCTGATTCAGGCTGGGCTGGGCACGCTGTAGCTGAATCAGCAGGGTTTCGCTCCCCTGCATCCTCCTACTGGAGCTGTGGTCACGTGATGGGGGAGAGAAAGCCCTCTGCAGTATCAGTGCAGCGTGGGATGGGTGAAGTGAGAGAGAGAGAGAGAGAGAGTGAGGGGGGAGAATGTCCTCTGCTCACCCTGCTTCTGACAGCTGAGTCACAGATAGTGCCAGGACCCACCTTGCTATGCATTAATCGCACATCTAAACAAACACAGACCCCCTGCAGAAATGCTCAGCAAATATACCAAATCGGCATCTGAGACAAGCTGTTTCCTCCTAGGAGATGTTCTAAAATGCTAACAGAAGATAAGTTAGCAAGAAATATGACAGAATCCGAGTGATCTGTCAGTTTATGCACAGTTTGGTGTGTTATGTTGCCAGTAATGCTGCATTAGTTGGCTGTGATGCTGCATTAGCACTGTGTTTTCTTCCCTCAGGGCGGTGAGCACTGTTACTACCACGGCCAGGTGAGAGGGAACGATAACTCCCATGTGGCCTTATCTACCTGCAACGGGCTGCAGTAAGTGAACAGCAGAGTCGTGTGTAATCCTCACAGTATTCAGAATATCTCTAGATACACTCATCTCTCCTCCTATTGACTCAGTATTGACTGTCTTCTCTCTCTTTTCTTCTCTCTCTGCCTGGCAGCGGGATGTTTGATGATGGAGTCTATATGTATCTAATTGAGCCCTTTGAACAGACTCATTCAATCGTAAGTTATTTCTGTCGCAGACTTGGGAACAAAAAAAATGTATCACAGCAGTTTGGTGCTGCTAATCATGAAGCCCTCTGCCGTCACTACTGCTCAAGTTTACACCCGAGGATATCCTAATAAATGAGGAGATGAGACAGTAAAACTTGTTTGGCCAAAGTGAATTCCAACATGTCATCAAGAACAGTAGCAGATGCTCTAGTATTCTCAATATGGACATTTTTTTAAAGCTTTACTCGATTATAAATCTATAAATAAAACTCAACAGCAATGCCTCTTTCTATAATTAATGGGTACTCATGATAATCCACAGTCCTTGTTTTGACCAGTTTATGTGGGAACTATTTTCTTTCTACACTCAGTAACCGTATCACTGCGCAGAGGGATGCCTGTAGCTGAGCTAGCTTCACTAAGCAAGCTAACTTTTCAGCTCAACTGAGGAGGACTCTGCTAATATTTACACCCCCTGCAAGCAGGAGCCCCTTGTCCTGAAGTAGCAGAGTCATTAGCCTTGCTCTGAAGAATTAAAGAATTTCACCTATTCACACATCTTAAACTTACAAATAAATACTTAATATGTCTTGTCTGTTTAACCTTTATCATGGGCTAAACTTTTTCTTGGCCAGGAGAAGTGAGTTCCTGGAGTTTTGTCATCAGTGTAAAAATGCAAGGCAGCCAGCAGCCAAGAAATAGTCTGACCCATAATCCCCCTGATAAAATCACAGTGTGTTGTTTTTACACTTCTTACATAGAATAAATAAATAACGTTAAACACTTCAGAACTGCTGGTATGTGGATTTTTGTAAACCATGAACAGGACAAACTGTTTCCCCAATTTCATGTCTTTGAGCTTAGTTGCAGTAAGCTAACCAGCTGTTGGCAGCAGCTTCATATTTAGCAGACAGACTGGGAGTGGTATTAATTTTCTCATCTCACTCTTGGCAAGTGAAGAAACCTATTTCTGAACGCTTTCTAAATACTGAACTGTCTCTGTAAACACTAATGTTGAATTATGGCACACCAAGTATGGCACATAGTTCAGTGTTATCGTTCCACATCTGTTTCATATTCATTGCACTAAGTGTTAATGTTCTAGTTTACCAGAAAGGTTCATGTTAACAGTTTTTGTAATAAAAACTGTCCCTGACCAGCACCAGTACCTGCCTGTGCCAGATGCACTTAAGTCTTTTTTACCTTTGTTTGCATCACAGGATACAGCTGCAAGGCCTCACAAGTTAAGGAGAACGGCCTCTCTTGACTGGAACAATGATTCAGAGGAACAGGGTAAAGGTTTTTATCACCTTACATGACCTCTTCAATCAGTCTTTCACTTCTGACCATCACCACACCTCTGCTGACAGTGGCATTACTTCCTGCTCGCCAGTGTTCATTCCAAAGCATAAAAGTGTGAACAGAAGTAGCAACGGAGCTTTAACCTGTCAATGGTCAAAAAACATAATTGTTACAGCTTAACATTTTGAAATAAGTCGTATTTATTTATCTGAAGTGAAGTGTAAGAAACTGATGTTGTCAAATGAACAAAATGACATTGATTTTATTTTCATAAAGTATGAGACATTGTGTTGTTCCCACTTCTATAGTTGGGCCAAGTTTAGTGTCTCTCGTCTTGTGTACTTAATTGAACACAGTACTTCATGGAAAAAATCAGGAAACGATTTTGAATATTCTGGGAAATAATTAGAAAAACATTTTCCCAAGGACGTGAACTCAAGAAAAAGAGAGAGAGAGACAAAGAGGTGTGCCCGCTGTTAAATACTTAATTTATGTGTTGAAGTGTCATTTGTTTCTTGTGTGTTTACAGCTGAGGAGGAGCAGCTCTTCTCAGAGTTGGATGGCTTGTCCTGGCTTAAGCGCAGGAAAAAGCGAGCAGTAGGTTTCCGATCTCACTTCTTTCTGAAATAATGAAACAAACTTGAGTTCACCCAGCGTTGAAATGTCATAAACTGAGATAACTTCACTGTCCTGCACATGCTCTAAGTCTAGCTTGTGGTCTTTATGGGAGTGTTGAAAGAAAACACTTTCATATATAGTTGCTGATGTCATTGTTTTTGCAGATGCCTCGCAGTATTTTTGAGGAAATGAAGTATTTGGAGATCATGATTGTCAGTGACCACAATATGGTATGTGTTTTTTACTGTAAGCAACAAAAGCAAAATAAGGTCCACTTTCAGTTTCTCTCATCTTTTCATATTATGTAATAGGTAGTTTCTTGTAAATTTCAGAAAACTTACTAATATTACAGGCTTACTCTGCTTCTTATCCACAGGAGGGAGCCACTAATGTGAATGAGCAACATTAAATAATTTCAGCTAATTCATAAATACTTTTTCTCTGTCCGATCAGTATAAACGACACAAGACCAAGCAGCACACAAGGAATTTTGCCAAGTCAGTGGTGAATCTTGTGGATGCTGTGAGTAAAACCCTTAAGTTATCTTTGACAGATGTACAGTTTGTGCTATATGTAAAGCTTACACTAACACAATTTGTTGTTTCTTATTAGCCACTCTAAAAAGGTGGCTTTAGGGATGGAAATGTCAGTGGGCCAGTCCCCCACTCTGATTCAAACTGAAATATCTCAACAATTAATGGATGGATTATCATAAAATATTATATAGAAAATTATGGTCCCCAGTGGATGAATTCTATTGACTTCATTGATCCTTTGGCATTTCATCATGTGACACAAGCAGATCATATCCCTCATATCCAGTCAAAGGAGAGTGATAATCCGCACATCGCGAAGATCCATCTACAACAGATGGATAATTAATCAATCAATCAATCTACAGGGGGACTGACACAAACTTTGGGGTAGAAATTTATTTATCCCCAAGGAATCGATCTTCATAACAGACTTTTCCTGTAGCGCCATCAACAGCAACAAGAGAACATAAAGTTAGCCTGTTTTGTTAAGTACTTAAGTTTTATTATGTTAATATATTAAACTTAGGTAGTTGACGTAGTATCAATTATACCTGTTAAATGTCAGCCCTTTTTAAATATATTATTATAGCTATGAGAGTGTTAGCATGATGATGTTAGCATTCAACTCAAAGCCATGCTGTGCTTATATAAAGCCTCAAAGAGTTGCTAGCATGGCCGCAGACTGATTAGTGCTAAATAGTTAGCATGCTAATGCACTAAACTAGGGTGGTTGACATAGTAAACATTATGTTAAACATCAGCATGTTAATGTTGTTATTGTGCTTATGAGAAAGATAGCATGATATTAGCATTTAGCCTAAAGCTCTCCTGCACTTTTACAGTCTTACAGTCACAAACAGATGCTAATGGGCTGTAGCCTCATCATCCTGTTTTGTGTTTGGAAGCTGAGTACAGCATAATGCAGCATTTTACCTGTGATAGGGTTGTTGCAAATGTGTGCGCAGTAAACAGAAGCACTGACAAAATGGTAGCTTCCTTACATATCCTTACAACGTGCACCCACAATACTTTTTTCTCAGTATGGCATAGCTAAAGACTTCCTTATGTGTCATAATGGAGAATATCTCTCTAACCTCAGCCCCATAGATGTTTGCTCTGTGCTGTCATCACGTGCAATAACACACCCCTGTTCCTCCTTTTTCCCAGTGTGCTGCATCCTCCCATCCGTCCTCCTCAGACAGCAAAGATTCAAAGTCACACCCAGTGTTGTTCTCCTCTCCCTGTGCTCTTCTGTGTCTCCGTCCTTCTTTATTCCTCCCATTCACTGCAAACTTCAATGGCAGGTCTTCAAAGAGCAGCTACATACACGCGTGGTGCTCGTTGCTGTGGAGATCTGGACAGACAAGGATCACATCCCCATAAGCGTGAGGCCGCTGGAAATGCTGCGGGATTTTGCCAAGTACCGGCAGCAGAACATCAAACACCATGCAGATGCTGTGCACCTCATCTCGTATGTTTCTATTTAACCTCAGTGTGTTTCTATCACCTTTTGATGCATCCTCTTATATAATATTTTCTCAGTTTCTCACTTTTGACCAAGATTTAAGCTTTATTTGCAACATTTAATTAATCTTTCAAATCATTCAGATATTGCCATAATAGATGTATGTTCTGTTTCTCCTTACTATCAACCACAACCATTCTTAGACTAAGTGTGCAGATTGGATGCAGCACAGTAGCTGCTGCTTAAAAAAAGATCTAAATTGACATAATTTTTATGAATGCTTTGACCTTGTTCTCATAATAATCTCTCTCTGTATGTCCTTTTACTGTGATGTATCACATCTGTATGTGGCCTACAGCTGCAGCTATGTGTGTTTGAAACCCTGCTGTGTCTTTAGAAGTGAATGTTTACATCAAGTATTTGGACAGGCTCATGTTTTGACTCATCTTATCCTCTTTGATGTTTTAATCATTCACATCTGCCCTTCTCTTCCATCTTTCTTGTAGAAATGTGACCTTCCACTACCGCCGGAGCAGCGCAGCATACTTCGGAGGCATGTGTTCTGTGAGCCGTGGAGTAGGAGTCAATGAGGTCAGATTTCCTGTCTAACATGGAGCATTTCTCTGTTCAAACACATCACAGTGTATGTGAGTGCAGAGGAGTAATCCCTGGCCTCTGCTGTGTCCGCAGTATGGCAACAGCTTGGCCATGGCGGGGTCTCTCTCCCAGAGCCTGGCTCAGAACCTGGGCATCCAGTGGGACCCCGCATCCAAGAGAAGTATACATGAGAAACATGCTGTTGTCTCTTTTTCTGATCAGAATAACAATGTTCAAATCATTCAAGTCAACAAACACAATTTTTTCCAAATACTTTTTATTCAGCCATGTACAGTGTTTTATTGAGGACCTACAGTCACTCATCATGTTCAAAGCTTTTGTCTTTTTTTTTCGAAGGCCTTTTTCATCAACACGTAACCGGTTCTGTTACAGTTCTGTTTTAGCATTTTGACCAAAAATAAATTGGTTGTAGCCCCAAAAATTGGTCCCCAGCTAGAACCAAAGAATAGCAGGTTTTCCAAAATGCAGTAGATAAACAAAAACTGTTGGCACAGATAGATACCTCTAGGAATAAGCAGGATAATATAAATAAGTTGCAGTGTGTTATATTGTGTTCACAGACCCTACAAATTTCACAGATACCGCGCAGCTTGAATGTAATATGGCACAGTTTTCTGGAGATAACCTTTGAAAAGGTGGAATTGTCTTAGATTTGAAGGTCTTTTAAAGCAGCAGATGGCTCCTATAAAACAAAAGAAGATGCCTTTTGACTGGTCCAAACTATCTTCTTGTCAACTCTTCTCTGTGCCAGACCTGACAGATGGAGAGATGCACCGACTGTCTTGGAAGAAATGGTCCAAAAGTAGACTTTGCTGATTCAGGCTCAAGATGAATTTTGCCATTAGTTTTGGGATCATATTGCTTATCACGGAGCTTAATTAGGCAAAATCAGAGTCTTAACAGCTGCCATGTTTGAAGACTGCGAGCTCAACCATCAGAGAGATTTATTTGTGCTCCCAGAATTCTTTGCTATTCAACCAAAGGCTTTTAGAAATCAAGCACAAAATCCAGTGTTTAATACTGATTCTCTTTGACAACATTCAGTGGAAATATAGGCATGTTCATGTATTTAATTTATAAAGTTTGTCTTCTTGCTGTGCTCTGTTTTATCTCTCTCTCTGTCTGGCCTTTTTTTTGTCTGTCTACTCTTTCCTGTTTGCAGAGGAATGTGGTTGTGTTGAGACGTGGACTGGCTGCATAATGGAGGACACTGGGTAATGTCCAACACACTCCTCATCCACACAGACAAAAGAGAGGGATAGCAGAACAATCACTGGGGCTGGTTACTTGGAACTGATAGATAAATGTTTTTGTCATGTCGACCTTACTGATAACTAAGACGTTCTGTTCAGTGTCAGTCTTTTTGTTTCGCAGTGCTCCACAGTTTTTAACAATGTATCCAGTCAGTAAAAGAAAATACTTATCAGTCACCCCATTTACATCACATGATAGAGTGAACAGCAGATGGTTTAAGAGGTACACAAAGTGTAATAACATGATACAGAAGTGCAAAACAAAGACTGTTGTCACACAAGTGGCTCATCACACACATGAGAACTCACAGCATTTAAAACATGCTTTCATCCTCACTGCTTAACGCTCTCTGGTTATTTTTTCACCATTTATTTCCTCTCTTTAGGGTGCAGCACCCGCGGAGATTCTCCAAATGCAGCATCACTGACTACAAGGAGTTTCTTTTGAAAGGTGGCGGCTCGTGTCTGTTTAACAGGCCGACCAAGGTTAGACGCTTGCAGTTCCTCCCCCTTTCTTTCACATGGTACAGCCGACAAGAATCACACATCACACAGCTGTGTCCTTCACGCTCTCCTGTCTTTTTTCTGGCAGCTGTTTGAGCCAACAGAGTGCGGTAACGGATTTGTGGAAGTGGGAGAGGAGTGTGACTGTGGAGCGAGAGCAGTGAGTTTCTTTGACTTCAGATAGTCTGTTTGTTGTCGTCTGTTTGTTCAGACGGATGAGGCTCCTTCCATGTTTGTTTTTTAGGAGTGCTATAAGGAATGCTGCAAGAAGTGTTCCCTGGCCAACGGGGCGCACTGCAGCGATGGCCCATGCTGCAATAACACGTGTCTGGTACGAAACTTTTCTTAAAGTTTTACATCACTTGATATTAATTTGTTATAAAAAAACTTAATTTATACTTTTATGTTCTCTGCTTTTCTTGCCAGTTTTATCCACGAGGTTACAGCTGCCGCTATGCTGTGAACGACTGTGATATCTCAGAGACCTGCTCTGGAGACTCTGGACAGGTGTGTTTGCATTGCGCTCATACATTTGTTTTCTGTTTCAAACTGTTCATTCGTTGCATGTTAAAGATGAAGTTCACAGTAAAGAAGTTGTGTGTTTGTGACTGTTTGCAGTGCCCTCCAAACCTCCATAAACAGGATGGTTACCTCTGCCAGGTAAACCAGGTACGCAGCCTAATGACAATAAAAACAAATGTTGGTTCAAAAAGGAGCAGTCATGCATCAGAAGAGAAACAGACTGAGAATACATGTTTTCTATCTCATTCTCCCCGAAGGGCCGCTGCTACAATGGAGAGTGCAAGACCAGAGAAAACCAGTGTAAATACATCTGGGGCCCAAGTAAGAGTAATATTCTTTTCTCACAGTAGCTTGTATTAGTGGTGTCAGAATATCATCATACTGAGAAATTGAATGAAAGGAGACTTTTTATTGTAGTCAGTGCTGTGCAGTTGACCCCTCCTCTCTTCAGAGTCTGGCAGCTCAGAGAAGTTCTGCTATGAGAAGCTGAACACTGAGGGCACAGAGAAGGGCAACTGTGGAAAGGATGGCGAAAAGTGGATCCAGTGTAGCAAACAGTGAGTTTCAAAAGAAGAAAAAATTAAATTAACAACAGCATTTCCTTTTGCACATGTCAGCATTACAGTGTTTATACTTCTACAGTGAGGATGGGCTTTGGTCCTTCCTTATTATCTATTATTCCTGACAAGGGAGGAGATTCAACGGAAACAGAGGGAACATTACTGACAAGTCAAGTTATTGACTTAAGTTTATTAATGTAGCACATGGCACACAACAGGCAAAGACTTAAAAGTACCTTAAAAAGTATAAAAATAAGACAGAGATCATAAATTAAACAATGCACAAGATGTAGACATAAAAGGTAACATAGAAGAAGATATGACTTATGAAAAGATAAGAGGGGAAATCAATAAATAAGGTGTATTATTATAATTATTGGGATTAATCAGTATTAAAAAACACCCATTTTGAAAATAAGGGCTTTTTTCGACATTTTAATGGTTTCCTTAATTGAAAAAAAATTACATTATATTGCAAAAAAGGGATGTCAAGTCAATTTTATGACACATTTATAAACAAGGAATGTTTACAAAAGTGCTTGATAAAGAAATTTTAAATAATAGGTATGCAACTCTGTCAGATTGAATTAAAGCAATTGTCTGGTCATAAATCCTACTAATTCTAAAAAGTTAAATGAGGAGTCTTAAGAGATGATTTCAATGTTTTGACAGATGATGAAAACCTGACAAGTGAAAACTTGGTTGACTTCCCTCTGTTGTCTTCTTGCAGTGACGTGTTCTGCGGTTACCTTTTGTGTTCCAACATTGGCCGCAGCCCACGCATTGGAATAATGAAAGGAGATGTCACCCCGGCCTCCTTTAACCATCAAGGCAGGGTTGTAGACTGCAGGTAAACACATGTTCAACATAAAAAGACCTTTTCAGGTCCTGGAAAACTTACCTTGCCACATTTGGTTTGACATATCTTGTATGAGTTTGTATTTCCTCCTTTTTGTCCTTAATGTGTCTCGTCCCTTTCCTTCCGTCCATCCTTTCCTCACAGTGGTGGCCATGTCCTTTTGGACGATGAGACAGATTTAGGCTACGTGGAGGATGGGACTCCCTGTGGGCCGTCAATGATGTGCCTTGACCGCAAGTGTCTGCCCATTCAGTCACTCAACATGAGCACTTGCCCTAGTGGGCCTAACGGACAGGTGTGCTCTGCCCATGGGGTGAGTCCTGGTGTAGATTAACCAATCATTTTCACTATTGCTCCAGCAATATGTAATATCTTTTTCTTGAGAAAGACATCATTTAAATAAGGATGTATGATTATTGATACCCATATCCTTCCATCTGGCTTTATGTTAGCTCATTTAATGCTTCAATGAAAGGTCTATCATTTCTTCTTTACTGGGTGTTAATCTTATTAGTTTATTCACAGAAATATGACATGTCATAGTAGGAAAATCACAAATGAAATTGATAAAATGAACAATGCCTACATTCCTTTTGGTTTCCTGCAGTTTTCTTTTCTTACTATCACAGTTTAAAATGCTGTGAGAAAAACCAAACAGACATCAGTCCCTTTGTGAATGACTGGTTGTAGCCCTTTTTTTGTGTAATTCAACTGATCAGATGAAGTTGTGGCTGTAGTAGCAGAGTTTGAATAATTATCATCGGTCTTTACAAAGCTGACCTGGCGAAAAAAAAAATGCTGTTATAGAGATTTTATATAATTAATCAAGATCAATCTCATTTACTTTTGCAGTGTTTAGTAGTGAGTCTCTATATGGTAGCCTGTATTAACTGTGGATGAACAGGAACCTTGTATAATCGGTGAATGTGGAGACAGCTGAGAAAGTCACCAATGAGGATGGTTCCCAAAAACTCCTCAGTGTGTCAGCATCTTTGTTTATAGCTCTTAAGTTCCCCATGTCATCTCATCTATATCTGTCTGATCTGTACAGGTGTGCAACAATGAAGCCACATGCACGTGTGACACCACCTGGGCAGGGACAGACTGTAGCATGCCTGACCCGCCTAAAGAGCCTGAGACCCCTCCGGACGAAGGACCCAAGGGTCGGTTTCCACCTCTTTCAACCTCTGGCATCTGATAAAATGAATAACACACACACACACGTCTTTGTTCACTCATTTAACTTAACCAAGATTCACACTGGCTCATATACTGTATATGTTGTTCTGTACACCTGATGCTTTGACCACAGGGGGGACGGGGAGGTGGTTTAAGGGGGTGGGAAGCATCCCGGAGGGAACCGTGTCACTTCATCCATGACTCTGAGGCAGAAGCCTGCTGTTTGTTTTTAACAGGGTGGTAATAATGCTCCTTTTCCCTCTGCACAGTGAGCGTGGCCACTAACAGGCTGATAGGGGCAGTAGCAGGGACCATTCTGGCCCTGGGGGTGATTTTTGGAGGCACAGGGTGGGGAATAGAGTAAGCATCTTTAACCCTTTCACAGCTCTTCCTCTCATAGTGGTGCCTCAGTGTGCGGGCGGTCTCGTGAGCCGGCCTGAGCCCGTGTGTGCGTCCCGGTGGCTTTGTGTTTTCTTGTGTGTCAGTGATGACCATATAGTTGTCATGTTATTGGATGTTTTCAGTGTTGTGTGATTGATTGATGGACTCCTCCTCCTCCTCCTCCTGCTCCTCTCCCACCACTTCCTGTTGTTCCCCATTACGACAAGCCTCTTTCTTCATCCCCCCTCTTCCTCCTCTCCTTTTCCTTTCTCTTATTCTTAGTCGTTATGTGGTTGCTCCTGTGATCCTCTCCTTTCTGGGGCATGTGGGGCATTTAGATGGAAAACAGTCCTGAGAAGTGTCCAGTTAGTGACCTGGCTTGTCAGTCAGTGGTAGGCTGTGTGGTGACTGGGACCCCTAAAAAAAACAAATTTCTCACATTTGCTCATACTGCAGGCCACATGTAAACATATCACCTGTCAATCTCTGTTCAATTAAACCTGTACAGTGATGGATACCCAGGGTCTAGTCTGCTGCACAACCTTAAAAGACGAACCACTGATAACCACTACCTCAACTGACACCAGATAAATTTGAATATTCCCGGGGCCTTCATGTTACACACTAAAGGGGGCTGAAAAGCATGCAAACTACATTTTCAGAATTCATTTTACTGTAATAGTATACTTATGGTTATGTTTTCTGTTCCATGTGAAATCGTCATTGTATAGTTACATGTTATTTATACAGTAAGTGAGTGTAGAAACTCATGTCTTTTTCCCCATAACCCTTTACAGGTCCTAGTGCCACCAATCTAATAATAGGCTCCATCGCCGGAGCCATCCTTGTGGCTGCCATAGTGCTGGGGGGGACTGGATGGGGCTTTAAGTAAGCAACACGCCGCATGCCTCTCCTGCTGTAACTCTAGCATCCCTGCTGCTTCTAGACACCAGGGTTTGAGCTCCTGCTACAGAATATGGACCCCAGGGTGATGACGCTCAGACAAAAAGCATTTTAACGCTGAGACGCACAGCTGAATTTCCTCCTGGTTGTTTTATTAAAAAAAGAGGATTTGAATGACAGCCAATGGTAAAGCTGTGTGGAAGGTGATTTTTTAGAGACACTTAGACTCTGTGTAGGGAGTCATCTGTGGATCTGTAGCAGAACCTCAAACTGATTGGACGGGCAGAGCTCAATGCTTGACATGCATGTTCAGTGAAGGAACTGAGAACAGAGGAGAAAAAATACTTTCAACAGCTAAATGGTTAAATGTATGCTTGTATAAATAAGTTTAAAGCTTATGTCTTCTCTGAAATCCAAAGATAGATCTCTAACATATCTGTATGTAGCCAGGAAATGTACTTTATTGTACAAAAGTTTATGTCGAATAAGTTACAGTCTACCGCTGATTAGCCTGCTGTCTTGAGCAACAGGGGTGTTAAACATCTTAAGCTAAATAGGCCTGAGGAGTAACTGAGAAATACAATCTTGCAGCCGTCAAAGCATGCCGGATAGCTAAGCATCATGGTTGTCACCAAAAAACAAAGCAAATATAAGTAAAGAGAACAGAATGAGAAAAAAAACGCATTTCTGCATGTTGACTTGTTTATTCAGAGGAGGTCAGTTCATTGCACAAAGGCTGAGCCAAACCCAGAGTGATTTGGTACAAAAACAAAGTTGTCGTGCTCTCATCACTTCCATGATCTTTTTCTCAAAGATGTTTGAGGGTGAGACCTTAAGTGGAGTAGTGAGAGCGACAAAGACAGAGAGAGAGAGAGAGAGAAAGAGAGAGTGAAAGAAGCCAGGACCTTATTGTTGGCTGCAGCCTTTGTGCCATGGCTGACCACACCCACCTCGATGGCCAGTCTCCGCCCTAGAGCAGAGCAGGACTCTTGGACCCGCCCACACCAGCTGCCATTGCTGCCTGCTTCACAGACCTGGTACAGACACGGCACATTGCACTGCATGAACCACGCATAGCAATAGTGCCACCTTCAGCTGGCCTACTATTGAAACAGGTGCATGACAGAGTGATAGAAGCCCCACAATAAGCCACAGTACGGGGAGGTTATGCATCACTCATGTTGTCGTATTCGTTGTTGTCCCACTGTTGTGGCAACATTTACTGTTGCTGCCGCCGCTGCTACTGCTGCTGTGGTTGTTGTTTTTTGTGGTCGTCTCCTCTTTTCCCTCCTCTGTAGAGTATATTTTATGTTAACTCGTTCCTCCCTGATGGTTATGTTTGAGTGGATATAATGTCTTTCCCATCAAAACTGGTAATGAGACATGTTTCCTACAGTTCTTCACCCTGTAAACTGATGTTGCACGCACAAGAAGAAGAAGGCAACAGAGGATATTTATATTCAGAGACCGTCCAAATTCAGTACTCATTTACAAGCATATTTGAAATCAAACTTTATGGATCTTTTGCTCAGTGAAGTGGGTAAAAGTTTTTGTTTAGATGGCTCTTATGAAATGCTCTGTGTCTTGAATCACAACTCAGAAGGAAACAGATAAACCTTAAGTTCCAGTGTGTAGAATTTAGTGGCATTTACAGGCAAGGTTGCAGAATGCAACTAACTGCATATCCCTTAACTTACCCCTCCTTTCTCAAACATGGAGAAAAACTTGTGGAGGTCTTCATTTCAGTTTCAAAGTGTGAAAGGCCAGTGTTTGGTTTGTCAAATGTGATAGCTCAACATGGCTGTGCAGAAGAAAACCTGCTCTCTATGTGAAGTGGACCTGTCTACTGTGAAGGAAAAATCTAGTCAAAGATGAGCTGGATGAAATGAGGAGGTCAGGAATCAGTAGATGTCTTACGCAGAGGCATTTATTGCAGAACTCAGCATTGAGGAGATCAGTACTAGCAACATCCATAAGCAATAACAAGCTTGTCCTGTGTGTAAGATGTTTTTAAGTCTTTGTGTCCTCACATGTCATCAGTCCTAAACTACGTATCCAAATA
>JAPZDY010000005.1:10531902-10603140 GCA_029783645.1 Ctenochaetus hawaiiensis
ATAAAAATAAATCAAATAAGATTTCGAATCTTTGTCTTTTTTGCCCCGGGTTGAATGTGCCCCTCTGACAAAACCCCCTCAGTAAAATAGGTCTAGAACCTCCACTGAAATCAAGAATATTGTTGGACTAAGTTGCTGTTATGACGCTTCTCGGACTCGTCAAGCTTGTTTATGAACAGGTAAAGGTGTGTTGTTTTAGAACTTTCCGGAAAGTTATCCGAAAGAGAGCACGTGCGTCACCCAGGTAAATTCAAAAACAACGTCAACGCACCCTCAGCCTATGTCTGCGCGTGCTCCGTTTTACTTTCGATATCCACTTCCTCGTTCGGATACATTTCAAAGAAATGTGTTGACCTGCGAAGTTCACGCAAAGTTTGTCCGCGCGAGTAAGACAAACAAAACGAAGGATATATACAAATATTATTATCACTTCGAGTATGTGGAAGTGGACGACATATATCCTGTCCAGTCAAACCAGCTGAGAACTCGTCGCCAAGAAGGTAACACGTTTTTTGAAGTGCAAAGATTTGCTTAAACCGATCATCTATGGTCATAATCTATAATCTATGTAATTGTTGACCTTTTGTGTGACTGTGGGGTCACTGTGGATGTTAATAATCGGTTGTCACGGTATGACAGACTATTGTGAAGACGCCTGTACGAAATAAGACGGTTATTAAACCCTTAATGACATTTAATTTCCTCTCCGGCAGTTTCCTTTTGCGCAACACTTTCACACTTACATACACACAATGTTGTACTTCTACTCTTGTGTGAACCCTCAATGACAGTATGCTTTTCTTACCTTCTTAACACCAACCTAAACATTAGCTGAATGCAAGACACAAGATTTTAACGTAATTCTGTCCTTAACCTCAACCTTAAACTCAAGCTCTAACATTTAACTGCGTTTTGTTGTTGTGAGGATCGGCTGAAATGTCTTTATTTAAAAAAAAAAAAAAGTAATCACTTTGTTTGTTAAAGACTTTTGTGGTTGTCACACACTCACCAAAACAGCCACAACATGTAGGCCGTAAACATTACAAAAGCCCTCCAGAGTTCATTCCATTATTGTAAACATTGTTATCTTTGATCTTTGATCACTAAATCAAATTGTGGATGTACAAGTGAATAAATGGGGAAGACACAGCTGGTATGATGCACCACTTACAACTAAGTGTCAGGCCAAACTGCTTCACAACAGTGAAACCCGAATGAATCTGTGTTTTATTTCTAGTTCACAAAATGGAATTCCAGAGGCTGCTGTTAGACGCAGGGAAGGCCCTGTCTAATGAGGAGATCAGAGCTCTAGCATTTCTTTGCACCGACCTCGTGAGTCGAAACCTGGCCTCAGTGGATTCTGCCAGTGACCTCTTCTCTCTTCTGGCGGATCAAGACCTCCTCACTCCTGAGCAACCATACCTGCTGACTGAGCTTCTCCTCATCATCCAACGGTCCCGTCTGATCCGTGACTTAAACCTAACTAACCAAGTGTCTCCATACAACTATATCTCTTCTTACAGGTGAACCGCTTACATTTTTCTGTTTTCAAATAAATCATTCAGCTTAATCCATGAGGAGATATAAGTTGTGCTGCCTCATCGCTAAATAAGCATCCAGTGACCTCAGAATAATGACATGCAATAGTCACCTTTAACTGATCAAACACAAGCCTGCTTTGAAACACTAAATAGTTTTAGTAACATTTGATTATTTTATGTAATTCCAGAAAGCTGCTCTACAACCTGTCTGAGGAACTTACTGATGATGACTTGAAGAGTATGAAGTTCTTGTTAAACAAAAAGCTCCCTCGCAAAAAACTGGAGGACAATGTTGTGAGTGCATCTTATTGCTTGAAACCTCTGTTTAAAAATAAAAGTTAGATGGTGTTTTGGTTGACAGACAGTCATAAACATAGAAATTACATTTTAGAAATGGAGATACAATTAGAATAATGAGATGAACCATATCTGATGTGCACTGGCATTTATATTATGATTCTTCTTTAAAATATACATAGTGTTAGTGTAGGGTAAAATTAAGAGTGAATTTGCAAAATTTTTCAGACTACACTTGAAGTCTTCCTGGAGATGGAGCACAAGGACCTCATCAGAGACACTGATCTAGGCTTACTGGAGTCCATAATTCAGCAAGTCTGTCCTGTGCTGATGGACAAGATCAACCTGTTCAAAGTGCAACATGGTAAAATACATTAAAAAATTCACTCAAACGTTACTTGTAGCTTTCAGGTTACCTTTCAAAGAGTTTACTTCAGAGTTTATCAGGGCTGGTACAGAGGGCAGGGAGGAGGGGAGTCACAGGTGGAGAACATGTGCAGACAAGAAGTGGTTAGACAAGTAAGCTGGCAGGAAACCACAGGATCTCAAAGAGCTCACAGTGGAAACACTAGATTGACTTATTAATTCCCTGCAGACTAACTCTTGCCTTAACCAAAGCCACCGCAACCCCTACTGTAACTTTAACATAAACCAAAATGGTAATCCTAAACTTTGATTACATATGTTGTGGGGACTTGTGTTTTGTCCTAGACAAGAGCACGGAGTCCCCACAATGTAGGTGTGTGAACAGATTTATTTCTCTAAAACATGTACTGTACATAACAAGAAATAATTGTGTCATAAATAAGAAACTAAGTAGAAATAGAAACTGAGAAAACTGTTTCACAAAGCCCATATATTTGCATTATGGAATCAGCAGTGGCAGGATAAAAATAAAGAAACTACTACTACTACTACTACTACTACTGCTACTATTGCTACTACTGCTACTACTGCTACTTATAATGATAATGATAATAATAATAATGGTAATAATATACCAGAAAGTAAATTCAAAAATAATATGAAATTGAGTTGAATGCCGCACCAAAATGGTGGCTCTTGACTTTGCTTTTAAAGATAACAACAACAATATAGGCGAAGAATCTGGGGAAGCAGGGACTGAGAGAGAGAGAGTGAGGAAAAAATGAGGATGATGATGCTGTAAGAATTATTCTCTAATTTTAACAATTCATAACTAAATTGTTTGTAAATCATATTAACATTGGCTTATTTGTTTCACAGTACCTCATAGAAGCCCTATAGCTGAAGAAACATATCGACCAAGGTCTAAGACTTTCCCCTTTGAACCAAACCAGGTAAGTTTTTTTGATATCGCCAGAAGATTTCTAACATTAAGCTATTGTCACATTGCTACAGTGTCACTCGCCAGGTTGCACAAGGAATTTGCTGCAGTGCCTGTTCTTTGTGTTCTTTATCAGGTCTCTGAATCTCGTGTGAGGAGTCTCTCAAATTTATCACCAGGTAAATAGGTTACTTTCTCTCTGTTGAGTGTGTTTACGCATTGAGAAAACTCTGAACACCTGCCAGCATCTCCAAAGCACGTTAATATGAGGAGTTTCAGTCAAGTGCACTGTGTCTGTACTGGAAAAATATTGCTGCCTCCGCAGTCATTTGAAAATAACTTTGGTTAATATTACTTTGGTATAGTTTTATTTTTATTAGTTTGATAAATTACCTATGATGTGTGTTGCTTTTCAGATAAGCAAAAACAACATACAAAAATACAAAAAAAATTCTTTGAAGTGGTGGAAATGGGCAACTGTACTTGATTTTAATACCATATTTTTATCAATAAAAAAAATATCCAAATGCTTTAAAATGCCCGATTGATTCATATGTAAATGCACTGACACTAAACATATTTTTAATTTTTTTTAAGCAATATGCCCATTATTATAATCCTAATTATCCTTTTCCTTTTTCTCTGAAGGATTGCTACCCCTGGCAGAGGTGAGAATCTCATAAAAACACAGTAACATAACAAATTAATCATTACATTTCTGTGTCTTTAACGGCCATTTCCATTATGTCCCATACAGTCTAGCATGACTAGTTCCAACACCTCTGTGGGTGAGTCTTTACTTTGAGTTTTCTGTTTTACCAATTCAATTTTTTTAAAAATGAAAATCCTAATTCTTGAACGCATGCTGGCATTCTGTGATACAAAAAACCCAAAATTTATTTATTTTTTTAAGTGCAGTGCAATTGATTGATTTATTTTGAATCCTTTGCACCATTTTTTCTAGATTTTCCAGATTTTCCTGGTGGACATGAATTTGAGGACCTGTCTCGAGGACCGAGGGGTTTAAGCACTGAAACAAGCAGCTGTGTGTCCTTACAAAGTCATTTTAAGCATCTAATTTGTTAAACTATTTGGTGAAGTTACATGTCAGACATTTTAATAATGCTTGTCTCATCTTTTTGCTTCTACACTGTGCTGTCATCTGTCCCACAGTGAGAAGTGATGCTTTGGTAGTGTGTCCAGAAAACGAGACCTCCTGTGAACAGCAGAATTCTCAGAGTGTGGATGAAAACACAGTAAGTAGTAAAGTGGCTCCGAATATGCTGAGTAAATGGCACTAAGTGCAGGAAGAAAATAGCTTATTTTATGACAAGCATTACATTGAATCCTGTCTTGCTTTTCTGATTTATCTCTGTAGGATTTGGAGACATATTCCATGGCCTCAACAAAGAGAGGCATCTGCTTGATTGTAAACAACTACGATTTCACTAAATCCCTTATACATCTCCAGAATCGGGAAGGGACCATGGTTGATGAAAGTAAGTTAATGTTCTATTAAGTCTGAAAGTCTCAAATGACCGCTGATGCATATTTTCCATCCCTGTTCTGTTTGTATTTTGGTATATTGCTGCACATTTGCATGCATTTACATTCTTCTGTATTCCCTTTAGGACGTCTGAAACAAGTGTTCGAGTGGCTCGGATTTGAGGTAGTGATACGGAGTGACTGTAAGAGTGAGGAGATGCTGTCCGTAATGCAGGAGCTCAGCCGCAGAGACTACAGTCAGATGGACTGTGTCGTGTGTTGCATCCTCAGCCATGGTGAAGAGGGATGTGTTTATGGTGTGGACGGCACCACTGTCCATATAAGGAAGCTGACAGAGCCTTTCAATGGATCAAATTGCTACTCTCTGGCAGGAAAACCCAAGCTGTTCTTTATTCAGGCCTGCCAGGGCAAAAACAACCAGCGGCCTGTCATAGAGGCTGATGGCCCTGCATGTCAGGTTCATAGTGATGCTGTTGAAATCAAAAAGTCCATCCCATCTGATGCAGATTTCTTGTTGGGAATGTCCACTGTTCCCTCTTACGTCTCGTACAGAGAGAGGACAAATGGCACATGGTATATTCAGGCATTGTGCAAAAACCTTGTCCAAATGGTGCCCAGGTTAGTAAATTTAAACCTCATATACTTTTGCATGATGTGAAGCATTTTGGAGTTTTGTACTTTACGCACAAAAAATATTATGAGTTTATAAAATATCTCGCATGTTTATGATTGAATTACCCAACACAGTTTAAAACTGCTCAGCTTAGCAGCCCACCTCCCCCTACTATGAACGAAATTAACACTTACATATTAAATCAATGACGTTCATCAAACACTTATACTTTCTACTGTAATATAATTAGATTGGGGAATAACTTTTGTCATAATACTAGGTAGCTCTTGTTGCTTTTAATTCATGTCTTTTATCATCCTTGTTTTTTTTTCCTCAGTGCTGACCTGGTGACTATCATGACCAAAGTAAATGCAGATGTTAGCAAGATGGCTGATACATATGGTTATAAAAAGCAGATGCCTCAACCAGCCTTCACACTCACAAAGAAAGTGGTCTTCTCCGTCTCTGAAGCCTCCCGTCCCATCCTGTGACACTGATGACAGGAATCTGCTGGCTGCTTGATTGACTCACATAAGGATGATTCACATAAGTGTTTTTTTATTGCATTGTTTATACTTTTGAGTGAAATGATAACAATAGTTTCTGAACATGTGAGCCTTGAGGCGTTTTGTGGTTCAAACCTCCCAAAAAAAACTTGTGAGCAGAACCTCAGCTGAGATGATTTATCAGCATTCATGTAAGATTTGTAAACATGCAGTAT
The DNA here is from genome assembly GCA_029783645.1 of Ctenochaetus hawaiiensis. NCBI lineage: Eukaryota > Metazoa > Chordata > Actinopteri > Acanthuriformes > Acanthuridae > Ctenochaetus > Ctenochaetus hawaiiensis. The sequence continues at coordinate 10,537,887 of JAPZDY010000005.1, forward strand.
ACTAAAGTCACCACACTCACTGCTAAAAAAGTGGGCCAAGGTGCTAGAAAACTAAAACTTATGAATTATCACAAAAGGAGATTCTGCACACTCGGATCTATGCAAGTTTCCTCCATGAAAACTGCCAAGCTTTTGGTCAGTGGACCTTCATCATAGCACATGTCAAAAACTTCTGTTCTTATTTTTACTTTTATTTTTTTATTTTCCATAGCGAGGAAAGTATGTGTCCCATCTAGACGTCAGGTAATTAGCACAGCTGTAACTTATGACCCAAACTGGATTGGGCATCGCTTGAGCTTGCTCTATTGCCAATTGTGAAAGTTTGCTGACGACGGTCCACCAACTAAAAGTTTGGCAAATTTCATTAAAGAAACTTGCAAAGATGCAAGTGTACAGTATGTCCTTTTGAAATAAACATGCAGTATAAACACAACATTTTACATGATTTTTTAATGTTGATCTTGAGTGTATAGTTCTTTGAACTAATCTTGCACATTGATTTAGGAGAATAGTTGACATTCTCTTACTGTATTTTATTTTACATGTACTTTTAGAAAATGAATATTGGATTGATGCTATTAGTCATATATTCTTGGTCCAAATACCACTTGCCATCATTTGATTTTTGCCGTATTTGTTTAAAGTGGTGTGCGGAAATATTCAGTAGTTAAACATTAGGAATTAAAGCAACCCAGGCACAGCAATGGTACAATAAAATTTGTAATTACTTTTTACCTCTCTAATTTCTCTTTTTATTGTTTGTTTTACATATACACCCGCATGAACACAGACATACAAACATACACACACACACACACATTTATATATATATAAAACACAAAGACAGCCACACATTTTATAAAGGGTGTATCAATAAAACTTTTTCCATCTCGTCAGACCAACATTTTCTGCATTCAGCCCATGCTTTTCTGGTTGCCCCGTGTTCTGAACAAACTGTATCCAGCCGTTAAAATGTAAGGAGTGTTTTGACATTGCATATGAGAGAGGTTTATTCCTCAAACAGCAAGCAGGTTTTCCTATTTCCACATTGAAATAAATGTGAAGCATTGGCAGGGAACTGCATTACTACTGCTGTGTTTTAGTGTTTTTACTCAGGAGTAAGCCTGTATAAAGTAGTTAAAATAAGCACAACCTAAAAAAAACAATGCAACTTGCAGCAGTAATATTAATCCAAAAACATCGTACAGCAGCAAAAACGTTGAATGTTTTTTGCTTTATTGATTTGGCCTGTTTTTACTTGTAGTACTTAAACAATTGAACTACTGGTACGAGGCGGACGAGTGGATAACATCACCAGTAGGTGGCGGTAAACATTTTGGTTCACTGACATCGGTTAACCTTCTGGTGACCCGGATGTTGATATGATATTAACTTCACTAATTTCCTCGACCAGACGCCAATGAAGAGTTGTTACATCTTGAAGGCATCGAATAGTCTTCATGATAACGTAAAAGATGGCGAGACAAATATTTTAAAGTGGTTTCGGATTTTTTTCCCCCATTTAGGTTATCCGCACTGGAGTCTCTCACAAGCCCGCAAAAGACAGCAATTTTTAACGTTAAATATGTCTCAAGAGGGATATCAGCCACCAGCAGTGAAAAACACCGCAGACACGAGGTTGGTTTATTTAATGACTTAATTGTATTAAATGTGTACTTATCATAATGACAGTAATTCACCTGTTCCCCTTTCCAAATATTCACGAATAATAGCGGTATAACATTTTTTTCTGTTGAAATAAACACTGTAAAGTCTGTCATCTGACGTTAGAGTTAAATTTTGTCAATGACATTTGACTTAAATTTCAGAGACACTGAAACTATACAAAGACTAACTTCAGAATAAGGTTACCTGGCTGTCTTTTTTTATCAAGAAGTATTTATATTTGAGGTCCTCTATTTGCTCACATCATTTGATGAATTAAGCTAAGCTTGACTAAAACTGTGTTGAACAAGGTCTTCATAATATTCTGTTTCATCGCTCTTTAACCAGCGGCTATTTTAAAGGCATATTGCTATTAATTGCAATTTATCTATTAAAAAGATGTCCTGCAGATTTTCTCTGTTAGCAGCAGAAAAAAATATTCTTTTATGTAATTGATTGGCATCTGCTAATAGCGTTAATGTCAGTGAGCCTCCGTTTCTCTGATTAGCTTAGCTAGCTAACGCACAGTATCTGAGGATTGATGGATAAAACTCCATTGTCCATTTGTGTCATATCTTAACAGATACTTCTTAAGTTAAATTAAGTTGTCAAATTTGTAGTTTGCTATAGAATAAATACCCCAGTTGGTCAAAATGGATAATTGCACAGCGTTGCATCTTTAGCAATGATGTGTCAGCTAGCTACAGTTCGGGTTGTAATTGCCTGAGAGACACAGTAAACTGTGGCATGTCTTACTACAAGATGCAGTTTCTGTAGAAATTTAAGTGTCAGTGCAACATGTAAATGTAAACTGTAAATGTGCAATGTAAATCACCGCTAGCTTTAAAAGTTAAATAATACCCTCTAAAGTACTTTGGACGTGTTTAGTTTACTATAGAAAAGTTACCATGATATCTTGTACTTTATCAGCCTGCCTATGATTTTTTTTTTTTTTTTTTTCAAATCTCCACCTAAAAAGTACACTAAGTGTATTTATTGTCTTTTTTATTGTGTATGTGGCTAACCTGGTTTAACAGATTACAAAAATAGTTTCTGTGAGTGAAAAATGTCTCATATGCAGTCAGTAAATTCCTGGGACATCGCATGGTTTTTAATTATTTAAATTTCTTCTCCTTCTGTCTATAATATTAACATGCTTTGGCGTCTGAGTTGAATAGGTTATACCCTTTTCTTTGTCGGGTTTGTTATTAAGCTAGTAGAGAGAGGCATTGCTGTGGAGACTAAAGTGCAAAGGTCACATTTCTTATGCAGTTCAATAAAATTAAATGGTTGTCCTTGCACATCAATAATAGCCTGTATAATAGAAACACAGTTAAGTCAGGTGAAAATTTAAATCAACATGATCACGCTTCACACAACAAAAGACACAGTGCCTCCTGCTACAGTACATATTCTGACACTTTATTTTTAATGCATATAGACTTCACATGTCATCAATGTTTGAAGCATCTCATCTCATATCATGGAAAATTAAATACAAAATAATTGTAGATAACAGTCCAAAAGGTTGGGACAGTGTTGAACGCTGGAAAAACATGTCAGTTAAAAAGCTGCATATGAAGACTGGACTTCAGTAAAGCTTAAGAGCAGGTTTACAGCACAAGAGTCCTATGAGAAAATATACCTTAGGTCAGGTTGTATTTGACTGTTTTATTATATTATTATGTCTACCACCCTTTACATTGAGATACAAAATTCCAAAGTACATATACGTGTGTGTGTGTGTGCATGTTGATTCTTTCTATCTGTCTCTCTCTCTGTCTATGTTTATGGCTGTTGCCATCCTTTAGCAACAGACTTGTGAAAATAGTCTTGGTGAATTGCCTGTGTTTGCTTATTTAATGCACGCAGCTTGAATGCACATGAATCCCAAACTCCCAACCCTGGAAAGACACCTATACAAATCCTGCATGAATATGGTACCAAGAATGGCAGCCTTCCTGTGTATGTGATGGAGAAAGCTGAAGGAGAGGCCCACCAGCCCAGCTTCGTCTTTAGTGTGACAATCGGAGATGTGAGCTGCACAGGTAAGTTACAGTCACACCCCCTGCTGTGCTAATAGCTGCCTGTCACTGGACAAAACCTTGTGTTTGAGTTGAAAATCATAGGCTGATAATTCACAAAGAGCACTCCACCCTGCAACATGTTATTTGTCTCTTCTGCTTTTTTGTCAGTTGCATTGGTTGCTGCAGTGCACTCATAAATATGTCCTCTATGTGCCCTGTTTTATTCTAAATCAAAGTATCTCACTTCAGGGATAGAACGGTGCAGGTATAGAGAAGAGGATGTGAAGCTTTTTCAAAGCTCTCAAGTTGAGGTGATGAGAAACAGTGCTGTCTCTACATCTGGCATCTTTCTGACAGATTTTTCCTCCATATGATTTTAAATGTCCTTCCAGTAGCCCTGTGATTTGACCTTTACTCTCTGGAATTAAAAAGCTCCTTCAGGACTTAAAGAGCTTAAATTGGAAATGTATGTTTTGTCCTACAGACATGTTATTTTGTTTTCTTTGGCCTTTATGAGTGGCTCAGTGACTTGAGGTTATGGTCCTTTCTTTCCCCTCTAACTATGAACTCATTTTTGTATTGCATTACATAATCTGTAGTGTTGAGTGCATTGTATTTTGTTTCAGGTCAAGGTCCCAGTAAAAAGGCTGCTAAGCACATGGCTGCAGAGGCAGCCCTCAATATTCTGCAGATAGATGCTGGAGCAGCGTAAGTAGAACTAAGAAATACTGTAGAAATTAAGTCAATTAGAAACAATTAGTGTAATTGATTTATCGTTTAAATATTTTAAAGCATAAATGTTACATGAACAACTTAGTGGTTCTCAAATACAAATGTTTGTCTTATACGATTGTATATAAAATTTATTTGGCTTTTAGACCTTTGGTTGAACAAAACCAAGAATCTAAATATATCAGATTCAGGAATGGTCAATTACAAAGCAATGTTTAAAGTATGTAATGAGGCATTTAATTTAGAAAACAATCAAATATTATTGGACAATGTAAATTAACATTAACTGCTGTCCTGCTTTCAGTTGAGTTGGCCAAAGCCTTGTGTGGTATCAGTCTTTTCGCTGTGCAGTGTTGCACTACATACATTGAGGTGGTTTACAGAAAGCCAGTAGTCAGTGTTGATGTGTTACAGCTCTGTTAACTGCTCTGATATGATTCCCAAAAGGAATGTGCCTGTGAAGTCTGAGAGTAATGGTGTCGCAGCAGAAACAAACAACCATCATAACTCAGTGGGGATTCTGCAGGTGTGCCACTTTATTTATTTTTTTCAGCTGTGTATGTCTCTCATATGTGATCTCATATGAGCATGTCTGTTTATTTAAAGATTTTATGTACCAAACTTGCATTAAAACAGATAATAAGTAGGAAGTTGGAGAAGCTTGATGATAGTATTTATTTCAAGAGATAAAGTGTCGTCTTGCTAAGCTATAATTTAAAGTGGCAGGCAGCAATCACAATATGTGCTGTATTACATGCATAATCATTAACTCCTGTGCTCATTATTTTCTCTCATTTGGTGTTTGATTTCAGGAGCTGGCGTTGCAGAGAGGGTGGCGTCTTCCTGAATACTCAGTTTTACTGGAGGCTGGTCCTCCACACAAGAGAGAATTCACTGTCACTTGTCGAATGGAGTCCTTACTAGAGAAAGGTATGGGTTTTATTGAGACATTTGTGTAAAACGTTTTAAAATGACTTTGGTTATTGTTTATATCATCACTTTCTTAATCTCCGTGTGATATTTTGACAGCTGTGGGAAATTCAAAAAAGGCAGCCAAAAAGGCAGCTGCAGAGAAAATTGTTGCAAAGCTTCAAAGTCTGTCAGGCTCTTCTGAAATCACATGGGTACGCCAAATATTTCTAACCCTGCTGAAGTGACCACTGGTTTAAAAATCTTTAAATAACATCAAGATGGTATGTATTACATTAGATTTTTTTTTTAATTAATTTTCCAGACTCCTAAACCGAGTGTCCGCTTTGAGAACATAAGGAACTCATCAGCGGAGAAGATATCTCTACTGAGGAGAAACCCGCTAAGCATTCCCAACACTGATTATATTCAGATGATGTTGGAGCTGTCCAAGGAGCAGGGCTTTGAGGTCACATACTTCGACATCGGTAAGAAAACACACACACACACTACGTTAGTTGCTAAGATACAGGGTGCTCTCCATTCAGCTAATGTGACTCCAGGCTTCCCTCACTTGAGAAAACACCCGGAGGAAAAATCTATCGCTGAAAAAAAGCTAAAGACATGAAAAGTAATAAAAATAATCTCTGCATTGTGTAAACATTAATTTTAATTTGTTTTTAAAGGCTGCTGGTAATAAAGTAATAAAGCAGTACTAAAAACTTCAGCTTATTTTTCCCAACTGACCAGAGATGCTGTTAGAACAGAGCAAAGAAAAAAACAAGCTGATTTGTTTTGTTATTTTGTCGCATGAGAGATGATGACACATTTTGATGAATGATTCCATTGACAAATGTGTAGCTTTTTTAAAAATTTGTTTTAAATGTGAAGCAGCGGCAGCAGGAAATGTTTGGTGTGAGACAACAGCAACACATTGCAGCTGTGATTTGACTGTGATAATGTGTGTGTAGAATAGGAAGCTTGTTTGTAGCTTACTTATCTCTGTTCTTCTGGCTATTGCTTTGAAATCATAATAAAGGTGTTGCTTTGTAAAGATGATCTTGTTATGCAAGACGTGTAAGTATCCTAAACTTTATTTGCCACAGAGCTTGTTTTGTGCAATAATACAAAATCCAATGGAAAAATCTAATTGGCTTTTTGTTGTGAGGGGACTACAGTGATGCTAACCTCTGGGTTGGTCTACAAAAACTACATCATCACTGCAGCAGGCTTTAAGGGATTGAAACAGCCTCAGTGATGGTAGATTTAATACTTTTTTTAAGTCTGTGGCTGGAGGACAGGAGGAAGCATAATTAGCTGGATGAAAAGCACCAAAAGGGAACACTGCATTATTCATTTCTGCTAGTTTTGTCACATCGTAAAGTGTTTGGTTGTGTTTTGCAGACGAACTTACAGTGAACGGCCAGTACCAGTGCCTGGCAGAGCTGTCCACCTCCCCGGTCACCGTGTGCCATGGCACAGGCATTTCCTGTGGCAACGCTCACAACGATGCAGCACACAGCGCCCTCCAGTACATTAAAATCATGGCCTCCATCAAATAAAACCACCTCCATCAGCATTAGCTCTTCCTATATAATCACATATATCAGCTGATGCCCAGTCATGATGGCGCTGTAGGTTGTTCTTTTCACTCGTCTTCCTGTCTGTGGAAGATATGAAGTCAAGATATATTTTTATAATTATGTATATCAGAAAGCTTATCCTGCTCCACAGTAACTCAGTTTACTTTGACTTGAATCAGGCAGCTTTAGAGCAGCACCTTAGACAAAGTCTCAATGTTAGGAATCATCTAATAGTGTCGTCAGTGTCTGCACTATTATGTTTTACTTGAGACGACGGACATATTTAAGCAAATGTACATGTGTAAATGAAATATAAACAGTAGAAAACACTTTCCCATCAGGTTTTTACATGCTTAGTTAAAGCTCTATATTTTTATTTATTCACATTTTTTCACGTTGCTTTGGTAACATTTTGTTGCACCCTCTTTTTTGAGTCAAGGTGTAGATATTTTTATGTTCCAATTGACTTAATTCAATTTTTTTATTTTAATAATATTTCTCAATTTACTACAAGAGATACTCGCCTCTCTGTGAGCAAGTCACTTGAAAATGAAAGTGAATTTAAAAAGAGATTATTTTAAATATTGTTTGCCTGCTTCCATTCTTCTTGCAATCTACAGCTCATCACCTGCTGTCTTTATCTGAGTGGCTCTCAAAGTTAATGTCAGCTGTTACTTTATATGACTATTGTTTGCAGTGTGTGCCTCACAGTATCATGTGATATATTTAATAGATCTATATGTCTGAACTGAACCCTGGTGGAAAGCAGCAACATGTATAAATCCATAAAATAAAATACAAAATGTCAATATGTGATGGTTTCTGTTAATGTTATACAGTAGACTGATTGAGCATTGTTGCTGTCAGGAGCTGGTGCAGTTCATTGAATGAAAAGTCTCTTGTGGGAACTGCCCACTTGACAGCCATCAATTAGAGGCTGCACTTCTTGCTTTATTAGTACAAAGGCAATTACACCAGGGCCTGTACACTGGTCCACTCACTTGATTTGTGTGGTTTAAAGGTGAGAAAGATGCTCTGTGAATGCAGAAGGTTTCCTGTTTCAGCATATTCATTTATAAGCAGTCTTCAGGACTCAAACTTTGCACATGTATCATCTCAGAGAAGCAACAATAAGTAAATTTAAAAGGAATAAACTGATTTTAGAAGAGTTTTTTAAAAAAAATATGATTCAATTAGTTGATTGATTAGTTTGCTGGCAGAAAAATGATCAGCAACTATTTTGATAATACATTATTTGCAATTTCTCAAGCAAAAAAACGAAAAAATATCACTTATTGCATCTGGTTTTGGAGTGTTGGTCAGGCAAAGCAAGACATTTGAAGATGACAAAATTTACATTATTTTCTGCTCTATTTAATATGACATTTCCTTTGGCCAGCAGGAAACATTTTTAAGGCTTTGTCTTCATATAAACCACACATCAGCTGAGTTTTACAGTTTTATTAGAACAAGCACTATGTAGCAGCAGTGTACAGTGTTCATGGAAAGATATGTTCTTTGTTAAAATTGCACTTTAGAAGGTACCCATTGGGAAAAGGATCTGAAAGAAACTGAGCTGACACAGTGCTTTGTGATACATGTCAGTCTGAAACAAAAACATACATGAGAGTCCAATTGAGAAAACAAAAACCTCTTTTTTCTTTTTGTAAGGCATCTGCAACATTCATTGGCAGGCTAAGTTGTCTAGACATGCAGGTAGAACAATGGATGAAGAAAGCATGAGGAGGTTTTCAGGATTCTTTTTTTTTCACTACAGTCCGACTCTACGATGACCAAACACTATGCAAAGCGTTGGCCCTACCTCCTCGCACAACTGCTGTGGTTCACTCACTGATGTAGGAAGAAAAAAAGGAATCAGCTTTTGCTGTAGTGACCCATCTTCTAAATGTGCTGTATTTACAGTAATCACCAAAAAACGTACTGGTTACATGTTGGAGCAGCAGAGCAGTGCAGAACGTCTTTTAACACTGCAAGCATTTTACAGCCAGATCAGCCTTTTTAATTTCTCTCCTAATGTCAAAGACATTCACACAGCTAAATCCTACACTCTTTCTATTGATATAATTTGTTAACTGTAGGCAGGAGGAGACTGGATAATGTGCAGAGTTGTTAATGGCATACCTTCTTGGCATGGGGATTCTTGTCAGTAGTGTGTTTGTGAGGCATTAATAAATGCATTAAGGCACAGCAAGTGAAACTGACGCTGACGAGTTGTAGCATTGAGTATGTAACCAGGGATTCGAATTAAAAGCACATAAGTACATTTAAAAAAAAAAAAAAAAGATATGGATGCAAAGCAGTACTACCTTTTTGGTTTTTGTCATCTACAGTACCATAGTAACAGTGCACACAATGGATTTGCTTCACATAGTTTTTCATTCTACATATATTATGTTCTTTGTTTTTCTCCTTCAGTGTTGTCGTCACCCTGCAGTGCTGAATTGACTTGTGACAGTGTCTGACTACTTGTGTGTGTGTTGGGGTTGATTTCAATCAATCAAAATCCCCATTTTATTTTTTCCCTGTAACACAACAGGGGGACACTAGCTGAAACATTAAAGCTAATCTGCTTTGCAATTAACACACAAATTGTAAATAAGTAACTGGCGCTTTGCACAAGCCCAGATCATAGCAGTAAAATCTCTGGGGAATCAGACGCATTAAGGTATGAGCTTTGATTCTTTTGCAGTTTGACTGTTACAGTCCAGACTAGTTTGGTTTTAATGTCTAAAACAATTAAGACAAAAACAAGGAGCAGGTTCTGTTAATATTGTTGACCTCTAGTATCCTGAAACTGCATTTTCAATGAACGACCTGCAGGGGGCTCTGGTGTTTCATAATGGACTGACTAATTAGTTAATCTAAAGAAAATGCATTCCTGTTACTCATTATTGATTAAGAATGTAGGTTATTTATCCAGATAAAAGCCACAATGTTGCCTGTAATCAGAAAAGTTACTACTTTTCTATGTTTCATAATATTTTAAATTGAAAATTTTTGTTGCTAGTCAGAAAAAGAATGTAAGTTTAAGAAACTGCTTTGTGTTACAGTAAAGTGAGATGGAAATTTTTCACTATTTTTAACAAAAAAAAATCTATTCATCACACCTTGAGATGAATTTATGCCTCAAACTGAAAATATGTTACTGTTCTCTTCATGTTTCCACTCTAAAGTCCTTCTAAAGCTCGGAGGGTTTTACAACCTGCACAACCTACTACACCATCTTTTCTTGGGCCTTTGATTCAGTAACTACATCACTGTGGACATTTATCTGCACCATGTTCACTAAGGGAGACCGTGTGTGTGCCCACTATATATGGTGGGAGTTATGTGTGTATTTATGTAACCATGTGATTCAGAGGAGTTGGTATCATGTAACCATGTTTAAAATTAGACAGTGGGACAGGGGAGGGTTGGGGAGGGTGTCCCTCTATTTACACAAAACACTGCTGTGAAGAGACGAAACCGGACCCCCTGACAGTCTGTGTTGTGGTTTAAAAAAAGAAAAACCTCTGTAAAGGTTGGGGGTGTGTCCTGCATCGCATGTCAAAAACACCAGAATAGGATTTTGCATTTGAATCCCATTTCTCCTTCCACATGAAGAGCTTTGAGGGCTGCTGTTTTTAAAATATTTCCATCTATGGACTTTGTACTTCCTCTGTTGCAGTCAAGATGAATTTTAAATGAGTCGTTTCCCGAGAAAGAGAACTGCTATCGCACAGATTCAACAGTATTAAAAGGCAAAAATAAATAAAATCTGCCAATTCACATAACGCTATTTCACTAAATTCTGAGTCCCAGATATTTTTATAAAAATACTTCTTTTTTTCTACAACGGTTGATGATATAGTAAATACGGCTTAATGCCAGTGAAAGCTGCTCTCTAAACATGCACGGTATTGTAGGTAATCAAAAGGTCTACTTTATAGACTAATCTAACCCAAACTGCTGTCAGAAATTAAACGGCTTCAACCCAAAAGCGCTAAATCGTGTGACATAGAATGGGTGTCTTTTTAAGGCAAGGACATACTCAGAAGTCAAAGGAGCTGAGGAGAGATCTACACAGGACTGGTACAATAGTTGCACAATGAAGGTGATCCTACGGGATGTTTTCATGGATGGATGACCTCGTGAAGGTGCCACAGGACATCCGGCCATCCCTCAGCTCAGCAGTCCATGCACACAAATGTATTATCACTGACATGTTTCTCTTTAACACCTCATTGTGCATAGGTAACAGCTTTCTTGTCTGCGGTGACGATATGAGGGACTGGTCGATCCGTGTGCTACCACAGGTTCACTGTTTGTTCCATGTTGATGAAGCCAGGGTTTTTGCGGAGCTCCCAGTACATGTTGTTGGAGACCCACCGCTCCCTGTGATTGGCATCCACCACTTTCCTGTACAGACAGAACAGATAGATGCAACAGCTGAGACTAATAAAACCTGAGAGCAAGGAGGAGAAAATGCCCCTCACAAAGAAAAGGTGGCACGACTAGGTGGATTATGTCCAAGCTGGTAAACACATCTGGAGTCAGATGTACAAACAAAGGAAACACCGATCAATAAAATGAAACACAATTTTTTACATATAAACTGGTATACATAAAAACCACACAGGCACTAAGAATTCAGTCACCATATCTTTGCTTGTGAATTCATGCATTAAAAGCTGTGAAGGAGTTGAAATCTAATGGAATCTAATAATTTCCTAAAAAGGCAATCAAAATCTTTTTTACTCGGCCTTTCTATGAGACAGGCTTTATATATAGTAAATATTTAGTCATATTATAGTATGAAGTCTCCTTCCTTCCTCATCTAGTTTCTGTTTCATTTTTTCATTTTTCTTATTAAATTATGTTGTTTATACAGTTTACAGTCCGACATAGTTTCTGTTTCATTGTTTCTTACTACATTATGTTGTTTATACTACAAAATGTAGTTTAGACAGTTCACACTTAAGATTACTGCAACAAAGTGTTTAATATCACATTTATATTCATAAATTTGTCAAATTAAAGTGATGGAAATGTGCATTATGCTTATCTGGCATTCTTACTCTATAACAGACACCTGAAGTCATTATTTAAGGAAATGTGATTAATCAGTAAAACCAATTTTTGCTGATTGTGTGATATCATTGCAGTCTACAGTGCAATATGTAAAATGCAAATCAAAGGTGAATATATAAACTTATTTTTTATTAATTATCGTAGTATGCTTGCTTTTGCATCATGGCTTTATTTGCCTTATGATTTTTTTATTCTATATTTTTATTCTATATTTATATTTATCTATATTTGTTATTTGTTATCTATATTTGTTCGCTTTGTTTCTGTATCTGTTGCAGTGTTTCCTTACACAACAAATGAGGTAAATGAGCACTTAAGTCACTATGTGATTTGTCATTGTGATCTTATTCAAAAGGAAAAGGAAATTCTGCTTATTGTTGACTGTAACTGAAACTGCATCATTAAAGGACTGTTGATGGAACAGATAGTACTATTACGGAAAATGAAGGAGGTCAATTCTATTGGAGGATGTAGAAATCAGAGACATGCAAGTGCACCTGATCTCACAATGATTGACATTTATAAGCCAGAACCATGTGTATGCACGCATTCACAAATCAGATAAAAGAAAGTGAACTCATATTTCTTCTGTAGTTTTATACGTCTGCTTACTTGAAGAAGAGCGGCTCCTGTTTGATGTCGTTCTCCTCTCTCCACTTCCTCCTTGTTCTCTGCAGATCCTCAATGCGCTGCTTCTCCGAGGATGCCATCTCCAAGTTCCCCTCCTCTAAATGCCTGTGCGACCCCAACATCACTTCTCATTAAACCCGTGAAGTAAATCACTCGGTCACAGAAAAGCGACACTTACATGACAAAACCTAAATATTCACTCAGTCTGCACTCATCACCTCCACACAACATTGTTCCTGTTTCTGTATCTGGTGCTTTACCTTTGATCGGGTCTGAATCGGGCATCTGTACGAGGCAGGACGTCTTTCAACTCGGGGCAGAGCTCATTCAGTTCAATGGCAAACCTGGTGAAGCCGTAGTACAGCTCATAGTCTGTGGGCATGGAGCCTGACAGGGGAAGGACACAAAATTCATCTCAGAATCAATTAATCCATAACTGTTTACTTTCCTGTCAACCCTGTTCAAATATATGTCTATTCCAATCCACTTGACTTTATAGGGAATTTCTGCCCTAAGTAAACCAGGGTCCCTTATTTTCTTCCTGTGTAAAAATATCTAAAAAAATTATAAATATAAATATTTATAAAAATGAGTGAAATGATACTGACTGGGCGGAGCTATGACATGACTGCAATGTAATCCTGTGGGGGAACTATGACTGTCCTTATAATGTCCACCAAAATGGCTTTTATGTGACTCACAGGCTTCGGTTTTTATTCTTAGTGTCTGACAACATTATGGACGAATGTCTACAGAAAATGATCTGTTTGTTAAAAAGTAATATAAATTTTTTTTGTCAATTGGAAACATGAGGAAAAGTCTTGCTCTTCAATCCTGAAAGATTTCCGAAAAGACTCATATTTTTATTTCCAAGCTTTGCAGTCATGTCACAGCTCCCCCCTGAGGCAATCTACAGGAACAATTACGAACGTTCTCATTACGATTAAGAACCAGAACCTACCTGGCCTCCAGATGCATTTGGCAGAAGGTGGGACTCCACAGTAAAGGCCCTCGTGCCATTTTCCAAACAGCCTGTGAATCACTTTCCCCTCCTGATCCATCACGAAACCTTGAACCTCATTCACATTAGAACTCCAGTAGTTTCCCTGAAAGACAAATAAAACCGTCTCAGCTTAACAATCCATATGCATTCACAGTGAAAATGCAAATTCCACAGTGACATTCTCTCACCGATCCATGATGATGATTTACCTTGACGAAGGTGAGTTTGCAGAGGCAGGCGCTGCTCTTTGTGTTTCTGATGGTGATCTCCCCGTAGTGTTCGATCCATCGTCGTCCACTGAGGATGTTGTGCACACAGGTGGTGACTTTGTTCCATTCATAGTGATCTCCAAACCTAAAAATACACATTAACAGCTGACTGCTTGATGTCCTTCTAGAGTCTGAAGCCCAGATAATACAAACAAATGATGAATGTACAATAATATTCTTTTTCTGTTTATTATGACATCTTAATCTGTTTATTTTGTATTATACGCTCTGTGTTTTTTCAACAGAAGAAATCCTGATCTAGTTTGATTCTGTGTCTTATTCAACAGCCCCAGATTTCAACATTCCTTCCTAAATGGGTTTTTGAGGTAAAAATAGCACTGAACTCCTCCCCAAACCTCCAAGTCAGGGACATTATTGGTGGGCTGGAACTCCTTATAGATCGATCTGGCCCACATGAATACATGAACAGTTAGTCTTTGTTTTTACAATGACTGCACAGACAAAGGGTTTTGTGTCTTTTCACAGTATAATGATAGGTTACAAATTTATTCTAGAAGAGATGACGTCTCATGAAATTTATGCTGCTGGGTATAAGAATAAATTCTGTAAGCCAAAAGGATCATGTAGAGGAAATTTGATTTTGTGATACTAGCTCTTCTTTTCTTATTTATTTATATGATTTTGTTTTTAAGACATTTTGTATGAACATTTTTAGAGGGAGCCTTAAAGCAAAAATCTTATTGAAAACAACCGCTTCACTGTTATTATTGTGTATTTGACAAATAAAAAAAAAAGATTTAACTTGAGATATATTCTGTTTACAAGCAAAGCTGATAACTACAATAACCCGTTGCATCTGTACAGAAATGATTAAATGCTTTGATCGTAGTGATGAAATTTGTGGCTTCACAAAGCAGCTAGATCAAAGCTACCTGGGAATCTGGAGATTCACTGTCCCAATTGGTAAAATCTCCATTGATTTTCCCCAGAACTTGTTTTTCCATCTCACATCTGAAAAACAAATCGGTGAAAAACACCAGATATTAACAACAAAACAAAACAAACAGAACTAAAAAAAAGTTTTAATCTTTGTTTTTCCTCTCAAAATGTAAGAAATAACATTTTATTTCTAAGCAACAAAATTTCGGCTGGATATCAAAGAAGTTAAAGGAGTCCCTGTGAGGAGAAAGCAACACTAATTAGGGATGTTGCCTACCTTGCCAGAAGGTGAAGTTTTTGGACTCACAGTGGCAGGCAGAGATGGGAGGATGGTGGCTCACCTTTGAGACAAGATCAAATAAAAACAGTGTGACAGCTGCTGTTTTTGAGATTATACAACATCTACGTCTCTGTAAGTGTCCAAACACATCCAACATGATGTGCTGTGAATGAATTAATGCAGATACCAAGAAAATGGCTGTTTTTAAGAAATTTTGCTTCAGCTTAAAATGCGCTTCACATCTGCGCACAGACGTACCTGCTCCGAGAAAAAACAGAAGCCCTTATCTTCCCGAATACATTCATACGTCTCTCCGAGTAGCGGGTTGAATGGCTTACTTCCTGCTCTGTAGTAAGTGGATGAGTAGCCTGAGATGGCGAAAGCGGCGACGAGAACCTGTCAGAGAGTCAAAACAACGCAGTCAACATAAACAGGAGGGGATTAAGTGGTTCACATTAGCAGGCTTTGCCAGGAATAAGCAGAGCATCAGCACGCATTGGGCTCCATCAAAAGGGCAGAAGACAGATAAAAATAGGAGGATTCAAGGTCGGTAGCTGCATTGGAGGGTACAGACGCCTCGCAGACATGACTGAGCGAGGCAGTTTATGTTGTTTTGTGACTGGCAATGTCACCTCATATATAAACAAAAGCAGGTATTTTAGACGCAGACATACAACAGGAATTTAAAATGAGTGTCTCAAAGTCAACTTGAGCTGCAGAACTTAACATCTAGCGTGCAAAAGCAAAACATTATACTGCTTTATGAACAGCGATGAGGGGTCAGCATGTTGTGACCAGATGAGCATTTGATGTGACAGAGTGCTTGTAACTGCAGGGATCCTCACCATGCGTTCAAAGGGATCCTCCGTCTCAGCAGCCTTGTCCAGCAGCTCGCTGTACTCCAGCTCTTCACACATGCGCTGCAGGGTGTTGAGCGGCTCGTTGAGCTCCACAGGCATGGACACTTTGGACAAGTCTTTGCCGATGTTGTTTCTCAAGATGTTCCACAGGTTGATGTTACTGGTGTCAGGACACGGCGCTGGCAGGCAGGTGCGACGCCCGTTACGGAAGGCACTGCCAGCAAAGTCTCCGTTGGCCACTGAGAAAAGAAATAAAGTTGACAATCTAAACCACGATATCTGTGACAGCTGCTGCTCTTCTTGGAAACAAGCGTATTATAATAAAATAACAATTATCTTTCTTTAAAAGAGCACTTTTTAAAAATTCAGGTTACAAAGAGCTATCACAAATGGAAGTTTAATAAAATAAAATAAAAAAAATATTTAAGGGGGAAACTTTTAAGGAACAAAAGGAAAGATGAGCATCAACATCTGAAAGATGCAACAATGAGTCCATTAATTGACAAATTGATTGGCAGAAATTTAATTGTATACTATTTAAAAAATTGATTAATCACCACTTTAAGAAAAAAGGCAAAAGTTGTTCAATTCCAGCGTTGTCTTATAGACAGTGGGAAATACAAATGGCCATTTTTCGCTGACATTTTCTAGTGAAAAAAATCATTAGTTGTAGCCTTATATAAAAGAAATTAAATGGACCAGAAAAAAAATCAGTAAAGCCAATAAGAGTAATCTCAAATAAAAGAAATCAACACTCAATTCACGCATCGTCTAGAAAATCACTGCTAATGCTCTGCCTCCTCTGGTTATTAGCCTGGTGAAACAGTCTGTAGAGCAGATAAAATACTTCTGCCCCTCAAACCTCTCACAGGCCCTGATGGGATGAAAAGGTCAGGAATATAATGAGAAACCAGAGCATTAAAAAACATCAATAATATCTGATAATCGATCTGGAAACGTGCTGTGTGTCTGTGTAACGAGGCTCAAACAGGTGAAATGTGGTCACACCTCCCAGTTCTGATTAGACTCCTGAACTGAATTATTTCACTGCAGATTGATGTTTCTTGAGCCTTTTTGTCGATTTGTATGGTATATAATATATTTTACTCTCAACTAACTAAAACATTTTATTGTTGTTGAGTTAGAGTTCACAACTTCAAAAACATTGAAATGACAGGCAGTCGTGTGTGGAACACATTTTTGAGTCTTTCATTTACTTTATGCTCTCTTTAAAAAAATATTACTTGTTTTTTTCAAACTGTCAGAGGACAGGAACCTTTTCATCATCGCTGTGTGGTGTGCGACAAAGATGAAGCAGGGAGATCCCATTCTTTCTTACACAGATAGCTTTCATATAGTCTAGTAGCAGCCTTTGGCACAGGGGCAACCCTGCAATGTCAAACGCCTTGGCCACACTGATAAATGAACCTCTGTGAACCATACTAGTGTGTATATGTGTGTGTGTGGATGTTGAAAAGAAGCAATGTTTATCCACTGGGTGAGACCCTCTTTTTTAAAGATTTTTTTAAGAGGGACTTACACGGGCTAACAATGGCACAGGATTGGACCTACTTTGTCGGGAGACGTTATCAGTCACGCTGGCGTTGTCCTCTGAAATGTTATCGCTCACATCGCTGACATATGACTCATCGTCTGAGCCCTGTGAGGGGAACAGGTACAGAGCGGAGTGAGTCAGCGCAGTAGAGTACAACACAAACTCTAATCGGAGCAGCAGACGGTCTTAGCCTCACACACATACACACAGTCACAGTCACTGCAGTTTGCCAGTGGCTAACAAACTGCAGCATTTGTCGGCTATCTGTCTTACTGCAGTAATCATGAGACAGGGCATTGCAGCATTTCCATACTTTATATATAGCAAACACAATGAGGCCATTGATGGTGCCAAAGGGGAGCATGCTGTAGCAACTCGCAGTAATATCCCTTGTTGGTGAAAACAGTGTAACACGGGTCTGAAATGGCCTGCCAATTGAGCCGGAGGAGAGGGGGTTGATGAATTTCCTCGGTAAGTAATCCTTCAATGAGGCTCAATGCATGCCTGGGGAGTTACAATGCTTAATGGCTCTGTGGAGACCATATATAATTGGAGCAGGAGTTCACAGGAGTTAAAAGGGGTACGGACCGTCTTTTTAAACAAAGCTAGAAGCTACAATTCTAGAGAACAGACGGAGGTTAGTGTTATGATTCTCAGACACGTCTGAGGGATTTTAAGCTTCAAGGCTGATTGAAAAGAAGCCCTCCCATGTGCCTGACTTTGTTTGAGTTTCCGTTATACACGCATTCTCTGCTTTTAATGCTGCCCTAATTAAATGCTGACCAAGTCCAGATGCACACTCGGCCATTACAGGGGCTTTTATCTGGCATCCTGGGCTGGGTTTAACCCCCTCCTTGATCCACTTCCTCTAAAAACCCCCTCTCCTCATGGTTCAAACTGCCATCGTTTCTCAAGACAGTAAAGCTGTAGTACCTCATTCTCCGACGAGCTGGCTGACAGAAGCACTTCCTGGGCATCAAAGAACTCAGAGACAGACTCTGACATGGAGAGTCGACTCTCATTAGAGGCCTGCTGAGTCAGAGGGATCCCCATCTGCTCCCCGGCCTGCAGGCAAACACATGCAAACACACGAGATGATGCTATGATGACAGGTTGAAGAACCAAAACAGACCTGAACACGAACACCATCAAAAGATAACACAATTCATTTTGCGGCATGTGTATCCTTGCCAGAGGGCAAGCTCCTCCATCCATTCCTAATTAGTCATTTTTTCAATTAACCTTGATGTCAGGTTCTGCATAGAATAATGATCCTTTAAGCTTACACACCAGGCCGTTCTGCAAAGACCATCAATACATATGGACAGGAATCAATACTGCAATTGACAAACATGGGGGTGCAAACACTACAACTAGCTGGCCAGCCTTGGCAGCCTTGTGTTTATCACTGTAAGAGTCACAAATAAACTCTGTCAGTGATAGACTGACCACAGCGACCTACCTCATCAGGCGTGGAGATAATGTTCACACTGACGACTTGTTCAGTCAGGACAGATTCAGAGTGGATGCGGTTGAGTCGGGTTCGAAGCTCTGCGTTTTGGGACAGGGCCTGAGTGATTAAAAAATGTGTTTTTTCCTCATTGAATTATGTTCATATCAAAACAATGAATAAACTGTGACTGTTTTAAAGGATGAGGTTGTGCTATCTTTTGATATACAGAAAGCTGAAGTGTTTGTTCACTTGGTTTGAACTAGTGGCTGAAAAAGTAGCTACCTCACCTGACTTTGAGAAAATTTGCCATAATCGACCTGATCTTATGGTAAAGAATTGAGGGACACTTTTTTCTACTATAAATAGTCTGGATACAGTTATCAACTCTAAACCCTAACGAGTTCACTGAAAATCATAGACAAATACTTTGATAATGCTGCTGCTGCTTGTTGTTTTTTCTTCTTCTGCTTTTTGGGGTTTTTGTGAAGATTTAAAGTTTAAATCACTGGATAGGGTTTGAAACCAGCAGTGAAAATATCCCTTGTTTAAGCAATTACACTGTAAAAGATGGGGGTCAAAAACCAAAGTACTTATTCTGCGCAAAAATGCATAGGAGTGAACTGCAGCTTATTAAGGCTGCCAATGTCTGAGTCAGCCAAATGAGGGAGTATTTTTCAAAATCTTAGCCATTTTAGTGTGAAATTCTCTGTTTGTGGTTCTCACATTGAGAGGCCGACCCTGTTGGGGAGGGGGGCATGGAACCACAATGCTAGTTTAACCATAACCAGGGGGAAAATATTAAATAAAACTAAGTGTAATGAATATGATTTATGAAGGGAAACTAAACAAGATTTTGCAAATATTAAACTTACTTTCTCAAAACTTTAGTTTGGATCTTTTTTTAATTAGTTGCTTGCCCTATCATTGTTTATGATTGATAAAAACTGTGGTGTGTGTGTTAATAGTTTTTAGCTTCTGAAGGGGGCATAGTCAAGTCAACTAAAGCCAAATTTCAGACTGCAGATTGTCAGTCTCCTGTATGTTCTGTTTATGGTCTTTGCTGACTTTTCATGAAAATATTTGGCTCTTAATTTGCTTAGAGCTTCACTTTGTTTATCAGCCAGCTCCAAACTGTCTGTTAGTTGGTGCTGGGCAGCTGGTATACAATGGGTTCATCTGACCTTGATTTTTTTTCTAAAAAAAGCTTCCTGATGCTAACAAAAACAACCAAACCAAAACAAGGAATTCACTGATGCTACAATGCTTTGTATAGCAAAAGGGCACTGGAGAGCTGGCCATTAAATCTCTGCAGTTTCATTACTATGACTGACCCCTTTCACTTGCAAATAGCCATGTAATTCATTTTTAGTATAAAAACATTGATAATAGTTACATTGGGTAACTGTGTAAATGGGAAATAAAATATCAAAACATAAAAATATAAGCAGCTGTAGCTCTAATAATCATAACTCCTGACTATAAACTTCCCTTAGATTTGCCATTAAATCCCACTGACAACAATGTCACACAAGCATCCAATTAGGAACAAAGCAGAGATAAAGCAGCAGAAACATTTCATTGAAATGATGTCAACTGTTAGCGGAGGAACAGCCCAATTAAATCGCTGGAGAAGAGAGACAGCCCTTAGGAGCCGAGTTAATGAACTGCTCAACTCATTTCTCTCTCCCACCAATTAATATGGAAAAAGATGATTGAACTTTCACTACTCACTTGCCTACGCTCTCTTCCCCAAACACACACCATCTTCTCTAAAAGTGAATACCATGACTATGAGGAATAAGCTGTGGCTTGTGTGTTTCATTTGACAACCTCTCATCATGAGCGTATCCTCTAACATGACAACTACAAAATGTGTTTGAGTTAAAAAAACACCAAAGACACATCGCTCATATTACTGCCGTCATTCCCAATAATGTCCTGATCGCTCATGGTAATAATACATTAAAACAGCACTACACTAAGCATTACCAATGTGAAGTAGCAAAATATGTCAAATGGCTCAGATTAACTAACCCTAACGAATGGTATTGAGAGAGGCATCACATGTGATGGTTAAAGATGGCTCATTACCTGCGACAGAGACTTCCTGAGTGAGTTGATCTGGGCTGACTGGTCTGACTGCTCCTGGTCAGACAGAATCTGTTTGATCTTTTCTTTTTCTATGGCCACTGTGTTGAAGGCCGACTTCAGCAGAGAGTGGACTGCAGAGAGACAGGACAAAAAAAAATTCTGCATCATTTACACTGTACATTACCTTTTTTTTCTCAATGGCTTTGTCACAGTCATCTCATGAACAACTTTATTCTCAAAACACTGTTTATTTTAAGCACAGTTATATGCAGATAACCAAGTGACACCTCAGGTTAGCTCTGGTGATGACCAAATTATTAAACATAAATGCCTTTTCCTGTAGATTAATATTGTCTTTAGGTGCACTAATAAACAAACCTTCTGTTTACAGTAAAATTCAGTATTAATTAATACTTCAGATGACCACTGTGATCATTTGAAACACAAGTGTTTCCTCAATAGTTATCATCATGAGCTGACATGATGCAGAGAGAACTGATAAGAGGTGAGTCCTGCAATTGTTTGCCCAGACTGTTTAAACAACTTAAGACCTATGTGATCGTGTTTCCTGCTCTATTTAGCATTTTTTTAGCATTGTTAGCTTGTTCCAAGATCTCAGCATATACTTTTATAATCACAACAAGAAAACCAACAGAAACAACAAAGGTCAAAACTGCCATATAAAAAAAAAAATCAGGTTTGAACAAACTAAAATTATCCTTCAAAGTTACTGATCACTCAGATATGTGTTTTGCATAATGACATCTGATGCAGCAGCCATGCATGCTGCCTGCCCGTGTACCTTTTTGAGCGATGGTGCAGAATTCCTCCTGAAGTTTAATGTAGTCACTGGCACACTCTACATTGTCTGTCAGCCGGGATACAGGGGGCTGAAAGTCCACCAGCTCGGCACACAGGTTGGGGTTGGATGAGTGGAGGCGGACAGGGGACATGCTGGCAGACAGGGGGACCTGGAGAGGGATGACAACCAGAGGACCACTGTCAGTCAGCTGAGAGGCAAAGCAGTGTGTTGTGTGCCTGGCAGCCAGAGGCATTCATGCAGAGTAAGTACTATGGTCCGCAAAGGTAAAGTTAACTCTGAATGTGCAGTATAATGGTACAAATTTACCAGGGCTGTACCAAATAGCTTTTTTTTTTTAGATTAAAAGCTTCTACTGAGGTTTTTGAATGAATTTACAATGTCTTTTGTCATATTTTATGATGCCTTAAACCCTACCTAAAAGTGATTTTTCCCCTATGTAACACATCACATCAAAAGGCCCAAAACCTGAATTTTAGTTGTAAACTTGCAGGCAATGGCCTGAGAATGTATGTGTGTTTTTAATTCAGCCTCTGACTAAACTCAGCAATCCCCATCCTCCACTTTTTAAAATTCTTTCTTTTCATTTTTATTTTCTCCACAAAGAAAAATACAATCCAATTTAGTCACTCCAGTAAACAGACAGCAAACATAGACTAATTACTGTACAACTCAGCACTCTGCAGCTTGCTTTGGCAGGTAGGTTGAAGTTAAGACAAATGTACTTTTTAATCCCACAAATTAAAAACATAAACTCTGAGCTCTCCTCCCTGCGGAGTGTTTATTCCTCCAGAAGCTTTGGTCTGCATCTGACTCTACTGAAGGTGCGACATACAAAGTCCTAAAATATGCAAGATAGCCTTTAAAGTCAAATGTTATTTGGAATTTGTCTGTCAAAATTAATTCAGGGATCTAAGGCTTCAAACTATTAAGTACAGCCCGACAATATCTGTTTAGCTTAAAGACAACTTGAAATGCTGCATTACTTTGTCATTTTTTGGTTAACCGGAAGTCCAGCTGTCTTTGATTTCCCACATCTAGAAATCATCTAAAATACAACCATTGAGAAGCCTTGACATTCTGTAATAGAAAAATCTATTTATGAGAGAATGTCTTGGTGTTTTTTCAAGCATGGGGATTGGTTATAAAAAGCAAAACAGAGCAAAAGCATGTTTAGTTATTTAAGAAGCACCGGTTAATGTCTTAGCAAAATTAGGAAAAATTGGTACAGATGAAGCAGTAATTAATCAGGCCATGACAGACTAAACTCATGAGAAAAAAAAGAACCCAAAAAAAAGAGGTAAAAATCAAAAACAATTCTGTGTCTGTATTGTAAGAAACTTCCCTCGTAAAAACAGCAAGGGGGAGCAGTGGGAGAACATTATACGTTTCACTATCACTTAATAACACCTTTAAACATGTGACTTCTTACTCAGTGGTTCTTTTAGCGCCACTTTAACATTGATAAGTTACATTATCTACAGCGGAAAGTATACTACAAATATTTAAAAAAAAAAAAAATCAAGTAAATACAATACATGTTGTTATATATATTTCCTTTAATATATACACCTATTAGTCTTTATTTAGTGAAAATATTTGAAAATGTGTTTTTTTTTTTTTTACTTTTTGTCTTAATTAAGCCTACAAACTCTTTTTGTTTTTCACTGAGACCAAGATTATAGCATCAATGTTTATCACAGGAGAATGAATATCTGAGTGCATTTAAGAAAGACTGCAGGTCTGTAAACATCAAAACTCCCATCTGTGTGTCATTGTGTTGCAGAGCAAATATCAAAAAGAGATACCTGAAGTTGGAATTTTGCATCTTTGCCGACACTTTTTGTTCTCCATCTTCTGTTCAAGCGCTTTTCTTTCTTTGACAACTCAACACAATTGGTCTTTGTGGCACACGTGGATCAAAATATGCAAAATGTGGTTAATAGGACAAACACATTGCAAATAAAGCGAAAGTTGACACACACAGTGAAATGGTAACAGAAGGCAACATTCCCACATATGAGCTGCAAACCAAATATTAAGACAAATGGAATGTGTGGTGTTGAAAAAATGCACTTCAGCCAAAAAACAGTATTTAAAAAAATAAATTTAATAAATACAGATCAGTAAAAGAAGCCTGAACAGCTGAATCCTGTCTGTCTAGACAGGTAATGAGGCGACTGCTGTGGTTTTTAAAGACTGTTCATTTCTTACACTTACACACCTCCATCATTACCTGAGGTATGACAGGCTCCATTCGTTTCCACTTACAAGCAGAAACACACACATGCGCAAAATACACACAACCTGTAAAGGAAACACTGACTAAATTGCTTCACCTGCTTTGTCCGTGTATGTTTGTGTTTGTGCATCTTTTTCACCTGCATTTCTGTGAAGTTGGGCGCTGACTGTGTCCTTTGCAGAATCTCCAGACTCTGCAATAACCGGCTCAGCTCAGTCAGGTTGGACTGGCATCGTGCAAGGTCTGTAAATGAAATTCACACCCACATGTGCACACAGCAAACACATTCAGTGTTATGTGTCTTGAAACATTCGTCAATCCTCCTCTCAAGGTTCACAAGAGTAATCGTTAAGGCCGGAGGCATGATTCAATCAATTTTCTTTTTTCGTGATATCAGATTTGTTCTCTGCATGAGGTACAAAACTGCACTTACCCTCTGCACACTTGTCCATCTCCTCTGATTCCTGCAGCCAAGCAGCCACCTTGCTTTGACCGTTACTGTAGGAGGCAGGCAGGCTGCTGTTGCTGCTGCTGCTCGGGGCCACCGGCTGCCATGGCAAGCTGCTCGGCTTAGCTTGCTGCAGGGCAATATTCGTTTGTTTTGTCTGAAACTTCATGTCAGAATTGTAGTTATTTAAATGGCACTAGCATTGTGAAAGACATGATATTTTGGATTAGGGCTGCAACCAACAATTATGTCCATTATCAATATATCTATAAATTTTGATACATTTTGATAAATTTTGTTTTTGATCTTGAAATCTTCGATTACATCAATTCTTGAAGACAACAAAAGAGCAAAGTAATGAAAGGGAGCACAGATTAAGCTATATGAATTTGATTCATGTGAAAACAACAACCCCAAAACAATAAACAAGGATTTTTATGAAGCTACCAAGGTTAGCAACGTTATTTTTTGAGACAGTGATGTGGCTTTTTTCCACAATGTTATAATCTGGTCACTGTCGATAGTCAGGGACTCTTGTGTCTTTTGTGATTAAAAAATCAGACAGTTAGGGGAAAGTTTAGAAACTCAGATGATTTAGTAACATGAGTAAAAGACAAAGGTCAGATATTGTTATTTCACACATCACAGATTCCATAATCTTAACTTCATGTGTTTGTTTTTTCTTGTTTCATCGGATTTACTGCACAAATACAACTTTATTTAAGTTGTAATGATAACAAACAGAGGCAAAAAACCCCCCAAAACATCCCATTTGGATAACTGGAAGCAGAAAATATCTAATTTTTGTTTTTTTGTTTTTTTTGTTTACTTTTCTTATTAAATGTCCTGATTAAAATTATTATCTGTGTACTGTGTGATCAGGACTTATCTGGATACAGCAACATAATTCTTATTTTAACGGATCCCTTGAACTATTCATGTGCATCTCCTGTGCCCACTGCAAAGTCAACTTTTCCACAACAGATCCAGTGGATCTAAACTTTAAATAAATAATGAATAAATAAATAAATATTACTAATTATAGCAGACTAAATAAAATCACGAGGTGAATAAATCACTGTATAATCTGCTTTCAGGAGCAGGTACAGAATAAACCCCGCAATGCAGAAGCGAGACCTTGATAGTCCTCCTCCCAAAGCAAAGTCTTTCATGTAGCAGCTTATTCTGATTCCAGGATTTGAGTCTTTCAGTCAAGCAGTTCTTCTGGGAGAGCTCATCAGGCTGCCAGCTGCTCTGAAGCCAGATCCTACTGATCACCATCTAATGGCCTGCATGAGGCCCAGAGCTGCACTCCCAGGAGAACCTGCCGTGGCTTCATCCTCACATTTAAACCACAGTTCAGACACATTAACAAGTACCAGGCATCCACACTAAACTGAAAACAGTCAGACCCTTCCTGTTATCCTGATCTTTACGGGGATTACTTGTCCAATCAGCGTTACTGGGCAAATATCAGTCTGCCAGTTCACAGCCATTAGTTGAGCAATTAGCCACATGACACGCGGACAGATCAGGAGCACATTAACAACACAGCACATAATGGAAGTGTAACTTTGAAACTGGAGAAATCTATTTTGACTATGAAGTCTTCCTGTTGTTACTCTGGATGTTCACTGTGTTTTACTTCCTCTCCTCTGGATGATATTTTGGTACACTATCCCAGTTTCCAATAAAAACAGAACTAGGCGATGTCTTGTTCCCTTATGACATACCCTTCTTGAATAAGTTATTGCGCTCTACTCAGAGCACAGAGAGGGAGTACTCTGACTCACAGGATGTAGACTGGGGGTTTCAGCTTGCCAACGGGCGACTACTTCCTTCTCCTTCTGCTATCTCTGTGTTGCTGTTTTCAGAATCCCTTTTGCTGCATCCTGAGCTTAGTGCTGCCCAAGATAAATGAAATTGGTTTAAAAATATTAAAAAGCCAGATCCTTGTTTCCCCCTTCAACAGAGTGATGGATGTATTCAGACTTTTCAACTACCTCTAGGCTCAATACATGGTAGAAGTATGATCATAAATCCAGCCGCTTTAATCAAAAAAGCTCATAACATCAAAAACTGTAATGTTCTGTTTTAGTTTTCAGCTTAACTGTACGGAAAAATAAATCATCAATAATTTTAATAATGACTAATTTAATACTTTTTAACATCAAAATGTCAAATAATGTCTGGTTCTCGCAAGAATTTTCTGTTTACCCTGTTTTATGAGATTTTAAACTGGATGTTTACGATGTTTAAATGATTAACTTTGACTGATGGTCAAAGTGGACTGAAGGAGCCACTTTTGCTCTAGGAACCTGGCACAGATATCTTTCACTGTTTTCATATACCTAATAAATCAATTGATTAATTCATAATGTAAAAAATCATTGGTTGCAACCCTACTAACGAAAACGATGTGTAGTGCTATGGGGAGAATGATGAGACTCACCCTGGCATCACGTACCACGCTCACAGGGGCAGGTTGTGGGGACTCAATGGCAGCTGGTGGAGGAAACGTTCGCATGGTGGCGTCCCGTGGAGATCGCACAATCTCATTCTGTCGGTAAAGCCGGTGATGACGAAGCTTGGACACCCAGGCATCAAAGATGTCTTGAGATTTGACCTGTGGAGGCAAAGGAAAGGCAGTTTTCAGTTTTGTCACCTGCTGACCTCCTGTTTATCAGCTGAAACGACAGTATTGACTCTTCTCATCAGTGTTACCTTCAGGTGATAGATATGCTCCTCGGTGTCCAGATCGATGCGACGAGCCCTCTTCTTGATGGACATGACGGAGAGGCCAACGTCGATGCTGCCATGAAGTTTGCCTTTTTGGATCTACAGCAAGTGAAACAGATTTTGTCAGTTTGCTTTTAGCACAGTTTAAAAAAATGTTTAAAAAATTGACCATCAACACGTCTGTACACGAGAAGGATATAAAACTAATGCAGTCATAACAAAATAAAAATTTTGTGCAAAATACATTTACTTTCTCAGCAGACTGAGGTCATTTGGTGATAACAGATTGTGTTACTGTTTTTGCAATTTGTAATAAAGAGTTTTGTACATAGTGTTCTCAGTGAAAGGTACAGTTGTCTTTCTGTTCAGCCTGAGGTTCGGCTGCCTTGATCATTAGATACCTGCTCAGAGACTGTAAATCAAATGCTTGAGTCAGGTTTTTAAACTGCGTATATTAAGAAGATGTTATCTCTGGTTGGCAAGATTACATCTGATCTCTCCCATATTTAATTTTAAGAATATCAGCATTTGCTATCAAACAGAAGTTTTTCCCACAGGCTCAACTGAACAGGCAAAAGAACTCTTTCGTTCCTCCGTTTGTCTTAGATTTAAATCAGAGTTTGGGTTCTTCAGGGGCCTCAGCACTCCTCTGAAGATTTTGCACTAAATATACTTATCTGCATATATGTGAAAAGTGTCAGCCTTGAGATGCAAGAGATGGTTCAGAAAAAAATTCTGATAACAAAGTGAAAAACAACAAAAAAGACCTATTCTTAACAGACACAAGTTCTGATGACTGAAAAATTGTCAACAAACTTGGTCCAAGTGGTTCACAGTAAGCCTGATTCTTTGGGTTCTTCACATTCATGCATTACACATCCATTTTGTCTGTAAAAGTCTAGTTTTCATACAAAGTGACATAGCGTGCTGGAACACACTGAACATCATGACCCGAGATGCAGATGTTTTTGCTGACTCATTGTCAAGCCAGGCTGATGTCAGGCCAGGCTGCCCTGTTTCTGCCTGTGGGGTTTAGTCAGAGTTACTTACATCAATGGGAGACTTGGAGTACTTCAGGATACCATTGTCCAGAACGAAAAAACGCTGCAGAGAAAAAACAAACAAACAAATAATGCGTTAGGTAAACAACAGGAAGCACAGACACTGAATATAGATCAAATTGGTTGTGTTAATATTATTATTAATAATCATTATTAAAAAGCTGCAAGACATGGACCCGGTATGTTCTGTGGCATTGTGAGTAAAAATACAAAAACAAGTTTCCAGTGGTATTCAAGTGTTTTGAGGAAACAGTAATGCTGATACTAAAGGTTGTGACATCCTAGCATGCTGGCAAAAGAGGCCCAAAGAGGGTAAAGCAGGATGCATGATAAGGTTCTTCCTTTTTTAAGTAACAGCACTTCACTTGATTGCAAACTGTTTGACGTTCCAGGACCTGCTGTGTTGAAAAGTTATTCTTGTCTCTCGTTTTGCTTGCAGATCTTACCTTGTGCCAGCCTTTCAGGGGCCATTTCCGCTTCTTTAACATAAAACCCTCATGTTTATCAGGCCTCTGGACGTTGCTCTGACCAATTTTCAGCCCCTCAATGATTTCCCAGCTGTCTGCCTCCTAAGGAGAAATAAAAATATAGCAGCGTGTCAGAACTAATCCACTCACTCCTCCAGAATAAGACAAAAACAGAGACATACTTGTTGTGATAAAAACAATGGATGCGTTTGTCATGACAGACAGAAGAAAACAACAGGAGAACATTCAATGCTATTTTTCTCCCCTGTACTACATGTTAAAAAAAAACTAGCCCATTCAAATTCCCACTGCTCTCTCAGCATTTCCACTCCATTAGCTTTCTCCTGACTGTGCTCTTCCTGCTGCTACAGGGTCTGTAAATCAAAGTGACGCCTCTAGAGCAGAGGGGCGTCGGGGTCGGGCAAGGACAGGTAAGACATCGTGCCCTGTTGGGGGCGTGGCTAAGAATCATGGGATCACAGCAAAATGGTCTGAACAGAATCAGATCATCATCCTGACACTTTCGATACTTAAGAACATCCGACAATTTTTTAAGTAACATCAGGACAACAATACCACAATACCACAATGACTGATTTGTTGACTGACTGGTTCTTTTTTTTGTAATTTCCTTTGTACAGTATTATTTTGAAAAAGATCACAAAGATGTTTTCTATGGTATTAAATTGTTAAAAAAGGATTTAGATGTTCTTGGTTTACCCCAAATGCTAAACTTTTATTCTAAAACACCCTATTTAGCATTTATGAGCAGCAACATAACATTTCAATAATAAAATGTAGTTGTTAGCAGATATAAGCGTTAATTAATTTTTATGTCACCAATTGTGATGTCTCCTGTGGGCATCCATTGGAGAAGGCAGCTGTGTAGAAATGTTAATAGTATATGAGGGGAGTTAACAAAGGCATAAAATAGGATGACAGAAATTATAAGCTTCATTCGAAAATCTAACTAGATGCTTTTAATGTTCCTTATTTAATAATTATTATTTACTGTAATAGAGAAATACTTGAAATTTGAAAACATTTTCTCCAATGGAGGGCTGCCGCTGCTGTATTTAACTGTGTGTTTAATGTGTAGTTAGAGAAACGGTCATATTAATGCAGCATCAGGAGTAAACAAAAGGCGAGAGTGGACTTTTTACTCACACTGCAAATAATCTGACTGCATTGCATTATGGTCTCCCACTGTTCTTAAAAAAATGGATAAGGCTTTCTCTTCTTTAGCAATATCTCAACATGATATGTAAGCATCTAATTTTATGCAAATATCCTCCAGATTAAGTAAAATGTTAAAGCAACCAAATGTACTAATGGTGAAGTAGGTCAGATGTTTAATTTCATACTAAAACCAACAGTAGCAAAGCCTTTAAGGTTGGAACCCACAGTTAAACATGCAAAAGCTTTCCTGGAGAGCCAAAAAACAGCCCATGGCTCTACCCTCTACTGCTCTTGTTGTTGTAGTGACCTTGAAGACAGCCCGTCTGGTGAACATTACAATATCCAACCTCGGTCTGCAGGACACTTGACACAAGGAGACAACCTCTTGTTTAATCTAATGAGCAGCAAACAGATCTGTCTGGTAACGAGGTCATGTTTCTACCCTCCTTTCAATGGCTCTGTGCAACTAGAGAAGTAGAGGAGCTCAACTTCACTCGCACAATGTAGCTCAATATTCAAAGCTCTTAGGTCATTATCTGTTGAACAACTCAACAGTGTAACGTTGCCTGTGAAATCAAAACAGCTTCTCTATTTAGAAAATAGCAGCCTTAAACAAAACGTGTAGCCCTCTAGACAGAGCCTCTGAGAATCACTTCACACAAACTTCCCGTGTGTTATCTGCAGCACAACAAACAGACTTTCAACAGGCTATAAACTGTTTAGGTCAATAATACACTATATAAAAAAATTGCTCGTGTTGCAAATATTGCAGTACAAAGCACTTTCCAAGGCATTTGTTCATCAACAATATGAATCAACAATTATCCAGATCCTCAGCCAACACAACCTCTGGCTCCACATAAATAGCAAAGCATATGCCAACTACCGGTTTATATGGAAATTACTGCTACAGTCAGAGAACTTGCTTTTGTTATTGGACCCTGAATTAAGCCAAAGTAATTTCCTTCACTCTGCTCACATTTATTGATCTTGATGCAGAACAATTTCAAGCTGAATGAGCTGGTCCCTCTTGGTGATTTTACCCTTTGGATGAAGAAGTCAGACCTAGTATGCTTTACCATGTCAAGATTTAAAAAGGTTTAATTCATAAGTTTTTTTTGGTTGATACTTGATAAATTGGATGAAACTTGGAGCTTGATATAAGGTTTACGCCTTTGTACTTTTCTTTTCCATGTTTTCCCTGAAAAAGACTCATGTTAAAGGAACAACATGTAGATACAAGTATATTTTGACAAAAATTGACAGTTAACAGTAAAAGAACTTGCATTAACCTAACAGTCTACCTGGAAAAGCTTCATAGACCTCATCTGGTGGTATCCATCACCTGCAGTGACACTTAGCACTGTTGCACAATAGATCTGTTAATGCTGCAATAAATCAAACCAATACAGTTAAGGTCTCTCTGAACAGCGGAAAGGACAAACACTCTTTGGGGACACCTTAAGGCTAAACAAGCACTATAAATATAAGTATGCCAGCTCACTACTGATGTTTCTTTTACACATCTGCTTCTCTCAGACACTGATACTGGTCTCTTCACATTTATAGAGGTAGAAGTCCATTCTGATTGATATTTGTATGTATTTTATTTTTAACTTTTGAAGACAACATTTTCATCAGTTCATTTTTGAGTCCAAGTGACCATTGTGCCAAATTTGTAAAATTTTCCTCCACTTCTGAGATACTGCACTCAGCTGGATGGAAATGAGGTCACAGTGACCTCTGACAAACATTAATCCAATCACCCTCATACCCATACCTTCCCCCGGTATATGGTGAATGACAGATATTATTGTAAGAATTATCCAATAGTGCTTAATACAGCATCTTTGTATCAGTTCAATAGAACAAGGACTGTTTGTAGCTTTGATGGAATTTAAAAACTTCACTTTGGGATTTCCAATTGCTTTGTATCTCCTTATCACATTGATATCCACAAAATATATACTCAATTTGAAGAAATTCCCTCAAGGTTTTTCTAAAATGTTGCATTCACATAAAGAAGGATAACTGTAAGGTAGGATGGACATGCAAGTGGACAACCCAAAAAAACACAATGCCTACAGCTGAGGCTGTCACCAACTAAAGCCGGTCTCTGCTTTGGTGGCTGGCAAAGACTCAGTCTAGAGTTTTATTTATATGAGGCTGAAATCTGAGCGGGTCAAATTACAGCAACAACAAACCATGAGATAAGCATAAAGTATTCAACCTGCTTTCCACTTCTTTGCACCTTATAAATCAAATGAATTAATCTGAAATGTCTCTTTTTAACTTGGAGTCTATTTGGTGACGTCTGTAATTGTCTTTGGTGCTGTATGTGCTTTTGTTACTTCTGGTTCTTTTTTTCTTTCTTTCTGTGGTACTCAGGTCTCCTCTGAAAAAAGAACTCGATCTCAAAGAGATTACCTGATTTAAAAGGATTATCTATGTATATGAGGGCTGGATGCTGGGTGAATGAGTGGGTGGTCTGAGGGGCAGAAGGTGAAAGTAGTGAAACACTGATAGATATCTATGGGAATCCATGGGTGTTTAAGTTAATAAAATCTCTAAAAAAATAACATTGTGATATTTAATATTAAATGATCTCAAGTGTTTTTGTTCTTTATTTTGCTCTATTTATGTATTTTTTTCTGTTTAAAGCTATTTTATTAAGTAGTGGTCTGTTAGTGCCCCTATCATCCAGGCTACCAGGTCTACCATTAGAGGGGATTGTGAGGTGCCCCATAGGCAAACCACATTTGGTCAAAATATTCTGTCGTTTAAAGACAGCACACTGTGGAACAGCCTACCGCTTACAGTCAGGGAATATTCTACCTTTCCAAAGTGTAAGTGTCATCTAAAAGAGTGGTTCAGGGCAAATCAGACATGTGTACATGCATGGACTGTTCTATACTAAATCTTAGTGCAATAGCGTTATGTGCACTAAACATACAAGCACTTAACAGTTAAATAATTTGCAATAAACACAAAAGCACTTTAGCACGTGTCACTTTTAACAATTTGTGTTATCCGACTTGAGCAACATCCCATTTTATCCTGGGATAAAAACTATTATTGCGCTGCTGTTTTTTCCCCCTACTGTGTACTGCACTGTTGTATATCATGTTATTTACCGGCTGCGATTGGGTTATTAACATATCATGCAAATGTTCACTAATACACACTCTCCCTCTACAAATAAACTAAACAAATTTTATGACCAGCCTTATCTCAGTACAATACTATGAGGCTGTTTAACTGTAACATGTTCCTCCACAATCATAACTGAACAATGATGTTTCAGCATAACCACACAAGACTTATCCTGAGGATAGACTTCACTCTGGTGTCTGGCTTGCTCAGCACCAAAGCTTAAAAGAGAGCAGGTGGGTGGTCACATGAATGTGGAGTTAGCATCCTGAGAGACTGATTATAAGCACACTTATTCAGTTACAAGTCAACATGTGTGACTGGTTGACTTGTAGCAGAAATATTAGAGGAACACGTGAAACGTAAAATTAATTCTTGAGCTTGGAGAAACTATTTTATATACTTTCTATTTAAAAACACTCAGTTAAAAGGTAGAATTACAAGGTTCACTGTAGAAATGGATATTTACCACTTTTGGATAAGTCTAAATCTGAATGCAGGACATTCTAAAACTCTCATATCACAAAGGGATTTGAGTAGTTTCAGCTAAAACCAGAAAGACTGAAGGAAAGATTGGCACAACTTGGCAGAGACTGTGTGAAGATAAAAAGCACCTCTGTGTGCTGTTTTTTTTGATATTTTATTTTCCAGTTTATTTCCTTTGTTTTTTAATTTGGCCTGTTGTATACCAAGTAAAATTATATGATCAGTCATGTCGAACCAACACATTAGACCCTTTGACAAGCAAGTGGTACAATAAATAAATGTACATTTTAATAACATTTTTAAAATGAATGATGTATAATCTGGTCATTATCATTAAAACTGCTACTATC
Organism: Ctenochaetus hawaiiensis; assembly: GCA_029783645.1. Taxonomy (NCBI): domain Eukaryota; kingdom Metazoa; phylum Chordata; class Actinopteri; order Acanthuriformes; family Acanthuridae; genus Ctenochaetus; species Ctenochaetus hawaiiensis. The sequence goes on from JAPZDY010000005.1 coordinate 10,571,877, forward strand.
TGACTTAAGATCAGCTGATAATCTTGTGATAATCATTGATTTCTCAGCTCTCATAAATAAAAGGAACCAAAATCTCAAATATTTGCAGCAAACGCAGCATGTGATTCCATCTATTTCTCCTACTATCTTTGAGTTGACAACCTTTTATCTAGCCAGGAAATGACAAGCAGCGAGAGAAAGAATTGAGAGCTGCATCGACATCCTGAATCAAAGTGTGTGTGTGTGTTTGTGTGTCTGTCTGTGCAAACTACAGGTGGTGCCTCTGACTGCTCTCATGAGGGTCTCCAGAGTGAACAGAAGTCGTCAGCAGAGGGCAAAGTGACATGTATTGATTTGGAGATGGGGGCTGGATCTCATTAAGGGTTTTCCCTAACATTTTTGCTCAAAAAAATTAGGCTCAGCCAAGCTAGCTAAGGCCTTTTCTCAGCATCTACTGTGCTTGCTCTGCATGACTCTGGGGAAGTACTGCACTGCATATTCTGCACAGTGTAAACTCCCTGCACAAAACACCCTAAGGAGGCTCTGATGCAGGAAAACACTGCAATTTAGGTGGAGATTGCCATACACACACACACACACACACACACATACACACACAGACGACCTCGTGGTGCACAGGAATTCCCAGCACTGCACACATATGCACACACAAATACATATACAGCCTCTGTATGAACAATGACATTACATGGCTCTGAGTGTCTCACCTCTTGTCTCCTTGTAGTCATGCGAGTAAAATATTACATTTATCTCAGCCTTACAAACTGAGGTCAGTATTCAGAATTTTAACATTACTGATTAGATTTTAATGGCAGTGTGTCCAGCGTGCAGAGCTGAAAGAGGCCCAGCTGTCTGTGCTCTTTCTCTCTCTCTCTCCCCTTAGCTTTTATTTCTTTTAACTCTATCTAAACAGGCACTGCAGGTGCAGTTAAATAGCTAAGGTTGCTGGGTTCTCATTTGATGCTCCAAGAATAGAAAACAAGGTCGGTGTAAGGATGTCAAGGTAGTTTGACACACCTCATAACCCCTTTTTGCGTGTGTTCGCCCATTAAAAGAGTGGTTGTACTTTGAAATGATACTTTTAGTAGGTTGGCCCATCGTATATGCTGAGGACATCCTCAGAAATCAATCAGCAATCAGCAGTGTTTTCAGAGTTGACTTGTACAAGACACTGCTTTGGATTAATAATTTATAAAGTTTCATTCTTGACCTTGAGAGCAGTAGTTCAATCTCACCACAAGGTCCATTAAGCAGCTGATACTATATAGAGCTTCACACATGATGAGCACTTATGATTTGCCCAATCCTTATACGAAGATTACGTAATATAACTGACCCTCCCCCCACCCAGGACATACAAGACATACTTCCCAATTAAATTTTTGATGTACTGTTGATTCTTTGAATATACCACTAAGGACTTGATGCAGGTGCACAGAATGAAATGAATCTACTGAGCAAAGATTTCAGTCTGCTGATGTCTTGGTGGCTAACTCTTTCACGAGCATTTGACCTTATTATAAACACAAAAAAAGATGCATAGGAAAAGAAAGGCAACTAGATAACCTTGCCCTGAGATTAAGCTGTCTTCAAGATTACACAGTGTCTGAGGGCCTTGTTATCCGAAGCAAGTGGGCGACGTTAGAGAAAGGAATAATGAACAGAAGAGTTGGAAGGGTTAACAATCCACCTCATTGAGCAGCAGGACATCGACTTTGTGCTTCAAATGGGAGCCCATTTCTCAAGCCATCTCCTTTTCCTCTTCAAAGAGCCACCTCCTGCACAAGATGGGCTTCTACACAACATACCAGAGCGTGCCACATGTTCAGTGGAGCACCAAGCCTCCGCCTGTCCCTCATGAAATATGCATCACCCAGTGCCTACGGAAAAGCTGTGATGTCAGAGATTCCAGTTTCGGTGTCCTGTTTCTGCGCAGCCACAGTGACACAGCAGCTTGGTGAGATAAAGAGGGCTGGGGGCTTCAGATTGCTTACTGCAGGGGTTAAGTTTAAGCACTTGTCCTGTGAACTGTGAAATAAGAGCGTATCTCATTGTTTACCATGCCTCTGCAAGGTTTTTACTTACTATTCAGGGAATTAGGGCTATTCTATCTGAGCTGATTAGTCGTCTAATCTGTTGATAAGGTAATGTGGGGTTGATAGTTAATTGGTCTTTCTTCAAATTGACTTTTTACATGGAATAAACTATTAATCATTAGTCATTATCAGAGGAGCTTGTTCTCTGTGCCGAATTTATCTACAAGGTTAAAAAGAAAAACAGTTTGCCAGATTTAACTTATCAGTTGGTTGAAACAATTCTCTATTTAACTAAACAGACACTGCAGATTAGACAAGATTTTAACCTCAGATTTGAGCCTGGCAAAGTTCCTGACAGATCGAGAATTTGGCATTCAGTTTGAGGGGTTGTCATGATGCCTCACTGTCTGCCTAAGTGGTCATTAATCTGACTGTTGGGTGATTGGATGGATTTTTAACAAGACACACTATTGGTGTTAGCGTGTGCACTGCGGCCTTAACTGAGACTGTCCTGTGACAAGAAACTAAACTGAACTCAGGCCAACAACAAGTCTTTAGTTAAGGACAAACCTAGGAGAAAGATTATACTAGCTGCACACATGAAGCATGATCAGGGTTTGCAGAGAAAATCTGAAGCTTCTCTATTTGTTTTTCTTAAAATGGTGGCAACTGATTTCATAAAAACTGCCCAACTCATTACATAATAGTTTTGCCTGTTTTCATTTCACAAACTGAAGCTGCTGAGTCAGTATTTGAGGATTTTATATATCCTGGCTGACCCCCTTCCCTCTTATCTGCTTGTTTTTCTGTTGAATAAACTGTCTGGTACTGACAGAAGACTGCAGCAACTCCAAAAATATTCACTCCTATATTACCTCTGCTCAAGTCACATTCATTCAAGGGAAAGCTGTTCCTAGAAACTACTGACTGACAGATTCCTCCTGTGGCCTGGCACTTACCTGCCGGCTGTCGCGCTGGGAAGAAGAAGAGGAAGAGGCGCTCTTGTGAACCGGTGTGGAGGTCTTGTTGACTGGCGTGGAGCTCCTCTCCTCAGAGCTCAAGGTGCGACCCTGAGGGCCTCGCTGGTAGTGTTGGTGGTGAGACATGTCGGGCACCAGTTGGCTCTGTGGGCCTCCCTCAGAACTGGGCCTCGTGGATCAGGAGCATCCTCTGACACTGTCTCACGCTCACAGCTTGTTGTTCATCTGAAAGACAGAGGTCAGGAAGTTACACCATTACAGCTACCTCATCTTCCTGATTCTGTTGCAGTGCTGTTTTTACCAGACACAGAGCCACACTGACACTGATCGAACAACGCTTTGTCTGGCTTAGTCTCTAAGAAATTAGTCACTATTCCATGTTAATCTAACTCAGAATGTTTATTTGAGACACTCTGAGCTATTCTTTGAAGCATGTTTTTCAAGTTTCTTCTCAGTATGACTACATTACTGACTAAACCTTTCATTGTGTTTGCTCTATGATTGCTGCAGGAAAATAATCTAATTTGTGAAGCTGAAACCTGAGAAACAGCTCATCTTTGTAGAGCTGCAACAATTATTCAATGAATTGATCACAAGCAAACTAGCAGTATAAATAGCCTATGAGCCAAAAAAAACATAAATATGTTGTGTTTTTTTTCTTAATTGACTGTTTTTCTTGGGTCAGCCTTACATTATAACAAATTGGATATCTTTGAGTTTTTGACTGCTGCTCAGACAAAACAATACATTTAATGACATCACCTCAGGCTCTATAAAAATTTTTCTCTGTTGTCTGACGTTTTACAGAACAAAAGATTAATCGCAACACTTTATCTAGTCAATTAGACTGTAGCCAGTGCCTCAGCTCCACTGCAGGATATTGAGAACATCCCTCAGGACTGAGCAACATAAATCCTTAAACATCTAATTATCACCAAGATAATGAAGGTAATTAGATGAGAATACCGAATCAATATAGAAAAGTATCTACAGCTGTACTGAATGGTCACAAACCAGTGATAGCTAGCTCATATCTGCTGTAATATCTTCTACTGGTTTATTCTATTAAACACTGGTTAGCATCTGCAAGGAAATATCTTAAATAAATAAACTAGATGTCTTGTTAACCTTATGTTCAGATCGCAACAGGGAGTGCTCATTTCCATCATTAGCCATGGCACCATGTTGCTCCATGCTGATGCTGATAATACTGCCTGCGGTGGTGCTGTGTAATTGTCTAAGCTCTCGGGAGGTCTTAGTACTGGAAAAAACCTACATTGACTGTAAGATAATAGATAAACAAATCCTGTTTGTTTTAAAAACTGAGGTAGTGAGGATGTCATTGGAACTTTACAAGGACAAGTACCAGAATAATTTTATCAAGCACCTCAAAGTTGATCATCTGATTTTTGGGAATAAGAAAACATACAGTATTTACAAGCATTCAGTCTGATTAGGGTTAAAAAAAAAAAAGGTTAGTAAATAACTGGGACATTACCAATATATTGTGGATATTTTTCAAAGGAAGCTTTAGAATTTTGAGAATTTTAGAAATTTTGCTTTGTTTTTATACAAAAGTGTTACCTTTTCTAGATGATATTATTTTGACGGACGTAAAAAAAAAAATACAAAAAACAAACTGGTCTTGCCATGGCATGCTTTGTTGACATGGTAAATGTTGACATGCAGTGTAAAGCACTTTGAGTGGTTAACAGACTAGAAAGGCACAATATAAATGGGGTCAATCTAAATGTCCAAACAATTTTCCCGTGACACATTAAATAATTTTTCTTTAAAATAACCATTTTATGACACAGTACTAAATTGTTGTGCTGTGTTGTACACTTCTGTAAGAGTTTCATAAGGCTTTGACATTTTATTACCATTATTATAATCACTATTATTATTAGTAGTAGTTGAAGTAGTGATAATATTAGCTTAACGAGTAGTTAAAGCCAAATACAAGATCTAAAACACTGATAGACAAAACTGTGTGGTAGTGCAGGACTGTCCACAGCCAGTGGTAAATATGTTGCATTAGAGATGGTTTGCGGTCATTGTATACAACTCTGGAGCACCCTGTGGTTAAACTACAGGATGTGCTTCCCCATGTGTCAGGGAAACTCCCCTCGTCCACTGAGCAGCTCTGCACACTTTAGCAGTATGCACTCTCACATGCGACTGCGCAGTGCACTCACACACTATAATCTATAATTCAGACCCTTTAACAAGGTCATCATCCCTGCCTTGTCTTAAGCCAAGGATCTAAGCTACTGTAAGACAAGGCGCTAAGTCCATTCAGATAGTGTATTCCACTTAGCCTATTTAATAGATCCACTCTCCTTGACCTAATAATGAGGCAGAAAGAAGGAAGGCTTTCAATATGAACTTTTTTTTTCTAATTCACCGTTGAATCTTGTTTCTGAGCCACAATTTTGAGTCTCTTTGGTGACATTTATGGCAAATTAAGCAGCCATTTATAGCCCCCAAAAATATACAAAGATGCCTTGACATGTGAAAAGCAACTTTAAGTTAAAATTTCAGTCTGACAAGATACATATTGGTACACTTGTAACAATAAAAAAGGATTTAAACCCTCTAGAAAACATTAAAAAGAGGAGCATTTCTCAAAAATCCTGTTTTTGCCTACATAACAGTATGAAACCCAGTAATATTTTTACTTGAAATGTGATAAAATATTAAATATGACTAGACAAATAGTTATCAAACAAGTTGCCAATTACTTTTCTGTCTGACTGAATTGAGCAATATAGAAGTTTTTATTAGTTTAAACCTGTGGTGTGAGGAATAGCCAATTGTGTTATACTTTCCATGCGCAAAAAAATAAAAGTGACTCCTGTTTAGATGGACATCAGTGCTGCTCCATGCCAAGCTAGTTACAATGTTGGGGAAGGCCCAATCAGGACCTGATTAGTCATGAGCTTAATCTTCTAAATCCAGTCACCATGATTATGGTCCTCTAAGCAGTAGGGCAAGGCAGGCACTGCCATGTGGATGCTATGATGACACCTCTTAAACACCTCATCAAGAGCTCAAGAACAATGTCCAACCAAATAAATCAGGCTTGTCAGAACTGTTAGAATTAAATGATTGTGTGTATGCTATGATGCAAATAACATACAGTTCCAGAAATATGTTGCAAAAGTTAAAAACACTCCAGAGAGAAGAAGCTATAGCAGCATCTACCAGGATGAATCCAGAAGTTTAACAGAAGTTTAAAAAATTGTATTATTAACTTATTTAGTCTGTTTGTATTTGTGTATTGCTGTTATGTATTCTGTTTTTACTCATATTGCACTGATTCCTGGTCAAACCAATAGCACTGTTTACTGATGTGTCTGCTCAACCTAAACACAAAGCATCTATCACATTGTTGACGTTGTCAATATTGTTGGACATAACTATCCGGGTAGGATAAATCATTGGTTTTGGGTGTAGACTTTGGCTATCTGCAGCAACCATACAATCAGTCACATGAACCTGTAAACCATCATTGCAGCACTGCAGCAATCATCATCGTAAAGGTTGTTCAAGGTGGCTCAGCCCTGCCCTCATGATCTCAAAATTCTCAGGAATCCAGCAGCCTGACAAGGTAACATTATTTGAGGGTTTTTTTTGTTTTTAACTCAATATCTTGTCTGTTGTGAGTCATTTTTTTGTTTGTAAAGATGTTTTAATAAAGGTAGGGAAAAAAGATACCATTTATCATTTAATATAATTTATAACTGCATAGATCACACCGCTTATTATGTTATATCATGTTCTCTATTGATGCACTTTATAATCCAACTCATTCAGAAAGAATGTTTCAGAAGTTTGAAGCTCGGATAATACTGTAATACAGTTGGGATGTTTCCTTCTTGACAAAGAGGAGCTTTCAGTTACACAAAGCAACAACGATTCTACTATGTAAAAGAGGGGAAAGGACCCTTCTGACGACATTCTTTTAATGCCTCAAGTTGAAGTAAAATGCCACCAGACTTTAAGGACTCATTCACCGCTACAATGAATCTTAGCTGTCTTACCATCACCACCATTAGAATTGTAATAGCAACTGAGAATGTCTGGGGAAGTGTGGTATTTAAAAAAAAAGAAATCAGAGGAATTGTGAAAACAAGTGTGTGACTTTGCAAAGCATTTTAAAAAATATAAGAAGCACATACAACATATGTAACTTAAATTTCTGCCTGCACAGCCAATTTTATTTTTTAAGCTATGCAAAAGCAACAAACAACAGATTATAAGAGACATCATCACACATTTTTGGTGTATGGTGATGGAATAGAAGTTTATGAAATAATATTTAGATAAATGCAAGAGGGATAGGTGGTGTGCAAAAAGCTATAGAAAACATACTGTAGATTAATTTAAAAAACTGCAGTTCTGCAATATGTAACCTGTCTGTTTGTGCTTATGCATTTCACACTACAAAGTATTCTTTATGAGAATTAGGCCATCCTCTGTGCAATTTCCTCATAACTATTTTAAGTTTACAGCTCTATGCCTCCACATCCCTTTAATGAGTAAGTAAGCAAGAAAACGCTTTCACTTCCCCTTCTCATTTCTCTCATTCACACTAAAATGCATTCTCAGCTAAATCACATACGCAAAATAAGTTCTATCTTACTTAATGTTACAGAAAAGCAACAGTATTTGGGGAAATGTTTTTCCTAAATTACAAGTAATGATGAAAACTACCACAGAGGTGTTTTGTGGGAAAAATAACTTAACCTCATCCTGTTATCAACTGGCTCTAAACTATGGAACAAATGTGATGCTTCTGTTTCTGATATGTAAAGATTTCGTCAGTAAACTAAAAGAAAATTAGGTTTTGGACTGACGGTTGAATTAAACAAGTAATTTGAGGCCATCACATTAAGCTGTAGGTAATTATGATGGGCGTCTAATACTGTTTAAGTCATCCCCTGTTTAAGAGCATCAACAGAGCCCATGAAAAGCCTTGCAGCATTATATTGTACTACTGTAATCAGAAATGTTAGACAAACCAAAACATTTCACTGGTTGTCTATATACAAAGGTTTAAGGTTTATTAGTTCATCATACAGGCTCTTGGGGATTTTTTCTAGACATCTAGTTCATCAAATACAGTTGCAAGCACATCTACAGTGCCTGACATCATGTGAATAACTAATTGCTGTGGAGTTGTTTGACTTTCATAATTCCCTCTAACTTAAAGACTTAAAGAATAAAGTCATAAGGACCTGTATGAAGTTCAAAGTGGTACAGTGACAGCCAGAGACTTCACATTCAGTCACCTGCAATTACAGTCTGCTCTACTGAAATGTCTTTGAACAAGATGCCAAATTCTGATCAACTCCAGGCCCTTTTTTTTGTAGTTCAATGTATGATGTGACCTTAAGGGGCGTTGGTGATTGAAAAGTAAAATTTCTTCTGCAGGGATCAATAGAGTGTAACAAATAAAGCAGTGACTATCAGTTGTCCTGACGTGGGTGAAGCCAGGGAGAGCGACGCAGTGCTGTCTGGAAAGAGGTTTAGAGGGCAACAGTAATCCCACTCATTGTGTGCCCTGCTCTGTGCGATCTTAGATGGATGAAGAAAAAAAACTTGAGATTTAGACACCCAAGTATGTCAAGCAACAGTGCAAGACCCAAAGCTAGTAAAACAAACCAATGAAGAAACAAAGAATCATAAACAATAAGAGCCCCTTCTATTGTTCGTTTGGATGTCTGCTGCTGTTATGCACATTAAACGTGAAGCCTCGCAAATGTTAATGGCCTCACTCATCACAAATATGTAATATGATGAGGCACGATGGTAATTGTGCCTTAATAGGGGTGGAAAGGCATTCATGTTTATGTTGTCATCACATCTAAGCCACCCACAATATCACATTATCGACCAGCACTCTACAGTGAACCAAGTTTGCTGATCTCCCCTCTCTGTTGCATAATTGAAGCAGGCCAACAAAAGCAGACTCATGTCCCAAGATTATGTTACAGGGTCTTCAAGGACAACAACTGGCTGAATTTACAACTGGCTAATAATGCATATCGATCAGCACAGCAGTGTTTTGACCATCTACTTTGGTGTACAATTGCGTGCTGAATGGATGTAGATCATGTGTGACATCTGGAAGCACTGAGCAGCACATCTCTTAAAAGTAGACCTGGCTTTTTCTTTTTCTTTTTTTAACAACTCTAGCTGGACACAGCCAGTTTATCCTGCGCTGCACACATTACATCATCTAGGTAGAGCTGGGTATCACACTGCAATACTTCTGAAGTACTGCTTGACTTGTGCCCATATTGGGCATAACTGAAGGCACTAAAATCTTGTACGATCCTGTCAGCTGTTGCCTCATTTACACCATAAAAACTTTGCTTTATCTAACTCAGACTATCCTTCTACACTTTTTGTGTCAAGACATCGCTTACACATTTACAAAGTGGTGAAAGAGGCTTTAAGGGAAAACCTGTTTATATTAGCAGGTTACAGTATAACAAAGTGAATCATTTTGGTATTGGGACAAAGATATTATATTTAACCTGGTATTTGTAAAGTTTGGCCAATACCAAGCACCACACTTCCAGAAAATAAAATTTAAAAGCAATTAATAATATGGCCGATAAAAGAGAATAAACAAGAGAAATACTACTAATAATCATTGAAGCAAATGAAAGGGGCGGCTACACATGAGTCATAGGCCTTAAAACCATATCTTAATCTGGCAACTGTTTTGTAGTGAATTTAGTGCTTGATTGTGTCAGCATATTAAATAAATCAGAAGAAGTGATTATCTGCTTCCCCCTTGCTGATAGTGACAAAGTCATGTGAGAAAAAATTAGATCTGAATACAATATTTTGAGCATTAAAGTGAGGTTGGCTGCCGCTTTGTTCCCTCTCCTTCTATCAAGGGATAAGGCACATTAGCTCTGCAAAGACTTCATCTAAATGGGACAGGGACACCTTCAGCATGAGGGTTCTTCAGGCTGAGCCAAGAAATATATCAGAAAATCGATCATCACTGCTGATCAAAGCAACATCTCTTCAACAAAGCATGCCAGTGACAAACTATTAATGCATGAAGCCTTCTGGTTCCCCTCTGCTGTCCTTTAATTTATGTGATTTTGGGGGTATTTTTAACAACTGCAAAGTCACTGGCTGACCTTCAGTTGGGAAAAAAGGAGGCAGAGTGATACTGTGGAGCAATTCTGTGAAGTGACACGAGTTGGCTAACTTTCAATTTGTTGACATCTCAACACTGACAACCCAATGAGCGGAAAATAAACGATTGTGAGAGAGATCACGCTCATCGATAACACTCTAAAATATGAAAAGACTGATGTCCAATGGGATGGCAGAAGAAGCCATGAAGCTCAGTTAAAAAGGTGAAAATGTCAGTGACGCATTACGTTTACATCATCAAAGTCAGCTACAGAGTTGGCTGCCAGACTGTGTCATTACTCCACTACACAGCATCATGGCTTTAGGGGTCGTACATGCATGATGACATTTGGACATGCATGTTTTGGTACACGGTCGGAGGGTCATCTCAATTCATCTCTGTGTTAGACTAGCAGCAGCTAGCTAAGCGGTGGCTAGGTGGTAATGTCTGTCTGGTCCTCGGTGATTCACTCGGGATGCAAATACAAAAGGATGAGATGCTGGGGTCTCAGTTAGAGCGGATAAATACAGCAACAACGCAGAAGCTGAACAGCTTATTTTAACATAGCACTGTTTTGACACGGTAATCACCTAAAAATAAGCAAGAGTAACATTGAGGTTGCCTTGGAGGAGGAAGAGAAAAGCTTACAGCCTTACCACAGATGCAGTGTAATGACCATGTCTTTACAGTTCTTGGCGCAGGAAACAATTGGGGGGGTCTCCCTTGACTGGGTAGATATTCCCAGCTTCTCAAAGACAAACAGCTTCCATATGTGTCCACATCGAATATATCTATATCTTCGTACGCGTACGTTACAGACGCTGGGGCATCATAGAAAAGTCAACAAAGTGTTATGTTTGCCCGTTTCCTTGAATGCGGGTTGTGATGCTCAGCTCAGCTGAACTGCACTCCGATCGCTCCTCCCTGCAGCAAGATCGGCTTTGAGCGGGAAGAAATCGCAGGGATGGATCGAACAGTGGCCGACAGTGGCTGGTCACAAAACACGGCAATGGAATCACACAAACTTCGGACTGGAGTAGCGAAATATAGTACATTTGGGAACACCCTGAGGATTCCATTTAGCAAGGTAAAATGTATCAGTATCAAACAGAATTGTCTACCCGTTTCACTCTGTTTCCATCTGCATTATATTCTTTAATGTTTGTGAAGGAGGTGGATTCAGAAGTTTGGAACTAGGCAACAGTATTATGCGTATTAGTCCGCCACTTGATTAATGGCCTCACCAGAAAATATCATGGCGTAACATCACCATAGCAACAGGACGAGCTCAGCATTTATAGTAACGTAAGAGCTTTGAGCCCAAATATGGGGTAAGGAAGACATTGCAGTATATTCTAATTTTAATATTAGCAATGAAAAAATATTAATTGAAGATAATTTAAAATAATAAAGAGAAAATAGTCACCTTGCGCTTAAGCATTTAGCCATTTTAACTGTTTTGTTTTATGAGTTCAACTTTAGCTAGACTATATGGTTGCCCGGTTGCGGTTGTACTTGTTACGAATTAGCGTTAGCTAGCTATGCTAGTTAAACCCAGTGGTTAAACGTCGAAGCTAATGGTCAGTTTTCAAGCAAACTTTCCTCAATTGTCCAACTGCGGACAGTAACCAAGAAGTTTTGGGCACTTTACGTGAGGTTTCCCAAAATACAAAACTTTTAACTTTCTACTCAATTAGGTTAAACCACATCAAGACTAATTGATAAACTGAGTCACTAGCTTCTTAGCAGATTATACGACATAATTTACAGTGTAATCGAAAAATAAAAAACAATTTATTATAATAGGTTAAGATAGGATAAGCTAGCTCAAGCTAAAAGTATTGGGTTGATTCACTTAGCTTCACCTTAACATAAACATAAAAAGGGCTCATGAATGCATATTACGATCAAGTTGTATTATATAGATTGATCTAAATGATTAATTCTACAGAATAAGTTCTTTTATATTTAGCAGTTTATTTTGATGCGAACAGGCTTGTGTGCACTTTTGATGAAGTAACACTACATTTAAAGTGCCTACACTCTTATTCGGCAAGAATGTAATGCTTCCTCCACCATTTCTTCTCCGACAGGTTTAGAGTGGTCTAGATACAAACTACAAAATGCTTAACAACAGAAGACAAAATAAAATCACTCAAACTCAATACATTTACTCAATGCTGCTGCTGTGGAGGTACTTGAGTGTTTAGATTTTTTATTATTTGATTTGTTGCATTTCAGGACAAAATGTTTCACCACACTACAAAAGGCCTATACAGAGTTACTATACTTTACATTTAAAATTTTCTTTCCAAAATATGATTAGTAAAGAGAATATGATTAAGTTTTTTGTATAAATAATGTAACATTTTATTTTCATTAACATTTGAAAAGCGAGATCGTTCATTATAAATACTTTTGAACCTCTCACATAGAAATGGTTGAATATTAGATTTAATGGCTTGTCTTACTCAACCTGAGCTCTAACGAAGGCTACTCATATTTCAACTTCATTTTCCACAGCCTATCTTGCATGGTTGAAAACGTTCATTTGGAGGTTATTGTAGGCCGAAAACAGTAGGGAAACTTCATAAGCTATAGTAAAATGGGAGGGTTAAAAGACAATGCAGGAACTCAAGGTCTATACTTTTGAAGAAGATATCATTTTTAACTCTCTATTCCCGCAGTGACCCAACAGTTTGTATGTTTGCAAACTGCATGAGCATGAAACGCAGACGAAAACCTATTACATGTTCCGACACTACTAGAGGGATTATTAATCAATGAGATTGTAAAGATATAAATTAAATTATGCTGGATAGGATGCATCAGTCTAATCCCACGTTTCTTTTCAGTGTGGTGTTGGTGAAATGTAAAAGAGTAACATGTGGGGGGTAGTGATGTAAAAAAAAACATTATTTTCTCGATGCGATGTAAAGCCTCTCCATTGTGTAATTTGATAAGGTAACAAAAGTCACTGAACAACTGTCTGTCGTAACAAGGATGATGAAATAGGTCAGCTGACTGATGACGTTATATGCGCGTGTGACTTGTGGGAACGGAAGCACATTGGCGGAGTACTGGTGACTGTACCGGCAGGCGGACAGAAGTTGAGGAATTCAGTCTTGAAAAAGTCGGTTGAATACATATCAAGAAAAGGTAAGAAGTTGGTTGTCGAAATGTCTAGCTTTTCTAGTTGTCATTTCAGTGTAACATAGTTTTATGAGATCTAATTCTGTTTATGCCGGTCGCTTTTCATATGCAACGTGGTCTACTACCCGCTGTTCTCATGTTTCGAGAAATTAAAGTTAACCTCTTATGTAGGTTTAATAGGTTGAGTGTTATGTTTACCATGAAAGTTTCTCTATTTAACGTACAATCAACAGGTTACTTCGAAATATTGTCCAAACGTTGTTGCCTTATATTGGTATCTTACACTGTTTTTACAATGGGCCTGTTCAATATACCGTTAGACAGGCCCGTTGCCAAATAGCACTTAAGTGCTAGAATTCTTCATATCACTTGCATAGACAGTCTACATGAGTACTGATGTTTTTTAAACAGATACTTTGTTCATTATGTAGTTACCCCAACCCGTTTTGTAACAATGCCGAGGTAACGAGGAGTTGCGCAACCTCGAAGAAAACTCCCCCTAGTGGCTGAAGGAAGATATGTCGTTTTATTTTAATAAATTACTAAAAGCCAAGGGAAAAAACAAATAAAATATAATTTCACAATCAAAATTAATTTACAGATTTAGTTATAGTTAACAATGACGTAAATCTTAAATGTTTATTTATTCGTTTTTGTCAAAGAAACCATGCCTGGAGACATTAACAAAGGCAAGAAGGCATTCGTCCAGAAGTGTGCCCAGTGCCATACAGTGGAAAACGGTGGAAAACACAAGGTTGGGCCAAACCTTTGGGGTCTGTTTGGACGCAAAACAGGCCAGGCAGAGGGCTTTTCTTATACTGATGCCAACAAAAGCAAAGGTAAGTTGTGTACATTGGTATATTTATAATATTTGACCAATCTTAGAAATTGTGCTGTATGGCTCAAACATTGTTCTTCTTTGTTTCTGCTCACTTTAATTCAAGGAATTATTTGGGAAGAAGACACCCTGATGATATATTTGGAGAACCCCAAGAAATACATTCCAGGAACAAAGATGATCTTTGCTGGCATCAAAAAGAAGAATGAACGAGCTGACCTTATAGCATATTTGAAGTCTGCAACTTCATAAAGAGCCTTCAATCTTAGTATTTTTGCCAAGTTCTGTGTCCTGATAAACTGCTTAAGAAGACCTGACTTGTAATTTTTTCAAAATCAGGCAAACGTGAAACAGTCTGAGTGGTGTTGGCATAGGTTTGTCACAGCTGTACATCTGTTTCTGACAAGAATCCTTTGTGGTGAAGTAAATTATATCCCCTGGTTTTAACAGGTCACTTTTTTAGCATAAATTATTAAAACCATATACTGTATAATAGCAGGACTGAAAGCTCTGTATTGTGTTTTTTAATCAAGTGTCATCATTAGTTTTTTTTTCAATATTTTTTTGGTTCATAATGAAGTTGTCTTAATAATTGTCCCACAAACAGAGGCCTTTGCTTCCAGTTTGATAATACCTCAACAATCTTATTGTCATTTTTGAATTTGAAAGTTAAATAAAGTTGAGACAAAACATTTTTTTTGCGTAATTTGACTGTAAAAGGTCTGAGAGATATGAAAAAGAAAATAAAAAAATCATTGCAATTTTTTATTAGATAATAATATATAGTATATTTCTAATAATATAACATTGATAATAGTCAGGAATGTTGTGGTAAAGGTCATTTTCACATTTTCAGATAGGCATGTCCCTTATGTATATAAAGAATATAATTTTTAGGCAAGGAGATCTCTGTAACACCAAAATGCCTTATTTATAATGGTATGCTGTAATACATTTTATTTCTATCATGAAATTGCAGCTCTTGCAATTTGGAATTTGTACTTTGCTATATTTAGTTAGCTGTTAGCACTTCTCAGTATGTTCTTAGAAGTGAATATGTAGTCACTATTGAGTTTCATATGAAAGAATGTCGAAGTACTGGGTGCTAATATATTCTTGTTTTAATTATTTTTGGCTCATGTAGATTTGTGAACCAAATTTAAGTGATACATTGACACTGAATATGCAAGACCATATACAGGTGCCAAGTTTTTTCTGTACAGGCTGAAGTGTTGTATGTTCATACCATCATTACCTTATGATTGCCATACCTAGTGCACAACCTAGTGCTTGTTGTCCGTTCAAGAGCATGTGCATTTGTTTGTCTTTACCCAAAACTTCAGTAAAGTTGTAAAAGACTTATTGATGGGATAAAGACATTGACCGTCTGCATTTATTGGATCTGCATGCAGACAAAAGCCTCCAAAAAGACTGTGGTTTTGGTGTGGATTATGAGGTGATAATAAATGTGTTTGACTATTGAGAAGGTGTCCTAACTCTTAAAGACCTTATCACACAAAGGATGTCCATGATGTAAGATATTAACACAGCTTTTTATGCTCCAGAGCTGCTTTGTACACATTCTAAGTTGTAGAGAATGACTCCCTCTAGCGTTCAATTGTCACACCTGCACACAAATTTACTAATAATATTGTAAAGGAATTACATTGTCTGACATCTTCCTGTCAATTAACATCTCTTTTACATAATTACAGACCAACCACCGTAGACTCAGCATTTGCCAAAGGTTTGGAATTTCGAAATAAATATATTGTTATGTTATTGCTAAATGTTTTATGCTATGAGACACATTTGGCTTCAGGCGACGGTCATTTGCTTTGATTACTCTTGTCAGAACACAATAATTGAGGCATTATGAAGGAATGTATAACAATCAATTGTGTTTGACGCTTCTGAAACATAATTTCGTTGATATACCGACCCGGGGGTCTTTTGCACTGAGGAAGCCTTATAAATCTAGAGTATAGTACTGAGTTATTGCTGAAATAATTATTATCAGTGGGCAGACGTCTTAAATCTTACAGGCTTGGCAAACTTAGACTTAAATCCACCATTTTTACATCCCCATATACCGTAATATTTACAATATGCATCATGTTTAATTCACAATCGCGCATAATTATGATCAGCATCCTCCTCCTCATCATTATACTCTTCTCTACGGAGGGCAAACGGTTCAAGAAGCCAAAAGGCTGAATGCTGAAGCCAACTGGAGCTCCTGTCTCTGTGACGAAGCAAGCGTCAGCGGGACCGAGCCAACCACAGCCGACCATAGCCAGTGTCATTTGCACACAAGAAGACCCGTACGACGGTGATGCTCGGTAGTGGCTCTCAGTGAGATTTCCAATGCCTGTTAAGGTCTGCGTGAGCCTCAGCTTGTTCCCACGCGGCTTTACATAGATCTACCTTAAATGTTCCTTAAATTAAATGAACGGTGAGGAAATGCTGTGGAGGAATAATCTGGCGCGCAAAGGGGATCTCCATCCTTCTCCCCACACAGTGGAAATTGGATATGTAGCCAGAGCTCCAGGGGTGTTTCCTGCATAGCGCATCTTGGAAGTTGTGGTATTCAGATGATTCACTACTTTAAACCTCAGTAAAGCCTCATAGATGATATTTTTCTGTGCGAGTTCATGCATTTGGTTCACTGAGGACCATTTGAAGAACAGACATGGCAGTGCCAAATATGGTGTTCTCTGATGTGGAAAGTTTTCTGGACTCGCATCCCGAGTTATTCGAGGACTACCTGAACAGAAAGGGGAATTTTGGCATGGTTGAAAAATGGCTCAAAAATCACCAGGTAAGCAAAAGTCCGACAGCTGCAGCTCCTGCCGAACCCAGGGAGGAGAAGAGCAACGCGTGCAAGGACAGCTGGGCAAGCAAATGTGATGGTCTGCAAAGGAGAGCCTCACAGAAGGAGCTGCGCAAAACTTTCGCCAGATCTAAGGCCATCAATGTCAACAGGACATACGATGAACATGTTAATTCCAGGGCCCAGGAGCCACTGACCAGCATGAGGAGGAGAGCTCTTCTTAGGAAAGCCAGCTCTCTACCTCCGACCACTGCGCACATTCTGAGCGCACTGCTGGAGTCCAGAGTGAACATTCCCCAGTACCCGTCCACAGCTGTGGATTTTAAATATTACCTCAAAGAACACAACGAAAGAGAGTTTTTCCTGGAGCTTGTAAAAGACATATCTAACGACTTGGATCTAACGAGTCTCAGCTACAAAATTCTCGTTTTTGTTTGTATTATGGTCGACGCAGACCGTTGCTCCTTGTTTTTAGTGGAGGGGACGGGCAACAAGAAGACACTTGTGTCCAAATTCTTTGATGTGCACGCGGGTACTACAGTTTTGCCCTCAATGAATTCAGATGAAGTTCAAGTGCCATGGGGCAAAGGAATCATTGGATATGTGGCTGAACACGGAGAGACAGTGAACATTCCTGACGCTTATCAGGTGCCTGCTTTTCTTTGTGCATGCACGCGTGTGCGCATTTGCATGACTCACAGAAAAAAGAAGACTCAGCAGGGAGATAGATCATTTACTTCCAGTCTGTCATTTTATCTGTCACAGTTAATTAATCATCAATCACACTGCTACAGAGCTTAAGGCATGAAAACCAACACCAATAGTCAGTTAAACAAAAATGTGTCAAACCACAGATTGACACCAATTGACACTGAGTAATTAAACATAAGGCAAAGAAAGAGGGGCATCATTCCCTCTCCCTTTTCCCCTTTTTGTTTGCAGTTTCACTGTTCACACTGATTTAAGAAAGACAATACTAGCTTACAGTAAAGAAAAAAGCACCATTTCTCTTTGATGCCAGTGGCCCCCCTTTCAGTGTAGAAGAGAAATCTGAACAAACCTCTTTACTTTGGTGGAGCAAATATTTTATATTAAAGAAATTAATGGTTAAATTACTGAGATGTTCAACATTGCAGCCATCTCGGCATCACTTTTTTCACATCAGACTTTTGTTCAGGAGCAGGGCTAAGATGTACAGAGTAATTTTGAAATTATGCTGTTGTCAAAAACATTGCCCTTTTGGAGACTTTTTGTTTGTAAGATAGGAGCCCTGATGGGTTAAACATTTAATTGTACTGTCATCTGGAAACTAAAAGGGAAAACTGCATCTTTGTGACTATGCTTACTTATGTCTTTATTTTGTACCGTGCAGGATCGTCGGTTCAGCGATGAAATTGACAAGCTGACAGGATACAAAACCAAGTCACTCTTGTGCATGCCCATTCGCAACAGTGATGGAGAAATCATTGGAGTTGCTCAGGCCATCAACAAGTCTTCAAGTGGAGAACTCTTCACTGAAGATGATGAAAAGGTAACTCATAATAGTGGTTGTTGTTGTTGTGTTGTTAGTGTACTGGAGAGGCTAAGATCACAGATAAGACAATAACACAATGCTGCCTGCTTGGCATGTACTTTGTTTCTTTCTTTGATTCTAATATACTGACTTGCCTAGTCCTTGTGTATTTCATTTTTTATTATCTGCTAATGTAAAGGTAGATTCTTTACAGAGATGTGTATGTGTGTATGTACAAATTTAATAAAAAATATATATATTTAAGGTTTAGTTTAGGCTATTTCTCATTTGTGCATTAATTGATTTGCTGAGTATGAGTAAAGGGGCATCAAGACACACTGCCAAATTGTCCTATGCCCATATTGCAGTTTGGTCAAAAATTTTAGCTGTACTTTTGCAGGGATTAGCAATATTGTTTGGTTGGTCTATCAGTTTGATCCACAGATCAAAGAAATTTTGTGCATACATGCCAGAGGATGAATCATACTGGCCACCACAAGGTTGACACTTTTGGGTTTAGATGGAGATATTTCCTCATTTACCACTTTGATTGCCACAGAACTTAGATATTTGTGGTTTCTGGGCGATGAATCCCAGTCACTATGATGATCCTCTGGCGTGACATGTTTAGAAGTGTGGAGTCATGTCTAAAATGTTTGAACAACTGCTGGATGAAAAGCAGTGGAATTGTGAAATTTAGTACATAAGTGAATTTTCTCACCTGGATGACATGTGGTCACATCACAGGATTTCCTTTAGTGCCATCATCAAGTCAAAATTTCAAGTTGTTGGTTTATTAACAAGTACCTCCTTAGCCTAAGCTAAGATTTTAAACAAATTTTGCCCGATAACCATCTGCAAGTTCATTGTCATTGTAAGCATGTTGTCATACTGACTATAACACTTAGGCACGGTTGTGAATAAGTAAAGCTTTGCAGAGCTTCATGTAAAATAACAAAGCTATCATGGCTTTAGACTCTTAAACTTGTTATTATTGCAGCAGAGTGAGGTATAGTGCAGAGAGAAGAACAGGCCTGCAGTAAAATAATCGGAAGCTTCATGATTCATGTTTGGCATTTCAGGGATGTTACTCTGTTGCAGGCAAATAGTGTTATGTGGTGTTAGTGGCATACAAGCATAGCAGTGCTGTGGTGATGGCATTATTCATTGCTGTCAATGTTATACTCAGGAGCTTGCAGTAGCAGAAATATTAAAAACAAGACGATATTTTAAAGTAAAAAATGGGGATATTTCTCACATTTTGTCCCTTTAATCTGTTATGTTTCCATTGTAACCTTGCCAGTAGAGATCATGCACATTTCATTCATTGTAAGGTGATTCTTTAGTTAGGTAACCTTTTTGTGGTCATATGACCAGTGGTTAAAGAAGTCTTCAGTTCCTTTACTTAAGGAACTGAAAGTACAAATATCACTTTGAAAATACTTCACTGCCAGTGAAGTCCTTCATTCAAAACCTCACTTAAAGACTAGTATGTAGGTATTATCAGCAAAATCAACTCAAAGAACCCTAAATAATTTGTTGTCTGTTGTTTTTCTCACGTTTATCTCCCCTAAAATGTCGAGCCCTGGACTATACTGACTTCAATCTGTACAAAGCTTGTCACTAGAGAGGTGTTTTCACATTCCTCTACTGGCGAATGAAATGTCTGTGCACTCCCCTGAAATGGGATATTCAAGCTAAACTGGAAAGTTAGCTTTAGTGCATCACAATTTTGAAAGCCAGTTGCTGGCAAAGAGTCCCGAAACCCGCAGCATAGAGTGGTTGTGTCAGTAGAGAGACTTAGTTTGCATCAGCAAAACCACAAACAGTGTGTGAGTCACTGCCAATTAGTTAGGTACTAACAAACAACATAAGTAAATGAAAGAATCTTCTGAGAGGAACTTAGCATCAAAGTAAAATAACTAATTCTGCAGAAAAACTGTCCTGGCTATATATAATACACTATACAATGTTTTGGATCACTATTAGTGTTGCATTGCTCTAGATGGCTAAAGGGTTTAAATGGTTCATTTATCTTAATAGGAAGTTACAGAAATTCTCCCTTCATAACGGAACGCTTAATCCTTCAGTTTATCAGAAACATTCACATGTGAAATCATAAAAATTTGGAGTTAGATAGGTTTTAATTAAACAAGAAGGGTATAAACAATTTGTAATCTGAAAAGTAACTAGTAACTAACTCTTTCAGACAATTGTGATAGAGAAAATATTTGTCTATAAGATGCAGTAGAGTCGAAGTATAAAGTTGCATAAAATGGAAATACTCGAATTTAAAATGTGTACCTAAAATGTGTACATTTAGTACAGCTCTTAAGTAAATGTACCTAGTTACATTTCACCATTTCATGTGACTTAATTGGTATTATATGTTTCAAAAATATTAAACAGGATGTATCTGGAACACTGGCATTTGATGCATTATTTTTATATTTAAGCCAGACTTTTTTGTGTGTTTTGACAGTGACAATATTTTTTAGTGACAACACTGAAAAGGAAATGCTATCATCAGAATGGATGGTTGCTATCCACATCACATACTTTCTTCAAAGTCTGTCTTTTTCTCTTGCATTTTGTCTTTTTAAAGTAAATATTTTACAAACAATGCTAACTGAATATCAGTTGTCTGATAAACAACAGGTAATGTTTGTTCTTTTTCTGTTTGCTCCTGTGCTCAAACTAGTAAGTAATATATATTATTTAAATAATCCCTCCAGCTCAGTCCGATCTGAAGCATATATGCCCTGTGTGTGTCTCAGTGCTCAGTTCTTAGCTAGGTCATAGCTTCTCTCTCAACATCATTAAATGTTTTAAGGCAATATCTTTTAAAGGATCCTGCTGTAATGTTGTTATAACTTTACAGAGGCAGTCTTTGTAATTGTGTGCTCAGTGGGACAGTTAGAGTGTCAAAGAAATAATGTCAGCAAAATATTGATCAGTGACCAACAGATCAGATTGATAGGAGGCGGGTTCCAGGTGTTAATGTTTGTACCTGTGTCTACAGGACAAAAACGGAGAGCAGGTATGCTGTAATCTGTCTGAGATATATTATGTTTTTGGCATACTTTTGATCCATGAGGACTGAAGCATGTTTATGCCCCTACAATTATAAAGTATTTTCACTTACTCACTATGCACATCAGTCAAGCTAGCAGTTGCAACAAATACAAAAAAGATTTCTATGAATGAATATAAGTCAAAGCAGTAGGTGGGAGTGTTACAGCTCACATTGATTCATTTGTTTTTACTTGACTTCTTACCATCATCAGGGAGGCACGAGGAGCACGTGTTTAGGCTATCAGAACACTTGACTAGATGTAACAGAAAGTCAGTGACAAGCGATCCACTGACTTCCTCTGTTATTGCAGCCATGAGCCCCTGAAGGGGAAAATGATAAAACATGAAAGCACAACGCTATTTGTCCTTTTATTTTAGAGATAGACTTCACTGTAGCAAATGGTTGAATTTTTTTTATTTATAATATTTTTTTCTTCATTGGAGCTAGAGATCTATTGTTTATAAATAGATGCAGGAAAAGAATTCTTTTTTTCATTCACATGTTTTTGAGAAGGTTTCACATTGCGTTAACATCACACTAATGCTTTGGACGGCTGCAGCTGAATTAGTAATGAAATGCAATGCTAGCATCAGAGAACACAGTAAGCTCCCTGCACAGCACAGCTGCAGCTCTGCTTTTATAAAAGACCTTGTAATAAGAAAATGTATCACGCTTTTTAAAGCTTTAAATGAGACTGCAGATGTTATTAGTATACTTTTATTGAAACAAATATTGTTTCACATGCACTGAACCTCACAGGATTTTTAAACACATTATATGGCTGGTTTGAATCCCATGCTGTGTTAATTATGTTTTGTGACTACCCTGCAAGATTGGAATCCCTTGGGGAGCTTTAATAATAGCTCAACCTATGTACAATTGCATTGTCTCATTATCTTCTATACAGGAATATAGCTATTGAATCAAGTTAAGTGTATAAACTGACCTTGTCGTGCTATCTCCACATCTTGCTCAATTATCTTGATTTAGCTTTTATTTTATTTTGCATATTTTTTAATACATTTATATATATTTACATGAACTGTAATATCCATTCTTGAATATTTTTCTTAATTAGATGCATGTTTCATCATGTAGATTACATTTGCCACTATAGTTTAACACCTCTGTGAGTGAATTGTCAAAACGCATTTCTTTCTCACCACTGTGCTCCCTATGGCTGCCAAACTTGCTGTCAAATTGGCTCGCAGCAGTACTGTTATAACCACTCTCAAAAATTTTCCCAATGTAAAGCTGCAGCTGAATGAAAGAGAACACAATTTCTGCCTTGAGCCACATGTTTTTCCTGAAGAATATCAGATCAAAACAGATTTATACAGTGCACCATTCTAAACTAGTT
This sequence comes from Ctenochaetus hawaiiensis, assembly GCA_029783645.1. Classification (NCBI taxonomy): domain Eukaryota; kingdom Metazoa; phylum Chordata; class Actinopteri; order Acanthuriformes; family Acanthuridae; genus Ctenochaetus; species Ctenochaetus hawaiiensis. The sequence continues at coordinate 10,594,834 of JAPZDY010000005.1, forward strand.
ATAGAGCTCTTAAATTAACCAACTGAAAAATGTGGGTAAGGAAAACATGTGGATAATGCACTGAACAGTGGGAATCCCAACAACAATTCAGACCCACTTAACTGGCATTAAAAAGAAGAACAGATAGAGGAGTTGGTATTATAAAAGGGACTCTATGCACTCTATTGAACTCTATGCAGGCTTAGTGAGTAATCAATCTGAACTTCATCTGTTGTGCTGTTTTTAATGGCACCTTATTTTAAGGAATAAGAGGAGTGCTTCTATGACGATTTGGATTCTGGTCACTGCGCAACAAGTAAGCAATTTCACTGAACAATTTTACTTGACTATTTTTCAACCACATACAATACACAGTCCTTTTTCTTTTGCAAATAACAGAATGAGAACATTTTGCTTCAGAGTGAAAAAGGAATAGGACTTGAAAATGTACCGTGAGGGATGCCACTTTTTAAGCCTACTGAAACAGTGGTGATTTCAGAGTGGACTACTGCAAAAAAGGGAAACTGTAAAGGGAAACAGCTGGAGCACATACAGCCATAAATATGGCAGATAATGATTATTGGTTGCCTTGATTAACGCTCTGCATATAGCATAGCATGGATGCGTGGTCATTTTGATAAAGGAAATGTGTGCATCATACAGATAAACCATGTAACTATACAGAAAAAGAATAACTTCATGAAGTACAGGGATTTTTAGTGAAGACTAAAATCACTGTTATTCATACTGTTGTAGCCCACCACCTGGTACTTTTCATGTTACTTTTGGAAAGCTGTACTTCTGCTCCTTTAGAATATTTTTAAGACAGTAATCTACTTTTACTTAACTACTTTTGCCAGATATATAATAGATATATAATGTAGGGGGTCTATGTAAGGGACCGCTCTACTTTAGATGTAATCAAGTTGCAGCTGCCTGAAAGAGAAATGAAGCACCACCTGTAATGACGACAGAGCAAAACTTAGAACAAAAGGCAGCTTCCAGCAACAATTCCTGTCCACACATTTTTTATAACAAAATCTAAATTGGACACCAGTTACATGATGAAGTTTTAGCTATGCCTCCAGAAAAACACTTAGATCTCTGCTTTTAAAAACTCCAGTAATTTATCTTGTATCTGTGGTGGTCTTTAAGGCTTGGCCATGTGTAAAAATACACATAATTGGGGATCCTGAGCCTCAATAACCTGATTTGAGTGTCTAAAAGACATCATTGCACCGATTTGTGCCACTACTACACTTCAAAGTAGACTCATCACTGACACAGAGTAAAAAATGTTGCTCTATTCTTTTAATTGGCTGCCTTCATTTTGAACTTTGACTTTGATATAATGAACTGTGGCTTGCTACCCTCTAAGCAGTTCCTTAGAGAAAATCAAAGCAATTACTGCCAGTGTGGCCTTGAAGTGATGATCATTATAAGGGGTAGAGTCTGTAACCATTCAACAAACAGTGCAAAATGATTTTCTTTTTCCAAATGAAGATTTTAGTGTTTTTATACTTTGCTGCAGCCTCCATGGTTAGTCGACATTTCTGGAAGGTGCAAAGAACTTTGTAGCACTTTGACACTAAGATTTTTTTCATCTCTTTTAAATTCATGTATAGTAGAAGTTCATTAAAAACAAGTAAAAGTTGACTGTTGAATATTGCAACGGACTGGACCACTGGTCTCCCAAGGAAATCCTGTGTTCGCTTTTCTTGCTGTTTATACTAAATCACTAGACATTTTGCATCATGTTTAGACTCATCTGTTCTCCACGGATGTTTATGTTAAGGATGTCACCTGCACACGAAAATCTGCTCTGGTGTAAACGTTGCCATTAAGTTGTGCTATTTGTGTGTTTATTGAAGAGACTGGGCTTGCTGCTCAGTTGTTGTGACCCTCTTTTTTTCTTGGCTTTTGTCCATGTACCTGCAATATGTGGAACAATTAGATTACTTATCGATACTAGCTATTAAGCAGCACACGTGGTATGGTACAGTGTTTAATGGTCTGGTGTATTCGTTGTACTGTGCCTTTAAATCACAGCAATTACATTTTCTAATTATACAACTGTAAAGCTCGATTCGTAAAACTTGTATAAGTGTAGATTCCTGATCCTTCAATCACTGCTAAGTATATTTACAGAACTCCCATGAACCTTGCTGATACAAGCTAGGAAGTCCTTTATGATATCAGAGGAAATGTAAAACTTAATTTTTATTTTTGTGAACAATTCTTGGCAAAACAAAAACATCCTCACCTTACCACACATGCATAGTGAAGAGCTTTTGAACTAGCAGTTGTTTTTCACGTGATAGTGGAGAAAGCAAGGGCTGGCTCTGTGATTTCCCCTGCCTCATATGAAATTCCATCTGTAGAGAAAGAAGTCACTGAGATTAGATGAACTGACTGTCCCTAAGGCCTTGGCCAGTTAGTTTCGTTATTAAACCACTCTTTACTGGTCAATCCACAGGTCTCTAGGCAAAAACATCTTGTTTGTAATGCAACCTTGTATAATTTCCTGCCTGACAGAATGTAATTAGAGAGAGCAGTGCTTTTCTTGGGTTTTCCTGCTCCACAGGCAGATCCATAGCCAGATCCCTAAAGTCCTGCTCGCTAATGAATCTGCTCCTGCTGGGGCTATTGATGGCCACTGACTTTCTAGAAGATCATTATTAGAGAATTCCATAGGAGAGCTGAAATAGCATTATGTATGAGCTTATTGTTGAGCGTCATCTGTTTTCCTTGTCTGAAAACTATTGCATAAGGTGCTTGATTATGTTTAATGCCTGAATGAAGTGAGATGAGTTATTTACTCATTAGCATGGCAGAGTAGTAGTTCAAGATTCATAATGATAAGAAATGCTTTTAATTTAATGATTAAATTGTTTAACATGTTTTCCACTCTGTTATTGTGTATATATGTTCCCTCATCCTTTTGCTGAATTGTCACTGGAACCTCTCTTTTATATAAAACCTGTTGTCGCAATTGTAAGTATGCTCTTCAATATCAGATATCAGCCAGGCTATCACTAACAAAAAAAACAAACAGAGAAACTGAAGAGACAAAGCTAATCCAGGAGACTTGTTTGACTGCAAGGGGGAATTGCAGCAATTAGAGCAGTGTTTCTACACTTTTTTTTGTGTAATATCATGTATCATTACCCCAGCAATAAGAGTGGTATAATTGTCATTTGAATTTTAAAATCAATTGTAAGAGCACAGAAGGAACTCCAGATGTACAAAAGAAATACATGAATATATATTTAAACACATGTTAGGGTTAGGATTATGTTTTTTGAGTATGTACAATCTTCCCAGTTATCAACAAAGTGCTGTAGGATTCTGTTCCTAACATGTTTATTTGTGGCTGATGAGTAACTTACACAGCAGCCAGATATGAAAAATAGATAATTTAACAAAGAGGCAGAGTAAGGAAGCACACAAACTAAAACCTATTGATTCTATGTTATGGCTGGGGGCTGAGTGTTTCTCAGATAAGGTTACATTGTTGGATGATTGTAGTTATATAGACTTCAACCAGTGTATTCACATCCCAGCTGTCTTAAGAGTATGCATTTACAGCCAACTCTCAGTATCCTCTGTAAAGTGTGCTTGCATATTTATGTTCATTGTGAACCAGTGGTAGGGAAGAAAGAAATGAAGTTTGATTCTAAACCAAGATGTTGATTCCATTTCAGGATACTCATTAACTATAGTCATTTGGCCAAATAAAGTGATTATATTATTTATGTGAAGAAAATATGAGTGAAATATGGAATTTATGTTATCAGCCCAGGGCGCAGCAAGTCAGACCATTCAGTCAAATGGTAAAATGTCAGTTGAATTGATTTATTTGTTCTAGCGAGTAATGGTGGCAAAGAAAGACCATTTCTTTTTGTTTCAGTTCAAAAGCTAAGTTTTTCTAGTTTGAATAAATTACTCATTCACTTTTTGTTTCTAGTTTGCTTCATTTTTCTAAATAGCTTTATTCAAAATTGACTACAAAATAGAGGTGCCCTGCAGGGATTTTTAACAAAATAAAAGTTGTTTACATTGAGTGTTTCTCACCAGAACACAAGCTCTAACAAATGTGTCTAATATATTTTTGTCTTTATGAAACATTTGCAAAGCAAGCCTTCTTTGTTTGCAGGCATGTTTACCAGCTAGATTCTTCCTCACTGCCTTTGTTGGCTCATCTTATGTGCATCTTTGTGTGTAACAGCTATCTGTAGAGGACTAGTGTAGCTTGAATCCATTGGTAGGACTGTGTATTGTGTGTCCCAGTGTGCTTGTGAATAATACAGACAAAATAGGAGGGGGTACTCAGAAACCACAACAACTAGATTTAAAGATATTAGAGATAATTTTGAAAAGTACAAATCATGTTTCAATGAGCACTATGTTGCTAAATTTAACAAAATATAGCCTCTCAGTTATTTGGGCAACTAGAGAGAAATGTACCACACGCATATAACAGCAGCAATTTCAAAATCCTTTTTTTTGCATTTAGATAAGTAATGACTGATGTGTGCATACTTTATAAATGTTTAATATTTCCACAGGTGCTGCAGATGTACCTGCCTTTCTGTGGAATTGCAATTTCCAACGCCCAACTCTTTGCTGCCTCAAGGAAGGAGTATGACAGGAGTCGGGTAAGAGCCGCAGGGCCAGCCGGGATAATAACACCCCCTCCATACCTAGGATCAGCATTACTTCCTCCCCCCTGATGCTGACATTGAGGACGAGTATTGATCAGCAGCAGCCCACTTGCTGCCACTGCAGTGGGGGATCACAGAGCAGCATGCAGCCCTGCATGGACATTTTCTCTGGATCTGTGGGGGATGGGTCTGCATCCAGTCTAGGGCCTGGTCCTGATCTAAATCTCCAAGGGAATGTTAAATGATGCACTAATTCATGTCAAACATTGATCTGTGATGGAAAAGAACATAATGAGAACACAGCTTGAAGAACAGAGGAGATAAATGAGGAGTGCTCCCTTTACACCATATGATTTTTATTTGCTTGTGTATTAAATTGGATTGGCACTTCCTTAGATAAAGAACCTAATTTACTTTTATTGGCAAAACTAATCATGTCATTTCATCACGTTGGTTTATGGTTCAAGAATTATGATAATAGCAATAATTGTGCTCTAACAGCTGAGCATGCAAAACATGTTTCATTAAATGGTCTTCACAATATACCTGCTGACAGATATCTCATTTAGATGGTTTTACAACAGCCTGTGGTTCAGATTGTTGAGAGTAATGTCAGTGTTTTTTTCTCTGACTGGTGTTCAGGCACTCTTGGAGGTAGTCAATGACCTGTTTGAAGAGCAGACTGACCTGGAGAAGATTGTTAGGAAGATCATGCACCGTGCCCAGACATTGCTTAAGTGTGAGCGTTGCTCTGTTCAGTTGCTGGAGGACATTGAGTCACCGGTACTTTTTTTTTCTTTCTGTATATGCATCTATCTGTTTGAACATTGGTTCTGTAATAATAATGCACATTTTGTACAAGTACTGTACTTGAGTATAATTTTCAGGTACACAAACTTTACTTCAGTATACTCATTTCTGCCACTTTGTACTTTTACTACACAATTTTTTATTTGACAGCAATAGCTACTTGTTCCTTTTCAGATAAATACTTTATACAAAAACAAATATGATAGGCTTAAAAAATCATCAACATCATTACAAAGTATAAACCAGTGGATCTCAATATTTTTGTTTTGTGACATCTTGAAATAAACAGTGTGTCATTGTAGCTTCTCATCATATTTAAGGTTGTGTGACTTGTTAGTAATATCACCTCCCTCTAAAGTTATCACATGGTTTTATTTAAATGGCTATTTGAGGCCCAAAAATATCATACATTACCATACATCCCAAAAACAGCTAAGATTATAGACAAGTACAAGATATGTTTATCAGGACATCCCCTGCTAACACTAAAACATTTACTGGCCAAAACTCTGCTCATGATCAAAAACAAGTGAGTCAACAACCTTGATTTGTAGCCAAACATCAAGCAAGTGTAACAACACAAACCACATAACATAAAAAGCCAGCTAATATTACTTACTTGTCCAACAGCAAGAAGTTCACTTTGAGGTCTGCCTTGCAGCCTTTTATTTTGCTTAGCACTTGCCAACAAATGAAAGACATTTCTGGATTTACTCTTGGTTTACTCTTAATTTTACCCAAGTAAAGGATCTTTTCTTCAGGGAATAATACTGTGTCCATAACAGCTTTGGCGATTTTTTCCTCTTTAATCTTTCAGGTGGTGAAGTTCACCAAGTCTTTTGAGTTGCTGTCCCCAAAGTGTAGTGCAGACACTGAAAGCAGGTATGTATGGTGTTTCAGCGTTAGCTGCCATGCTAATGAGATGCTTTGCCTTTCATTTTCACACTTCTTATGCCAGTTACCTTTTACTGAATAGACATACTTCCATCTTTGTTTGCCTTTAAAGCCATGACACCTGTACATTCTGCAGCCTTGTCTGAAACTGTAAAGCTTTCATCAAGGGCAAAAAACAAGGGAAGTATGAAAGCTGAATATTATGTAGTGCTGTGGGAGTAATACACTGATACTGAATAGAAGGCATATTGTAGGAGATCTGCTTAATTGGGTTTTTTGCTTTTTCTCTCCACTGCTAGGAAGGGCTGAGTGGTGAAAGAGAGGCTTTATATTGTGAGGAATGTTAAAAGATGAAAACTAACGCAGAAAAAAGACAAACTAACCCTGAGTCCTACCCTTAATTTACACAGTCACTTTAAGGCAGTAGTGATACAAATAAAATAATAATAATAGTAACACAAGAAAAACTGATAGTAATAAGTCTGTGTCCGCCTGCTTGACTGGCCAATTTAGTTTTCCTGGCTAAACACACTCCCTACTGATATGTGCTTCCAGGTTCACATATTAGATTAATAGCCAATTTGTGATTTTAGGAAAAAAAACATTTCTAACCAAGCTGAAGTGGCAAAAGTACAGTATGTCTGTGATGACACAAGTCTTCCCAAAGGTTCACATCGGAATAAGAAGGGCTGCTGTGCAAGACTTATGTGTGCAATTAAGTGAATAAATTTGGTGTCAAAAGGCGAGCACACTGTAGGATTTCTAATGTGCCTTACAATCCTCAGCCACCCACATGGGGAAGATAATGTTGAGCTAGTGTACACTGTTGCTAGTGTGTTGGTGGCAGCTAAATGACAGTCAAGAGACAGGGAAGCGACAGAGAGAATAAAGAAAGCAAAAAAGTAAATGGAGTTAAAGGCATCTTCGCCATCACACCCATGAGGTTTCACAACCACACACAGCTGCATCACAAGATCAAAAGGATTCAAAAGGTCTGGCACTGGTGTTTCTCGATCTTTATTCTAACCTTGAAAGACAAAGGGAGCCACACTGCACACTTAGCCTGTTGCATTTTAAAGTTAAAAGTTGGCAACAGCCCACTGCAATTAATGTGAATGGGAAGTCTTTGCAGAGATGCAGGTGTTTCTGTGTTGGTGTGGAGGCGTTTTGCAATAAGGAAGACAATTACACAATTATCTTTTCATTAGTTTATGAACTGCAGGAGAAGCTCACTGATAAACACTGTGTGAGAAGTTCATTAAATGCAAGTCAACGTAAAAGAGGAGTCCGAAAAGTGATATGAAAAATGGCTTTTTGCAAGTTTGCAGTTCAGGTTTAAGAGAGAATAAAATCTTTGTCACTTGAATAACAATTTAAAAAGCAAAAATAAATCTCCAATGAGAAAAGGCTTGTGGACAGTTTTGACCCTTTACTGTTCTTTCTGTTCTGCTCTTTTTTTCACTTTCTGTTCTTATTTTTTTACCCTAGTTTCAAAGACAGTATGGAAAAGTCATCTTACTCTGACTGGCTCATCAACAACAGTATTGCAGAGCTGGTAGCATCCACGGGCCTACCCGTAAACATAAGTGACGCCTATCAGGATCCTCGCTTTGATGCTGAGGTAAACACATGAAAACACTTGGGATGGCTCGATACCACTTTTTCAAATCCGATACCAATACCGATACTGCAGCCTTGAGGATCGGCCGATACCGATCCGATACCAATCCAATTCTTTTTGTCACTCTAAAAGTTGTTAATAATACGTGGATGTAATTTGCTTGATACTGACATCTAAAAACACCATGTTCACTGTACAACAACTATTCTGGTCCCCTAAAGATGTGACAACAACTGAAGTCATGCGTAACTGCTGTGGCTTCATTAAAACTTAAAGCTCACATCGCTTTTAACAGCATTTGTAAACACAACAGACCCAGCTGCACCATTCAAATGTTTG
>JAPZDY010000005.1:10608853-10663667 GCA_029783645.1 Ctenochaetus hawaiiensis
GCTGGATGGAAAACCGTTTGATGACGCAGATCAGCGTCTCTTTGAGGTATCACTCTTGCTTCTGTAGCATTTTCAAGATGTGGGTGTATTGGAAACTGTTGTTTAGTATGTCTGCTTTTTGTTTGTATCTTAGGCGTTTGTGATCTTTTGTGGACTGGGCATCAACAACACCATCATGTATGACCAAGTGAAGAAGTCTTGGGCCAAGCAGTCTGTGGCTTTGGATGTAAGAACACAACATGTCATTTGATTTCCTGCAGCATATTACAACTTTGATATTAAAAAGCCATCCATGTTGTAGGCAGAAGGCCTTTTAGTCTGCTTGCAATGCAAAGACACTACAATGCAAACTGTAATGCTTTTGCTTTATACTTCACTTTCCTTTTGCCATGCCTCTATGCTCATTTTACTAGCTTATATGCTCTCCCTGAGATGATTTTTCCCCTGTGTGTCCTAACTGTTCTTCGATTCCATTAGCTATGATAGTATCTCTATTTTCCTTTCCAAGCAACATATGCTCTGTGCTGAAACATTTACCCAGAAGTCAGTGGAAACAACACATGGCTAATATGAAACCTTTGTTATTCTCTCTCTCTAGGGTCTTTGTACTTGGCTCCTTTTCTATTCTCATATTTCCACAAGAATGTACGCATGAAAAAAAGTGCTGATCTCTCTTTGTAGATAACATTCTCACAAAGGTTTTATTGAAAATTAATGAGAGGCAGTGAAAAGCAATCCCTCATCTGCCTGGCAGTATGTAGCCATTCAGCAATACTCAGCCTTTACAGTATGTCTTTGGATTACAATGGGGAGCTTTCAGCTGCATTATGGTAGTTAGCACAGCTCTGTTTCCAGGTAGGAGAAGCAGAGAACATAGAGACAGAGCATTTAAGAAAAGGCACAGAATGAACTAATATGTAGATTCATTGCATCTGGCAGCACTGAATAAACATGAGCATTTATGATCAAATAAGCAACTGCAAGTCTGAGCGAGGTATTTCTCTCAGGAAATGAAGGGAGCATGGCGATGGAATCAGGGCTGACATCGCTGCTTTTGTAGACTGATGTAGAAGCGAGTGTTCACTTCCTCGTCTAGAAGTTCTGCTGTAAATAATGCTATATTGCTGGCCCAGCATGCGGTATTTTCAGGACGTAGCCACAGTCGTGCTTCTCATGGAGCCCTGACGGTTATTTTAATGATTTGAAAAATACTTTGAGTGACACTGTGTCATTATTTTTCAGGTTCTGTCATACCATGCCACTTGCTCCAAGACTGAAGTTGACAAATTCAAGGTAACAGATATTCACTGTTGTCATCATTATATTTTTCTCAGTGAAAATATTTTTTTTCTCACCATAGTGGGCAGGGGGGCTCAACACAGATGTTCAAGTCGCACCTCAAGTGAGACATTCTTTGTTATTAAACCTTATTTTTTAACTGTAGTAACAGTTGTTATTAAAGGATAAGGCTGGTGATATTCTAAAACCATCAAGCCCCCCACCACAAAGCTGGAATAAACCACACAGATATATTCAAATACTATTTTGTCCTTGCTGTTTTTTGTGGGATCATTATTTTTTTGTTCCAATCTGTTGAATAAAAGTAGAAAAAAGCTTGGCTACCACCAAGAGAGATGATTTCCACTTTACAAAAAAGAATGTTTATTATTTAAAGCTAATAAAAATATATCTGGCTCAATTCCAATTACAGCAATGGTACTTACATATAATTTAATACCACATGTCACAAGTAGTCATTAGAGCACCAAATGAGATTTAAAGGTACCTGAGATGTTTTTTGTTAGTAGTAGTGTGGTTGAGTAATGTTTTTATTTCATTTGTGCAGATTGTGCACATGCACATAGTGCAAGCAACATAAGGCCACCGTTTTGTCACTGTCACTGGTTACATTTGGTAGTGATGTATCAGAAAATGTGACAATGCTTCTATAAAGGCACAAACGAATATGACAGCTATCATATGAACATATTAACAATAAAATATATTCTGTAAAAATGTTTTTTTTTTTCATATGAAAACTTTACAGGGTGCCTTTTATTCTGCAGCAGAAAGTAGTCCTGAGCAAATATGCTCTTTTCTTCTGCATGACTAGGGTTTGATTGAAGCTATTCCCAAGCTGTTTTAGGAAAAAATACTTTTCTTTCAAATATTTGTACATCCTGAGTAGAAATAAATGACTTTGAGCTGAATGCAAGGAGAAGGCAAGATAGAAAATAGGGAGAGAGTAATTGCATTGTTTTGTTTTGTTTTTTTTGACAGTAAGAAAAATTAAAAAAAATGCCAGCCTGTTTCTTTAAAGAAAATTTAAAAACCAAGGTCGAGTCAAAGGACTATGTTGTTTCTGTAAAGACACCACTTGTACAAATGTATTTTACTATTAATAAAATAACAAAGATGTGCCTAAACAACTTATTGCAGCTCAGAGGAACTGAGTTCCTACGTACATTTTGTACAGATTGGAGGATGAGAGTTGATGTAGTAAAATTTCTCAGAATACTACAACAAGCCCTCATACCTCAGTGCTAAAAATAGGTTGTGGTTACTGTCCATATAATCACTTTCTGATCCAAAATTCATGATGTCCTTTATATATTATAGTGGATACATTCTCGTGGTGTGAATTATTAGGTTTACTCTGGTGGTTTTTGTAATTACGATAATATGACTTCATTGTTTTCCCCCTTAAGTTCATTTCTTAACGTCTTGGCTCGGAATTTAGTTCAATTAAGACATATTTGAGAAAATAACACCATTAAAGGTCCATTGTGATTCTGATAAACTCCTTTATTAAACAAAAGCATGATGAAAGACCTAGATCTCCCTGATGCCTGAAACAAGTTGCAAAGTTAAAATCTTGGAAACTCAGCTCATTTAAATCTGTTTTGCTCATGGGTCCTTTAATAAGATATATTTTTCTAAATAATACCAATCTCTCGTTAACTTTAGAGGAACAACAAAAATTTACTACAACAGAGAGGAATCACTGGCTTCCTGTCTTCTCGCCTCCATTTTTCGGTTCCACTCAGAAACTGTGGGAGCACATAGTTATACACATGGTCTGAGTTTTCCCCAGTGGAAATAAACTAATTGTGGTATTTTAAATGGATTAGTCCCATCAATAGGTAATCATTCTTAATACATTATTTAGAAAGCCGAAAAAATGAAAATATCTACATTTTTAATTGGCATTGACATTTCTGAAATATAGATATGACCTATTTTCCAGCACTTTCATGTGTGCGATTTTTCCCCTGTGGCCACAAAGTAGGAACCCCGCTTTTTACTGTGGCTGTGTGATCTTTCAGCCCACCCCCCCTTACATCAGCACCATGCTCTGCTCCCCCCCCCTTCTTTCATAACTGCTCTACATAAGGAGCCTTATGGAGAGTACACTTGCCTGGGATTTCGCTAGAGTGCAAATGGCAGCAGCAAACAAACACGGCTGACATTTCGTAACCCGAGGCTGTGAATTAAGAGAGAGGAGAATACCTGCTGACCTGACAGGCAAACATTTATGTGAGAAACATGATGCTCTGGTGGCTGTTAGAGAGGAAGAGAGTGGACAAGAAAAGAGAAACGCGGCCGTACTGACACAATAACGCATGTTTAAGAAAACTTTGACATAGACAAAGCATGAAATGGTCATAATATAAATGCTAATTAGAGGCAAATAAGACATATCTGCTCATTAGCTCATGTGCTCATTAGCCCATACTGAGGAGACATGGATACTGACATGGTTATTTGAAATTCTGTATGTTTTTGTTTTTGTTTGAATTATAATGAAAAAAAGGCGTTGATGGTCACTAATGCACACCTTTGTTTGTCAATGAGCTCTGAAAGGAAGCAGCTTGAAATCCTTCGATAAAGCGCCCTCATTAATCTAAACTCTCCCCAAATGAGTCCTCAGAGTCTTAATTAGCATGTCTCTATATTTCCATGTATCATGTAAAAATGGCACAGCATCCTCTGACTTCTCGGTCCTCTCCTGCTCTCTGAACTCTTATCTCTCCTCTGTAATGTTTTCTCATGCTACTACGAAACAGGCTGCTAACATTCCCCTGGTCTGCGAGCTGGGCATTGATAAACTCTCCTTTGACGACTTTTCTCTGGACGTTGATGCCATGATTACAGCTGCTCTGAGAATGTTCATGGAGCTGGGAATGGTGCAGAAATTCAAGATTGACTATGAGGCAAGTGATTTTTCTTAATGCATGTGACTGTTCCTTTCGTGGCTAAATCTTACCGTGTCCTCATGACTGACCCATGTGCTCATCCCTCCCTATCTGTTTTCCCCTCCAGACACTGTGCAGATGGCTGCTGACTGTCAGAAAAAACTACAGGATGGTTCTCTATCACAACTGGAGACATGCCTTCAATGTCTGTCAGTGCATGTTTGCCATGCTAACGGTATGGATCATGCTTCTTTATTTTTTAATAACTCATTCCTCAGCTTAGTGGTCGTACACTGCCCTACTGGGTCAGCTTGCTAAACAAGAATCTGACTCTGAGCAGTGGCTCTGACTCGTCCTTCAGCTCAGGGAGTCAGAGCAGATGGATGGCGTTGACTTCAAACTCAGAGAGCGTCTTTTTCTCTTAACCTGGCTCATATGCACAAATGAGTGTGCACCATATTTAGATATACATTTAACTTGTTTCTTTTTAAAAGTTGTTCAAAAGGAATGACTCACCTGCTAATCTAACATTATTATTAAGAAAGATATTGGACTTTTACTTGTAGTAGAAAGTGATAAAATAATTCTCTGAGCTTGTCACATTGAAACCTTTACTCACTTGAAAGATCTTAATACTTGGGGTGGTGAATAGAGCTGCAACAGCAAACAGTGCTGACATAAGAGTAGTAAAAGTGAAAAGTGTCAAGTCTGACAGCCTTATGATTAGATATTACTTATCGGCTGGTTTCAGAGCAGCTGATAAACGAGCCAGGTGATTGAAGAATGAGGCAGCTGATGCCTTAACTGAAATCCTTTTATTAAAGGCACATGATACAGTCTTATTTGATCTTCGCTGTAATTGCTGAGAGTCATATTACAAATTATTGTATAAACAACTAAACAAACAGCCAAACCAGGGGTGTTTGTTTGAGCAAAAATCTCAAGAGAATTACTTCATGTCATTTCAGCGGGCCTTTGCTTTATCAGGTCCTTGGGGCAATACTCTCCCTCACACACACACACACACACACACACACACACACACACTCTAGTGTAGTTTATTTAATCAAGCACAGCATAGTGTCCCATCTGAATACATCATTGGCAGATGGAAATGAAATAGTAATGTGTAAGCTGTTCTGGGCACCTCCACTCTCTTGCCATGTGTTTTAATGAGTGGGCTGAGGGCCGTGCTATCTTTGCCGCTATCCCCACAATGACCTATAGTGACTCACTCAGCACATGGCCTCTAGAACCCATTCATCCAAGCCACAGAGCTTCCTGTGTGACTCTGTGTTACTGCAGTCCCACTGGCTATCGAGGGAGATATGTTTTTTTCGGATGCTGCTGATACTGGAGAGTTTTATATTTTTATTCAATCGAGTGTGTGTTTGTTTTCTCACTGACCTCCTCTCCTTTTTGCCAATCAGACGGCGGGCTTCCAGGAGACTCTGACAGAGGTGGAGATCTTAGCGCTTATTGTAGGTTGTGTGTGCCATGACTTGGACCACAGGGGCACCAACAATGCTTTTCAGGCCAAGTAAGTGTTCGTGCTTTATCTCTCTGTTTCTGCCATATACACACACAAACACGCTCCCTCCTACACACTGTTTATAGTGGGTTTTCTCACCTGCAACAGTCTGCAGAAGTCAAGACCAGATCAGCGAGAGTCAAGTGGCAAATTGTATAAGGCTTATGTAAGTGTCTGCTTAACGAAGAGACTGTAAACTCTGCTGACTCTGGGCACATTTTGATCAGCCAGTATGCTGAGTGTCTTAAGCCTAGTGTTCTGTGCCATAAAAGTAAATCAAATCTGAAACCAAGATGAAAATTTAGTGGAAAATAATATTTATTAACTGAAAGCTAGAAAAACTTATTCTAATAAAACCAATTTAGTTTTATTTATTGTTTGTATTTTTTATCTGCTGGCTTGAATCATTTTTAGTTTAGACTTTTAAGCAGTTTTTAATTCTTAAGATGTCTGTGTTGTGAGCTGTGGGTTTGTTTTACAGTTTTTCATTTTTTTTTTATCATTATGATGGTCACTCAGCTAGTGCTCAATTAGTTTAGGACAACAAACAAGGCCTAATAGCCAATATGGCAGATTTTCCCAAGAAACACATCTAAACACATTAAAACTGCAGAGTATTTAGTTTACTGGCTTTACTGTAGTTACAGGTGAGGATGTGTAAGGAAAATACATATATTTTCAAGGAATGCATGATTCGTTGGTATTGATATTGGTACTTTGAAATCACCATTGTTACCACAGAGTATAGAATTCATCCAGACGGCTCATTCACAGAGGTTCAGTAAGACTTTCAGTGGCTAAGAGGTTCACGTGTGGACTATCTTAATTTGATGGTATTTATTTCCATAGCATGTGAGCTGCATGGAAATTCCATATTTTTTAACTTAAATATGAAAGAAATTTAAAGGTAATTAAATGAGATAAAATGAGCATAAGTAAATTAATAAATAATATTTATTTGTTGAAGTCAATTCCTTCGTGATGTATGACTGTTAAGTCTACAACCCACAGACATGAGTAGGCACTTGGTATTTTCCCTGCTATTGTTCTGTCAGACCTACACACCAACCATCTTTACCTCCCAGTTGATTCATTTTGTTTCCCTTCAGTTCACCAATATGTGAGAGCTCTTTAAAAATAGCATGTATTAATGAAGTAGGCAAGGAAACCAACAGTATGATGCCCACAACAACTTCTGACGTAAACACCCTCAAACACTCCCTACAGCTAAAAAGTCAGCACTTTAACCCCATAATCATTGTTTCATTATGAATCCAATGTGCTGGAGCACAGGGCTGACACAATAAAAAACACATTACTGTCCTTACTGTCATCAGTGCATTAATTTCCACGTGTGCTAATTTTAACTGTATTTTTTACAACCTAAACCTACCTTAAGTTCAAATAAAATAAAATGCCTCAGCTCCAGTATGCCAGGCTCACGTCCCATGAATATTTTTGCTTACATTAAAAAATGTTCATATTCGATGTGAACACTTGAATTTCAGCTGCAGTTACAGCTCTCCACTTTATTTCCTTGTTGAGTCATAAGTTAGCGACAGATGAGACACAATGAGCAAATTATAACAGACTCAACAGCAGACTTTTTTTCTCAGTACGTGTTGAATGCTGATGATGTTATTCCGCCTCCTGATCTCTGTATGTGTTTGTGTTTGTGTGTGTGTACGTTAGGACGGGCTCAGCCCTTGCTCTACTATATGGGACCTCTGCTACGCTGGAGCATCACCACTTCAACCATGCTGTTATGATCCTGCAGAGCGAGGTGCACTATGTTCCAATATCTGCTGCAATGCAGTTACCATGAAAGCTCTGCTAATGCCCACCACTGCATGTTGAGTCTGTGCAACACACTCTAACACCATCTACAGCTGTGTTCTTAACTCTTTAACACACTCATTCCCTTCATGAAAATGTACTTATTTTATCTTTTATATTGACTGCAATGACCAAAAAGACATAAGCGCAGACATTCAGTTGCCACTTTATTAGGTACACCAAGCCAAAACTAATGTAACCTAATATAACAATGACATTGCAGGTGTTTTTATATTTAGCTTACATTGACATAAATAGGGCAGACAAAATAATAGAAACACCTGCTAGTATTAATCAAGACAGTTTAGCATCACCGTAAACTGTAGTCGATTTTTAATGTCATTAGTAACACCTGTTTGTTTCCTGTTAGGAAATGCTAAAATGTTTATTAACCTGCAGGTTGGAACGTGGAGTGACAGATGATTAAAATCACGCACAGAAAGGAATTGTTCTCTGGTTTTAGGAAACACACCCTTTGATTGTACATATGAAGCCGCAGTCAGCAGCTGGCTAGCTTGGCACAAAAAAATTACATCATGTTTATTTCGTCTACACAACAACAGAAGTGTAAAACTAACAAGTTGTGTGTTTTTTTTGTTATGTTCTGGCAATCCTTACCTGGTTACAGCGACTTTGTAGAGTCTTGACATGTCAAGTTATAAAAAACGCTACTGGTTGCAAAATTAAAACAAACAAACAGATATAAGAGTGGTATCAGTCTCCTTATCTAACTGTCAGCAAGACATTTTTTGAAACCACACTTCCCAAAATGTTGAAATGTTCCTTTTAAATAGCGTAACTTGTCCCTGCGTCATTACACCTGACCTTGTAAAATAGGTGCAGTTACATTCTGTGAATCGGCTGTCTGGAAATTAAGTGTACACTCCTTTCTCTTATTGTATAACCCTCGCTTTACTTTCAAGCCATCTGAATAAATGAAAAATGTTAAAGTTGACTTTAACTTTGAAAAATTCAACAGAATTTGCGCCCACTGCCCCTTTAGGTAACAACTTGGCCCTTTAATGTCTCCTGTACGTGAGCTAGTAAACAAATAGCTCATTCCGCCCTCAAATCAATGTCATTACAGAGGCGATAGATTTGGTGGTAATTGGTTGAGAGAGACATTTTACCAGGTGACTGGGTTTGCATGAAGTTGTAATTAAAGACGTTTTGAGGGAGCAGCTGAGCGGGGCTTAGCGGGGTATGTTCCAGTTGCTTCATTATCATGGTGCTGACAACACAGTAAGCTGACAAATGTTTGCTTGGAATATCATAATGGTTTCTGTTGATACTGGGGTTGAACTACCACGGTCCTATTAGCATATAAATGAATAGTGTGGTTAATTCAAGAAGAAGAGAAAGCTCACGATGCAATCCGCCAGCCCGCACGAACCAGTCATTTAAAATGTAAGCTTTTAAATGTCACTCACTTCCTTTGTATCTCTTGATTTCCTCTCGTCAGTCTCACTTCCTACTTTCCTTGCCTCCATCCTTCTCTCGCTCCAATTGTGACAGAATGAGAGAGGTCTTTTGTGTCTCTGTTGTCACCTACTTCAATATTTCATGGGAAAACACAAGCACTTGCAAGGAATCTAAGGCACACTGTAACAGTCTTCAGTTTTGGATTCTCAGGGTTTAAAAAAGGAAAATAGAGATTGTCCAGTGTTGAAGATCCCTACTTGTTCCTACAGGTCACTGTTATCATCCCTCTCATTCTGGTCCTTATCTGTTATCACTTTCTCATCTTCTGTTTTCTCTACAAACAGACCTCTCCATCCATTCAGACCATCCTCTAGAGGAGGGTGCCTAAGTGGTAAAGGAATGTATAATATATGATGAGGAGATGCCTGTTTTAATGATAGAGGGCCTGAAGTGAGAGATGCTGCTTACTTATTAAGAGCTGCTGGCTTCTTCTACACAGATCCATTCACTTTTATTATTACATGGTTTTACCATTATGGTGTAGTTGTGCAAAGGGGCCCTTCCCTTGAATGACTTCTGACCCATCACAGCAGAACAAGAGATCTCCCTCCTTTGTTCACATATTCGTTTCACAGATAAATATATGTTTAAGCATATATATATATATGTATAGATATCACAGATTCTATAGTAAACTGTAAATTGAGCTTTTTGACACATGTGACTCTTCATCATTTTGTGTGATCACTGTCATGAGTAGTACTACCTTGGTATTGTTGCTTGTGACTAATCCCAAGTGGTAGCTGTTGACTCACGATGGTAAACTTGCTGTTTTACAGTCCCATATGGATTTATTTAGCAAAAAGTCTAATTACAATGTGTTGGCAATTCAGAGACCCCCAATTAGGCTGTTTACTTTACACTGTATTTACGCAAACACTTTGGTAATATTAAGCAACAACAAACAAAATAGTTTTTAAAAAAAGCATTTACTTTTCGGGTACTCTGACAAGTTCGTGGAAAAATCAAATTAAGAATACTAATAATTTTAAAAATGAAAACATGCACACATTTAGCAAAGATTCTTAAGATTTGCTTGTTTAAGAGTTGTGGCAAAAATATGTACCAGAGACAGAATATTGTTAGATTAAATAAGGAGTTACTTAATTGATTCCAACATCTCATCAAGCTTGTTTTATATAAGATTTATATGTCAAATTCCACAATCTGTAATATGCCAGTATCAGCCAGTACTGTCAGCTGTCTCATATCAGTCAAGCTGTCGCTAAATAATGAAAAAAGTCTGTAAATAAACCTATGCTTCAAGCACAATGGACCATCTGTTAAGTACATGGTGAGTGTATTGAATAATTAATTCAGGGACTGTTGTCCTTTATTTTAGGCTCTTTGTGTTCAGTTTGCAAAGTGACACTGGTTTAGTGATTCTTTATCATGTTGTCTCTTTATGTGTCTCCACAGGGTCACAATATCTTCTCCAACCTCTCGTCCACAGAGTACAGTGACCTCATGCAGCTGCTGAAACAGTCGATTCTGGCCACAGACCTCACACTTTATTTTGAGTATGTTCTGCTAAACGCCACATTGCTTATTAAACTGTTAAATCCCATGATAGTGAGATGTCCACAGAGCTTGGCTGACTTTAGTGCACTAACTAATGTACAGTGAGGAACACAGAGTCTGTCTGCATGTTTACTGCAGGCTTCTTTTAGGTAATACTGCCCCCTTGTGGATTGTACGTTTGTTACACCTGCATACACATGTTTTGTTTCCACTTCAGGAACAGAAACACATTTTTCGAACTGGTCAACAATGGAGAGTACAACTGGAATGTGAAGGCTCATAGAGACATGTGCAGGTAAAGTCCTGAACACAGAAACCCTTTGTCTGTCTCTTTGAAAATGTTTATTGATTGATTAATTGAGTCTCAATTATCATTACTACTGCTTAAAATAAATCTGTCCTATTCTTCCAAGATCCATGATGATGACAGCTTGTGATCTTGGTGCTGTAACTAAACCATGGGAAATATCACGCAAGGTAAGATATACTCCACTATATTGATGAAATTCTAAACCATTTATCTTCTGCCAAACTGAAACAATAGATTACTGAATCAGTAGCTAGACAACAGAAAAATTATTTCCCAAAAATTTGATGATTGATAAATTGTTAAAGTCTTTCATTCAAGCGAGAAACTGCAAAATTTTCAGACTTTTAGCCTTTCAAATTGTAGGAATTTGCTGCTTTACTTTCTGTACAATTTTAACTGAATATCCTCACATTTTGGGACATTGATCAGGCAAATCAAGCAATCATCAACCTTGAGTTTTAGTGTATTGTGACAGGCTTTTCCTGCACTCTTTTAACATTTTATTGACCAATTGATGAATTTTTTTAACCAATAATGAAAATTATTTTCAGTTGCTGCCCTACATTCAGCCTTTTCTCTCTTTCCAGGTTGCAGAGTTGGTGACTAGCGAGTTCTTCGAGCAGGGCGACAGAGAGAGATCGGAGCTGAAGCTCACGCCCTCTGTGAGTACATCCCATCATCCTCTGGTTTCATGTTTTTTTTTTTTTTTTTTGCAGTTTCTTTCACCTCTGTGACCTCCATGAGCTTGAGCTGCTGAAGATACATTTTTTCCAAAAACACACTGACTGTGTAGGAAACATGAGAGCTCATGTCTCACAGTGAGAGAAAAGTGAATCGTCAGCTTGACCGCTCCACTGCCTCGCTGCTGCGCTGAGAGCAAAGTGTGGACCAGTCATTTTAGAAAAAAAAAAAAAAACTCCTCCTACACAGGATTTCAAAGCAAACAGTGACCTTTCCGTTCATTCTGCTGTAAACACACGAGGCATTTTGGTGAAACGCAGCACAAGCTTTGACATACTGAGATCTTTATTTTTCTTTTATAGATGTAAAAATAGGCCTAATAGCAAAGGCAGGGAAAGGCTTTGGTCCCAGTGGAGATGTTGTCTTAATTCATAGCGTTCACACTGTCCTCAAAGCCACAACAGAGGAGTGTTGTGTGTTTGATTGAGGAGCTTTGAAGGCTGAACTGTGTTGCAAGTTCTCAAAGGGGGGAAAAAAAGCCAACAGCTTTCTGAGCGCAATTAATGGCTGTTGACTAATCGAGCCTGGCCACATTGCCTCCCCTCTGAAATAACTAATGCAGTAGCCTCAGGTCTGCTGCTTGTGTCAAACCTTTACCGCTCCGTGTGTGGGCGTTGGAAATTAAATATTAACTTCTAAGTCGTAGCCCAGTAACTATCTCTGAAGCACAGCCTCAGTGGAGCCTCTCAAGTTTAGGCTGCAGAAGAATGAGGTGGAATAGAAAATGGACAGAAAAATAAACTGAGTTTGGCTTGAGAGCTGAGGGAGATTTTTCTTTAAACCAAAGCAGCACTTTAGGGACTGTTAGCCTGACTTGTAGCCATATGGTACACAAAAAATCACTTGCCTCCTTTGTTTCCTCAGTATGAGCACAAAATCCAGGTGTAAGTGCATTCTAACTTTTGCGTTTTTCAGGCCATCTTTGATCGAAACAGGAAGGACGAGTTGCCAGGGCTGCAGCTGGGCTGGATTGACGGAATTTGTTCGCCACTGTATGAGGTAACGGTTAAAGCTTAATTGTTCTGGCCTTCATTGTCACACATCCGCCTTTTCCATCTAAAGTCACTATCCTTCCTCAGCTATTGTCCCCTCAACTGACGCCAGCAATGAAACTGTCACCAACAACTATTCAGCCTTCTTGGCAGCCACAGATTTCTCACTGAAATAAAGATTTTTTTCTTTTTTCAATCAGAAGCTCTGAAACAACTTCAAGGTTGCATCCTGTTCTTTGGAGAATAAGTGTGCACCTTCTGACTGCGAGAAAGCTCAGAGGTAGTGGAGTGAGTGAATAGAGAGCTGCGATATTTGTCGGGTTAAATCCCGTCACTAAGACAGTGTACTTTGGGCTTTGCCGCACAGTAATGAAATAAGCAGGGGCTGACTCTTTGACTGCACACTTTTCGTCTGAGACATCTTTGCTAACTCGCAGATGGAGAGAATGATTTTAGTGGAGGATCCCAGCTGAGCAAATGTTGGGGTCAGCGCTACAGCATGTGGTTATCTTTCAGGAAATTAATGGAAATCTTTACTGTGTCCTCTCCAGTATAGCAATGTGTATGTGTGTGCGTGAGTTTCCAAATGACGTCAAGAGAGACTCACCTGCCCCTCCCACTGAGGCTGTGTGGGAGAAAAGACGCAGGCTGGCTTACTGAGATCAGGTCTGTTTAGAGATGAGGCGTGCTGAAGGTAAATGCATGAAAGCAGACAAAGCAGACGGATGAAAGTTGTGAAAGGAGTCAAGGATAAAATAGTTCGTTCCTTCTTACAACATGGGGTTATTTTTTTCTTGCTTTTGCAGTGTTAAACCACATGACCAAGACCTCCTCCCCTCTTTACTGTCATATTAAACACATTACTCTTAGTCTTCATGAGCACAAAACAAACAGTAGATCATCTTCACATCTATTGAATTATCCCAGGATCAGTGGCAAAAGTTAGAGCACCCTGATCTTTGCTGGGCTCTGGTTTCACCATTGTTACTCTCTGTGTAGTGTAGATAAAAGGCATCAAAAGCTGGTGTGTGTATATGTAGCCTATGTATGTATGTGTGTGTGTTGTCTGCGTGGGGGGTTTGCCTCCACTCTGCCTCACGTAAAAGCTGCTGCTTGGAGAATGCAGATACAGAGCTCGCAATCATGCTGCTGCCAATTAAATTTGCAAGGGGGGAGAACAGAGAAAGTTCAGAGGCGGCAGGGTTTTTATCTGTGGGCGGAAGAGATCTCGTTCTTGATCTCACTGATCTCCTCCTCCTGGTGGTGGCTCGCTACTTTGTGGAATATTAATCCCCCATTATATAACCTTCCATCTTTATACCCCACCATATGACAGTCTATCTCTCTTTCTTCTTTTAACTCAGTGGAATAATATTGCTGCACGAACCAGTGACAGTGTTCCTCTGTGTACACATGCTGCAGAGAAGAGGGGAAACTGTTCTCCTTTAAAAATTCTATAAAATTCTCTTCTTTTTACCCTGCGGATGAGACAAATCCATATAGGACAGGAGGATCAATGCTGTCAGTGTCTCTAATCTATAAAAATTAGAACTCTCCTATTTAACCAATCCCTAGTACAAAGTGCAGTGTTCAGAGTGTACAAGTCTCAAATATTCAGGTGGGGAGAATATTTGAGTTCAACTCCTGGTATTTGAGCACTTTCACATGCCTCCATTCGCACACAGTTCAAACTAGAGACACCAACCCTGTACACAGAGTGCACAGTATTAATTTGACCTGCATACAGGAATTATACTGTAATGCAGTCCGACTCCATAAACAAGCATTGACTTTATCTCAAATCCCAGAAATAGAAATCCATATCGTGCTCTAATGTTCCTCGGCATCGCAGGTGAACAACCTCATAATTAATGGCACACATCTTCCAGCAATTACAGTATTATGAATTATTGAGTTACACAAAGCTTTTAAAAACACCTTGCAGGACACATTATGAATTTCTGAGGCACAAATGTAGGCAGACAGCTGTGTTTTTTTAACAAGCAAAGAGTCTTGATGACTGGTCTTGGCCACATTATTCCCCATTATTTATTGGCCGACCACCCACACAACTATTTTAATTGTTTATATAAGTTAGTCAGTGCACCCTCTGTACATAAATGCATCTCAAATCGCCCACCTGCATTTAAAGTTCAGTTCATTTGTAGATGTGATTTGTATATTTTCTCCACTTGTAACAACAGATTTGATTTCCCTCTCATCCAGTGCAAAATCCCCAGTGTTGGTGTATTTTTTTATTTCATAAATATATACAATGGGAAACCATTCATGTCCAATGTAAACGTAGAATCAAATGGTTCCATGTGGGACCTGAGCCCACATGTTACATTTCCATATGAAACAGGGTTAATGAAACAATGGCTAATTACAGACTTTCCTGGAAATCCAATAGACACAGTAGACAATGTTAGGAGAACAGAGGGAACAAAATACCCCTGTTGCTCAGGTAATTTATTAAAATGGTGGATGGCAGCTTTGACTACACTGCCACTTATGATTCAGTGCAGAA
Source organism: Ctenochaetus hawaiiensis (assembly GCA_029783645.1). Taxonomy (NCBI): domain Eukaryota; kingdom Metazoa; phylum Chordata; class Actinopteri; order Acanthuriformes; family Acanthuridae; genus Ctenochaetus; species Ctenochaetus hawaiiensis. Next base: position 10,623,993 of record JAPZDY010000005.1, read on the forward strand.
AAAATAACAAAGAAAACTTATCTCAGTCATACATGTGCTTCTAATCTTTGAAAAGCAGCCATTTCTTTGCCTTAAACTATCAAGCTACTGTATAATTCCATTATTGTAGCGGCATGTTCTCTGTATTGTTTCATTTCTCCATTTAGTGCATTTGATGAAAAATGGGCTGCTTTTCTGGCCTCATTCTGTGCCTCTCATGTATTATCAGTACATTGTAGTCACAGAGAGCAAAGCAGCCGATTGTCAGAAAGAAAAAATTGTCGATCATAAAATAAAAACTTAAAAGGGGACCTATTATTCTAAGTTCCAGCTTTACATTTTTATTCCTCTTACCTCTGCAACTTGGTTGTAGCAGACTCTGGCCTCTGCTTTTGTACTAATGGTGATTTTTTGTTTTGTTTTGTTTTGTTTTGTTTTGTTTTGTTTTGTTTTGGTTTGGTTTGGTTTGGTTTGGTTTGGTTTGGTTTGTTTTGGTTTGCTTTGGTTTGCTTTGGTTTGCTTTGGTTTGCTTTTTCCATTGTAATCTTTCTCCCTCTTCCTGTTTCTCTCTCCAGACTCTGGTCAAGTTGAATCCCAAACTCCAGCCGATGCTTGACATGATCAAAGCTAACAGGGCCAAATGGGAGGAACTGAACAAGAAGAGACAACATGGCCAGAGCATCTCTGCGCCGGCAAGCCCCTGCAGCAGCGACAGCACAGAAACAAGTAGCTGCACTGTGGCCAAAACAGGCAGCACACCCTGCTGCAGCAGCGATGCTGACGGCAAACCGTCTAAGTCTGCTAGTTAGCTTCCGATGCTATCTCTGAGCTGATCTCTTAGGCTTATTTCCTCTTAAATGCAGCCTGCAACAGAGGCAGTGCATGCAGAGGTTCTTGGGCTCTGCTCCTCTTCGCTTTTGCTACTAGAGATGAGCTTTAGACTTGAGTGTGGCGCTATCATAGAAGTTTTTCTGCTCTCTTCAGTCTTCCTGTGCTGAAGACTGACAGAGCAGTGTTTGGCAGGCTTGTCGGAGCAGCTACAAATCAGCTGATGACACCATGTCAGAAGGGAAACTCAAACCACTGTGTCAACCAGTGAGCTAACTGTTCTGGGCATTGCACAGTTTTATTCAGCATAAGAAGGCATGGAGAACAGTGGAGAGGAATGTTTGTCTCTGCTGTGGTTTGTTTTGCTCTCGGTACCTCCTCATTGCTCCATTTTGGCGGTGCAACAGAGATATTTTTTGTATATCTGTACATATGCTATTGGGTTATTTAAAGTGCTGTTTAAAAACCTGTAACTTCTGGATTGTCATGTGGCTGTGGAGTTCCTGAAGGATAAAGGGGTGCAGGAACAGCAGGACCTGTGACGGCGCTTGCAATGCAAATTGAGTGCTCCGCTCCCTCCCTTCCTGTGCCTTGTTTTAAGATCCTAATGAAAAATGCATGGCCTCTTTACCAAGATTCCTAAATAGTAGAAAACATACGTTTAACCATGACATATTTTTGCCATAATTTGTAAAAACAATGACTGCAGTTTTGTCTTGACCCCATGTTAGCCACAAGCATTAACATCAAATACATACAGAAGTCTATTTTGCCCAGTTTTATAAATGCAGGGTCTCACTTGTCACAAACACAAACATACACAATGTGCCTTGATGAAGTTCTGATATCACATTTCTGCAGAAAAAGCCCAAATTCTATTGTTAAACACTGACAGCTAAAAACATTAAGTACAGTCACGTTTAGTATTAACTCACTGAACTGTAATTTGAAAGAGCAGTTTGGCATTTTAAGAGTCACTGGGTTGATGAGAGGTTAATCTGTCATATCTGTCCCTTAAATAAAGCTAAGCACAGCTAACAGTTAGCTTAGTGCAAGATCATACAACCTGCCCACCAGCAGCTGTAAAGCTCTTAAAATAAAAAAAAAAAATTGTCTGACCTGAACCTAACCAGCAGAGGCATTGTTTACTTGCCAATCAGAGAAGAGTGGGTCATGATCGTACGCTGTTTAATAAACAGTGGACAGAGCCACAGTGATATCACTCACTGGTTTGGCATTATGGCCATCGGCATCTTTGATTTTTGGAGCCAGAAGTGACCATGTTTGGTCGGTTGAGCTGGAGAGGACACACAGTGCTGCAAATGACTAAGTGTGGCCTGTAAGACAGTAAGCAGCTGCTATACCTTAAATCAGCCACGGCCTTTCTTATGCATAACTTAAAGTCTTAATATAAATAAATATGTAAACATGTTTATTTCAGATGCATGGGTTTTTAATATGGGAGTTTTTGGGGATTGCCTTTTTTGGAGCGTTTGCAGATTTTTTAGTATTGACTTAATTTTTGAGCTCTGATGTCAGCTACTTCCTGTGATGTGGAAAAAAAATCTGACCAACTAATCAATGCCAAGAAATAGTGCAGCACATCACAAGCATTTCTCCTTATCAGTTTTCTGCAGATATAGCATGTCAATTTTTGAACTCCAAAGATGCTAATGAAATTTGTTGCCTTTAGACAGAGCAGGCTAGCAGTTTCACCCTGTTTACACTTTACATGCTAAGAGAGGCTAACTGTTGCTGGCCTTAGTTTTATTTTTGGAAAAATATAAGAGTAAATTATCATCTCATTCAACTCTCAGCCAGAGGATGAACAAGAAACTCTCCTAAAATGCCAGACTTCTGTTTTAATTTATATTTCAGCCTTTTCCTTAAGGCTCACAAATGTTACTGAAATAGCTGTTATAATCTTGAAAGATAACTGAGACATTGTAACTAGTGGTACTCAAGAGATACAAGTGATTATTTTCGTAATATTATTAAGTATTATTTTTGGGGTGGGTTATGCCTTCTGAATTGTGTTGTAGCTTTGTTAGGTGGAGTTTAAAATGTGACTGTGCACATTGTGTGGCATGGATCTGTGTGCGCTACTGTATTTTAATTGAAGAGCTGAATTGAAGTTGACCAGAAACATTCTGAATTGCATGTTTTTATGCACTATTAAATTCAAACACTTGCTAAGGATGTAGCAAACGTGAGCCAACAAATACCTCGTATTTTGAACTTCATCTGTAAACACATTATCTCATTGGAAATGCATGATTTAAATTAAATTGCATCATGTATGAATATCACTGTTCTATTTTTCTATTAGGTCTCCAAATGTGGCCAACTTCTACTTGTCTTTTTTGCAATGTAACGTGCTCCTTGTATTTCTTCTCTCCTCTCCCAGTTTTGACTCTGGATTTATTTATGGCGGGCTAAACAGAAAGAAACCTGAGGCATGAAAAGGCATATGTGCAATGTTTCTGTTCAGAGTTTGAATAAAAATATACTGCTGTTTGTCTTCTGGTTTATTCTGACAAAAAAGTACCTTTACTCAGGCATTTTATTCAAGTACAAACACCTGCACTTTATTGAGTGATTTCTATTTCATGCCACTCTGTACTTCTACTGAACTAGTTCAGGGGGTAAATATTGCAGGCTTTTAGTTTAGTCCACCTTTTTTTGACAACTCTAATTTACGTACAATCCTCTGATGACCTTGAAAATATGACAAACTGTCATAAATAAAATTACCACAATTTATAAAATTAGTAAAATTAGCTTCACCATGACAACTACATGAAAATTATGTATACACCTAAATGAAACAATAGCAATCTAAAAGTAAAGCAACATCAGATATAACTCTTCTGGTTTAAGAGAGAAATTTGCTTATAATACACTCTCTTACAGTTCTTACCTAAGTGACATCTTAACTGCAGGACTTTTATTTTAATGAGGTAATTTTTAATTTCAGTATTGATACTTTTATCCAAGTAAAGGACATGAACACAGATTCCTGATTAGACTGTGCATCTCCCAATGCAGTGCTGCCCTCATGTGGACATATGTGTTTTTACACAACAAATATCTGAACACATTACAGCAGGGCAGGCATGCACTGTGTGCTGAAATACATTAAAAGCACTTAAAAAGAAATTGCACAATAGATTAAAAAGGTAACTTATGAAGGACAAAATAGAAATTAGCTGCAAATATATGAATCAAACCAATATTACACAACAGTTAAAGTGGTTGATGAGAAATGACGTTAAATTCCTATTTATAATCCCTGCATTCATTCACACAGTCCTCTGTACTAACCTACAGTGTGAGAAGTGTGAAAGCCGCAGTGCATTTCATCAACCAAGGCCAAGCTTTATTGCTGTTGATAGGTGGCAGTGACGTCAGCGAGCAGTGTGTGGGTGGCTGTGTGGGTGAAGATGACTCCCAAATGAGCCTGTGTGTAAGAAAAAAAAAATCCTCCCTGTCAGGAAGCAGGAGACAGGCTCAGTTAAACTCCTCTGTGCTGGATTACCTTGAGCTCAGTGTGACGCAGGTAGAGGAAGAGCTGACAAAAACCTGCTCTCAGGCTCTGTTAGACCCTTGTAGCACTGTCTGACAACATTAATAAAGGCTACTGTTGAGGAGCTGAATTGGAAATAATGTGTGAGAGAGGGAGAGTTTTTATGCTCTGAATGGTGTGTTGTACTTTGTTGAAAGAGAAATTAACAACTGGTATGTTTTAGTTCAATTTATTGCACAAACAGCATTGACAAAATGTACTTGAATGTTGTTATGTTGTTAAGAGGAGAGGAAAATAACAAAGGTACATCCATAACATTCACAAGCTCTCGCACAGTTGGACACAGGGGTGACATCAGGTGATGGGTCCCTAATGAGGCCTTTCATTAACAGGAACATTTAGAATTAAAAGGACCTGATGATTTGGGGACAAAAAAGGCAGGATTCTTCAGCAAAGAGATCTTTTAAAGCATTGCTTTGCTTCAAAATCGATGGTTAACAGTGACAAATGGTACATTAAATGTACACTACAATATTTGCTCCAAAAACCTTCATACCATACAGATACACTAACAAGGCAAACAATGTCTGGAGGAACTTCAGGACAAAGCCGATTACACAGAACAAAAATAATTCAATGAACAATGTTTCAGCTCATACAACAATAACGTATATATCTACATTATCCAGCTCTCGGAGGGGGTTATCTTTGCATATGCTAATTTAAAAAAAAAAACAAGTGTAGCTGTGCATGACTTTATGTGTGTGAAGGTTAGGTGTTTGCACAGTCAAACATATGGTAACAGTATGTTTGCATGGTCAGATGAGTCGAGTCTTTGGTACAACGTGAGCACCGGGATCCAGAGGCCTTAAACTGCAAACGCGGTCACATTGAAGCAGGCGTCATTGCAAAAAACACACAATGGCTTTTTTTTTTTTAATCTCCACTTCACTTTCTCAGTAACAAACCATGCAAGGTAAACGCTTTCAGTACAAAAAACTGAACAAACAAGGGATATCTCTTTTGGTAAAGGGGGGAGGGGAGTTCTTGTTAAAATTTGGTTACTAGGGAAGAAGGTGGTGAGGGTTTAGTCAAACCAGTTAGTTAGCCGAGGTACACACACAAAAACAGTCCAGAAAAAGTCTCTTATGGCAAAAGGTCTGTCCGACAAATAGCATGAGGGCAGGAAAAAGACGAACAGGAGACCAAAAACATCATGTCCAAGTTAATTTCGCTCACAGTTTATACACCAGCAGAGTGTAGTAGTAGAAGGGAAAGGCAGACAAAAGCTTTAGAAAGGCACAGAGCTTTAGAAAGCGCATTCATCTAGAACTTACCACTAAAGAAGTGCCACACACACACACACACACACAAGGAAAGTAAAGACAACAGATGAGTTAAAAGTGTTGGCAAGGAGATTTGAACGAGTTAAACATGAGCAGACGTGATAAAAATCAAGGTTTTGTTACATCATGTCAGGTTTGCGTTGTGGCTGTTAGTCAAAGCCACAACAAGAAACAAGCTTCATTGGGAATGACAATGATTGTTACAGCATTTTCAGTGCAATATTATGTAAAAGAAAAGGTTCTGGGGAAATCAATAAATGGCACTGAATGACATGTTTTTGATGAAAAAGATCGTTCTTGTTTTAAATCACATTAGTATCTGTTAATCCAAAATGCACAAGATGCTTTTAGAAAAAGGTGAGTTTAAGATGGACAGGAGCAGGACATTAGAGGAGGTTCCTGTTGCCGAAGATGTTGTCGGGGTCCAGGTAGTCCTTGACAGACTTGAGCATCCCCATGCCGACATTGGAGACGGTGTCTCTCATCCACTCCTTCCGAAGTTTCCCAACTGAATGACAGAGAAGAGGGAAAATATAAATAAATAAACTCAAGGAAGAGGACCGAGGGGGAGAAATAGAGGAATCGGCACGGCTGATTGCTCAGCGGGCTGCTGGGAGCCAATCAATCTTGTGAGAGTGAGTGAATAAACAGAGGGTGATAAATGCTTTTATTCAGAGAGGAGAAATGTTTTGCATGGCATGATTTATGGAGCTCAGCAGACTATCAAACTCATTAGGCTCTGTGTGTTCCCAGAGGAGGGGCCGGCTGGCGGCTGTAGCGGGCCGTCCCCGGCTCCCTCACTCTTTGAGCCACCACTCCCCTCCGTTTCTCTCCCTCCAGAGTCGCCCAAGTGTGTGTGTTTTTTTTTTTCCCCTCTGTGTTTCTGTCTCATTGTGCACACGAGCTCGCTCCTGCAGCTGACCCGCGAGGCTGTTGTGCCTTTTTGTCCTGGACGTCGCTCCGTGCCCTCTGACACTGGCCTGATCACCAACAGGGTGCCAAAGTCAGCCGTGGCGCACCACACAATGGGCCTCTGTCAGCGGGACTTTGGCTTTCGGCCGCTCTTCTCCCTCCTTTCCTCCTCCTCCTCAAACCCCCCAACCTGAGGAGCGAGAGCGGCTGTGGCACGAAGCCTAGCTGGGGTGCCCATTGCTTCGCCAGCTGTCCAGTCCGACATACTCCACAGCGTCTGTACCCGACAGGTTCTTAGTGGAGAGTCTGGAGCCAGATAGAGGTCTGGTGACTGCGCAGGACTGTGAAAGCATCACCGGGGGAGCCAAACTCTTGTTAGAGAACTTCCAATAAAATCGAAACTTTGATTTTTTTTTTTCAAACAAGCCAGTTAAGCAGCATGTTTTTTTGTGTTTGTGTAAACGGCCACAATGTGTCCAGTAAGGATTTTATTGCACATATTCCAGAGATGCCGAGGATTAAAATATTTTTTAAAGATATTTTTTATGGCATTTTTCTTTTATTGGATAGTTGAAACAGTAGGAACAAAGAGTGCTTAGGCACGCCACAAAATTCCTGACTACTTTAAGCAGGGTAACTGTCCAGGGGCACCAAAACTCACTATGTCTTTTTGTTTTCGTGTAGTGCTCATTTGTTAAGGTCTGTGAACAACAAAGGGTCAGTATCATCTCTGATGCTCCCTGCAGTATTAGCTTTTATAGTTTTTTGCCTTAAGCTACAAACTTCCAAATAAAGCAATGTTTCACTAAATAACCACTATCAGAGATTGAAAATTTCTTACTCAAGCAAACCTGAATGCTAAATCTCTTCATGCCAAGCAGAGTTGAATTTATTTATCAGTTAAACGCAGAAAAAATTAATAAATTAATTTTAAATTTAAAAAGTAAAAATTACAGAAATTCTCTGGTTCTTGGTTTAGAGGATTTGTCATACATTAGCTTATAATGAAATTTACTGTTAATAGGTGCAGCTCTGGTCGCCAGTCTGAAGTGACCTAGAAATGTTGCATTAGAGGCATGAACATGAAGCACCTGCAAGTTTGAACATCTTACAGATTAAGACCGTTAAATGACAAAAACTATTAAGAACTATAACTATAAGACACATAAATGAATAAAAAAACCACAATGGCTGACATGAAATTCTGTCTGAAGAAATGAACTTCACGTCAGATCAGAGCTGAGTAAATATGGAGGCCACGTCAACTTAAAAGAAACAAGCTAAAAGAACTCAAAAAGATAAACTTGAGAACAGCGAAGCTCAGAGCAGGTGCAGCTCTCTGGGTAAACACTAGAAACCAGCACCGTAATCACTCGAGATTAGATGCAAAAGCCTGAAAACAGGAAGGTGTGTGTGATGGGTGTGCTCACACGCCTTCCCTTCCCTCTCTGCACGCCTCTTTCCATCACTAGCAGGGGAGCTCCAGTGTTAATAGGCCATGTTGAGGGAGGGGGCATTAGTGCACCATGTTATCAGAGTCCAGCCAGGAAACCCAGATGGGGATCAGCCATGAGGCTAGTGAGGCCCGTCTCCTGACAAAGCAGAGCAGACAGCGGGGTCACCAGGGACTCTGATACCACACGCACCTCCAGATGGTGACAGAGGGACCAATCAGCTGCTACTCAGTAACTAAGAAAGTACCCTGCTCCCTACAACCTCCTCCTCCTCCCCGGTCCTTCCTCCTTGTTCCACCTCCGTCCCTCCCCTCCTCTCAGGAAAAGGAGAGAAAACAGAAGGTGCTGGGACTGCATCATTGCCTCCATCACTGTGATAATTTACACATCTATCTTGTCATATTCTCTCTTTCTTGCTTGCTGTTGCAATCAATCTCACCAAGCTTGGTGTGTGCAGCTGAGACATGCACAGAAGTGCAGGTAGTTATTTCACAAATGACATTTTCTTTTCTTTTCTTTTTTTTTTTTTTTAGTACAAAGTGTCATATTTCTCCTGTGTGGAAAACCCTGGGGAAGTGCAGGGCGAAAGGCAAGGTGGGGCATCAACTAAATCAGGTCTGTCTTCTGTGTGCAGTGTGCAGAGGGAGCGAGATCGGAGCTTTGCAGAGCCACAAGGTAAGGCCACGACGCCCATCACCTCGGTGTGGCCTCTCATTGAGAGGAGACGGTAGAGGTCAGGCTGAGTCTCAACCCCTCGACATGCTGCTCGCACTTTCCCTGGGCTTTCTCTGACAAATGGGGGTCAGGTATGAAGGACAGGGGAAAGGTAGTGGTCCCTGCGTTGCTGTGATACGGCCGAGTCGGAGTATTGGCTGAGAAGCCACCGTGCAGGGCTGATAGATGGATGACTTTCAGTGTGATAGATGTTCAACAACACTTCACCGCTGCGACACTAGCGACCTAGTTTAAGAGGACATTTCTCCCAATGTTCTGGCTTTCAAAGCTGGTGAATAATCAAATATTTAACCAAAGCTTTTGCCTTGAAACGAGTGACAAATCTGACAGGTTTTACAGTTTCTGTGTTTCTGTGACAGACAGCTGTCAACACATTGCAGTGATCAGCTGAGTATTATGTCCTGCAGCGCTCTACACGCCCAGATTCCCTTACCTACGCCCACGCAGCACAACACTGACCTGCTGTAAATACAGGGCCACAAAAATGTATATTTCCTGAGCTGCCCTCCCACCTCACCATCGTTGACTACATCTGTTTTGTTTGATACACAAAACCCAGTGAAACTGGGTCCATTTGTCAAGCGCTGATTGTGGGCAGACAAACCGGCCTGTCTGCGCCCAGATAGCGAGCCCCACTGTTATTAATCACAATTACAGAGTGGGCCTTGCACACAGGAGCTGCATCAATATCCCCTCCTCTCTACCCCCCCCGTCACCTCCCCGTGCTGCTCAGGGTGGCTGGGCCACCGTTTGGAGGTCAGTATACAGCCGGCGATAACGGCAGCATCATTTACCCCGGCCCGCCGCCTCCTTTTTATTAGCAATCTTTTAATTTTGAACCCGTCTCCGCCTTCAGGAAAAATTGTGATTTAATATCGCAGCTGATTCACTGCATACTGTTTTTGACAGGTGTGATGAATAGCCTGAAGTGATGTATGAAAACAGCGAGGCGGATGGCAATATAGATAAGGCAGCCATTTCGGTTAGCCCTGATGGGGCCCCAAGAATTTGCCGTGCCGCCCTCCTCTGCTCACGTTTCATTTGGTCAGTGCTGAAATGAACAAATGGCCGAGTCAGAGCAATTCATCTGCGCTGCGGGAACATATTTTGGACATGTGAAGGAAGCAACGAAAGAGCTGACAAAATGCACATATACAGCGGGACTCGCTGCCTGCTCGCTAGTGTGGAGGAACATGCGGGGAAGTCTTGCCATGCTCTCTGCCACTCACCGCTTCTTTTCATAAATTATAATCAAACAGAAAGTGTGAATATCAGGCCATCCAATTTCATGTTCTGTTCTGAATTTTTCAGGTTGTACCTCCGTGGTGATGTGACAAGCTCCCTCCATTGGCAAGGATCTCTTCTCTAGCTGCATGCTGGGAATAAAAAAAAAAAAAAAAAAAAAAAAAAAAAAAAATCAACATTCAACATCATTACATCCGATGTCATCGTGATCTATGAAAGGTGTTGAGCTTCGTCATAAGGTTGATAGAAATGTATCTTGTCATACCTCCACTTGTTCATACACATGTATGGGCTCACTGAGGCCTCTGTAGTTGAAGGCAAAGTAAAAGTAGACACAGGCACCAGCGTCATACGTCTGAGTCACCCTGTAAGACAGCAGGTAGGAGTCATGTTTAAATGAGCAGGAACGACTACTTAAAGTTTCCCCTTCAGCTCTGAAAAATCTCATTTGCATGTGTTTTGTCGAGGCACTCCATTTTCGGGAAATAAATGCATTCTCTTCTTTCGTAATTGAAAGACAAAGTAAAGTGGGAGGTCTTGCTTTCCCCGGCAAACCCTTGACCTCCATTCTATTCATGATTCCTAAAAAGCAGACGCAGCGTGGGAGCACTGTCACCTTTAATAACATAACATTATCAGACACTAAATGGCCATCAAATGCTTTTACTGACTCATTTGAGCCACATTTGTACTTTAGGTAACAGGATGACTCAAGTGACACTTGTAAAAATGAATCAGTTTGTTGTTTTTCACAGGACAAAATACCCTCACTCTTAATGTGGCTGCTGCTTCAATAAAATGCAGCTTCTTCTCCTTCTTCTTCATCTGTGAAAAAGCAGTTTGTGTTAAGACTTTAATGCTTCTTCAGTTTGCATATTCCCTCTCTGGCCTCATTCCCCGTGGAGGAGCAGGGTGCAGAGCCCTTGTTCATTTGACATGGCCCATCACCTGGCACGCTGACTGTTCTAGAGGTTAAATGGACAAATCAATCATGTGACAGGCCGCAGCCGGGAAATGAATGGCTGCAGCATAATCAGGCTGAGGCCTAATCTGTCCGCAATCGTCAAGCAGAAGCCTGGTGCTCCTCAACCGGCTCGCCGTCTGTTCGGCCGGTTGTCCTTCTGTCTGTCCGTGTCTCTCTCGCTAACTCAACATGGGCTGGTCTAAGGAGTGTAAGAAAACTTTATAGTTTTTCAGGCGTTAATATCACATAGACTATTGAAAAGTCAAGCACAAAAATATGCTGTTTGCTTATTTTTTCACTTAGTTCCTGATTTGTATCACAAGTTTGACAGAAAAGTCTAAATTGCTGCTGCTGCTTGGATTAAGACAGCATTTAAAGGATAAGTATGTACATTTATTTTCCCTTCTAACTAGAACTGAAGCCTGATGGGTCTTATTCCTCTGTGAAATAGAGCTCCAGAGATTAAAAAACACATCAGTGACTCTCTGTTGCCCTGGGTGACATGTTCCTTCATTACAAACGTCAATGCAGTTAATGTGGAGTCAGTCTTACACATTGTGAGGTAATCCGCTGCAAAAAATAATCTCAAATGAATACACCTCTAACTCCTGTTTGAGTAAAATTTGCTACAAAACCACAAAAACCCTGCTTGTTTAGCAAGTAACTTCACCTCCTTCAAAATGAAAGCATACATTCATGACCTGATTTTAAAGATCTAGGTACTAAAAATTGACCAATGAGGGCCACATACACAGTAGGGAACCAGGACAGTGTTGGAAGAGGCACTAATACCGCCGATTTCATTCTTTTCACAGAATTTGGAGAATGTGGAGTAATGTCAGCCTTTCCTTTATTTGAGAATCTTGGTTTATTTTGTTGTGTAACATGTGTTAACTTAAGTAGGTGTTGTTTTGGGGTTGGTGCAGAATCTCAGGTGTTGTTTCTGCAATTGTCACAACATTTCACATTAGAGCCGACCCAAGAGTGAGGATTGTAGGAGAGTTTTGTGCAACCAGTCTGTTATTTGCAAACGTTACCTGCATGTAGACAACGGTGGAAACTGCACTCCTCTGTCTTTACACTCTCGAGTGATGCGTGCCTTCACATTCCGGCAAATGTCCAACACTCTGCAAACAAAGGAAACGTCAGGATTTCACTTTAAACCGTGATATTTATCTTTCCAAAACATAATACCAATATCTACAGGGAATTTACAATAAACTGAATTAATTAGCAACGCAAGACTAATAAAATTCAGAAAAAGACACAAGACCAGAAAAAAGAGGAGGAGAAAGTGACTAACATGACGACCATTGCGGGAGAGGTTCCCACTGGTGTGGAAATGGCCGCCAGTCGTAAGCATGTGCAGTTGTGTGTGCAGGGTGGAGGATGGGGAGGAGGATGGGTAATGAGCCAGGCACATATGCTCGCCTCAGTGCCTGATCTCTTGGTCTCTCCCGTCAGGCATGTTACACAACACGGAGCTGTGTGTGCTCCTGGTCGTTGCTGTTGCTTTGTCTGTTCGTGTATGTGTGTGTGTGTGTGTGTATGTGTGCACGCGCGCATGTGTGTGCGTGTGCGTGTGTGTGTGTGACAGAACGATGATGAAACCATGTGGAAAATGCAGAACACACCACATGCGGACGTGAGATGAATGTGTGGCTCACATTTCGTTTCTTCACACAGAACACACACAGATAGGTCTCTCCTGCAGTTTGTGTGTGAGCGTGTCAGTAATGGCGGATTTGTAGGCTGAGGAGGCAAAGCATCCGCCAACGCTAAGCTGTTTAATTGGGGGGGGGGGGCATGAAGGTGAATGTCAAAGACAGAGGGAAGGAGAAATAAAAGAAAAGAGGGAGACAGAGGACTCTCTCAGGACTAACTGTGTAGGAGGTGAGTAAAGAAAAATGTTTACAGCTATTTAAATCAAACAGAGAAAAATCTGCAGCTCTTATCAATGCATGTACCTGTCCCAAGGCACAGAGGTTTCAAAGGACTCCCCGATCACGTAGTAGTCCATCCCCAAGTCCTGCTCAGAATACAATATCAGCATTAGTAGGCTGATAGGTATACATGCACTGTAAGAACCAAGTTAGTGTAAAGTCTAAAGTCCACAGAAGCTGGTTTGCAACCAGATTTCTCCATCACTTTCAATCTCCTGATTGAACTACGGCTTTCTGATCTAAACTGTATAAATGATGGAAAAGATAGTGCTTTATTATTGTTTTTAATTGTTTTTAGGTGGAAGGACACCATAATGGGTGAGCAGGCTCTGCGCTGAGTACACAGGTTCTCCTGAAAGTGTGAATGTGTCTTAATCTAAGAAAAAGTCTGAAGGCATTGCAATTAAATATGTGGGCAATAACGAAAATTTGGGAAAACTTTTGAAAGTAAAGCAGCCGGACCCACAATATGTTTTTGTTTTAGGATGAAATACAAATGACCCACCATGAAAATCCTACCCAAACCTTAACCAATCTCACTCCTTTTGCCCAAACCTGACCAATCCAACCAACAAGGGCAAGGAGTACAAGCCAATCAGAGGCAAAGTAGGGCGGGTCATGCTTTCGTCATCATAAGAAAAAAAACATTGGTGCCCCCTGAGGAGCCGACAACTACGCTGAATACTTCTATCTACACTTTTTCTGTTGTAAAAAATATGCTAATTATTGTTGTAAAATATAATGTGATCCCCCCCAACATAAAAAATAGCAATCTTAGGGGAAACACTGCAACCCATCACAATATAAAATTATTTTCTTGTGTCACAGCTTTATTTTTGAATAACAAAAGTCTTTGTTATTCACATGTATACATGTAGAAAATTTGAAAGATGATAAAAAAAAAATCATCCTTCCATAGAAACAAGCTTCCTATTAACATGAGTATTAAGAAATGACATTACAGAGAGTCTCAAGTAACCATGTTATTTAAGTGTATAAACTCTGATTACTTATTTATATGTTTGTGTGAAAGGACTGACCCGAGACAACTCTCCATTGTCATTCAGACCACCACCACTGTGCTCTTCTCATGATGTAGACACCTCAGTGTTAGACCCCCTGACAAAAACTGTGACCAGGTCAGATCAAAGACCCTCTGAGGTCACATTCTGCAGCCTCTCTGTGCTGTTCACTATCCTATCTGCTGTCAGACAGCGTCCTCCCCGCCCGCCCCACCTGTCCATCAGCTCAGGCAGGAAAAAAAAAAGCGAGAGCAATGACCCACCCGGAGGTAAGCGATGACGAAGGTCAACATGTAGCCCCTCTGCCCATTGTCCTCTCCAGCTGCCAGGCCCCTGAAAGCAGATAACAGGGTTAATATTTAGCAGCTCTTTTCTTTTAGCTTTGTTGGTTAGACCGCTCCCCTCACAACAGCTGCCTAGGAGCCTGTCAATCCAACAATGTACAGATCAATGAAGCTATGCTCGGTGCATCGCCACAGGTCAGCCACACATCCATCACCTGCAGTGGGTAATCAAATTTTCATCTACCACCCAAACTAATCAGGCCAAGCTCATTACAAAATCATTATATTGATTTTTGCCCTTCTTCCTGTTTGCCCAACACCACAAGGAAATATTCCTCACAGAACCGCACCAATCCATCACTGGCACTTGATCTGATGGGTGATCACGATTTATTTGAAATAATGCAATAAAGCAGAGGATGCTGCATGTAACTGACAAGTTTCTTTTGATTTAATTGCTGGCTACTACCAGGGCAGAGCTCCAGCTACCTGCAAGTCCAGGCACTGGGCCAAACAGTAACACTAACAGTAATACAGGATCAATAAGCGTCCAGGACCCAGGAAGAAATCACTGATAATGCCCTGTGAGGAACACTGAAGATCCCTGGTTTTTCCCGTTTTAACTTCCATTGGAATAAGCTTTTGGTCTCTAAGAAACTAATTCAAATGATGGTTGACAAATGTCAAGATTAAAATTAATACATTTTTGTCACCATTACTGTATTTTAGGAAGCCTCTTTGTCAGTTAGCTTCCCCTTAAAACAAAAGAAAAAGCCAGAACCTCGGTGTCACGTATGATGGAGAAATTTGTAGTAGAAATTACAAACTGTTCCTTTAATTGATACTTAAATTAACATATACAGCTCAATGTTGTACCTTTTTACTGAATCTAAAATAAAATCAACAGTTTTGGTTTAAACAAACAGTAATCAGTTAGTCACCTTGATTTGTATTATTTTGATAATAACAGATTAGAAAATGTTTTGCTAAAAGGAAATTAAGAGAAAATAGAGGAAAATGCAAGCCAGTGGCTAATTTAGTGCAATAGTTCTTTAAAGCAGGTTGAAAAAAAGACAATGGTGTATTTGCAAAAAGTGTTTTAAAATCCTAATTTCAGCTTCATGTTTTTAATTTTTTTAAATAATTTTAAATATATATTTTACATTACTTCTATTCTTGTTAATTATTTTTCTCTTTTTTTCCTACAACTAATTTTAAAAAATCCCAAAAATAACCAGTTTGAAAATATAGCATTCATGTGCATAAAACTCTGCTAGTGCACAACTTCTAAAGATGTCACCATGGTGCACTCACAAGTGATGAAACATCTGACTTCATCATCACCTCAGACTTACCAATAAATAATACTTCTTCATCCTGTTCTTGGTAAATTTATATTAGGATGAACTCATCTGTGAAACTATTGTTTGAGGTTTAAAACATGTACAGGATAGAGAGAGCATCCCTCTCAGGCTGACAGGTGACTGATTTCCACCAAAAGTCTGTATTGATTCGTTCATGATAAATCACAACAGCAAAACACTCCCAGGCTGTGTGTCCTCTCGTCCTGAGCTGTCCTACTGAGGGGGTTGGGCCCTACTATCACCGCCCACACCCCACCTACTTCAACATGAAAGCCGGTCTGACAGGGGGACACCCGCAGGTGATCCATCAATCCAATCTGAGACAAACTACTGAGTAGAAGGCCAAGTCTGAAGTGTGGAACTGTGCTTCTCCATCCTTTTCACTGCTACTGCATAATGGCTGGTTAAATAAAGTGACATCAACCCCTCAGGCAGCTCCCCATCATTCTCAAAGTCACACCAAATGGTGCTTTGTCATTTCTGTGCTTTATGCATCAGGATCCGTTAGCTGATCTTTGTGACGTTTGCTGTTTAAGTCCCAGAAAAAAGACAGGGTGAAAAAAACTACGCACCCAAATTTTGCAGCGATGTCATAAACTTGCTTCTCGTGTTGCAGGACCTTCTCGCGGTCTCCTTCAAACAGCAGTGTGGCCACACACAAGTGGTTGGGGTCGAACCCTTTGAACTGGTAATTTAAGAGGTGAATTTATTTCTCACTAAAAACAAAAACATTTGAGCAACAGGCAACGTTCACTTTGAATTATTTGTTACCTTAGTGATGTAAAATTTCTTCAACCCGTCCAAAAAGGATGTGAAAATTGAAGATACTTGAGGTTTCAGGGCATGACCTGTGAAAATATCAGATAACAGTCAGCTCCACCTATTCACAAAGAAAAGATCTTTTTTTTCCTTATTTTCACACATTAGTCAGAGCCTGCTTGTGCTTGCATCCTCCAGCATTTTGAGAGGGCAAGCAAGTCAGATTTATTTGGGGCTTCAAACAAACGGAGGAAATATAAATGGTAACATTTGAATAACTTTACAACTGGCCAGTGGCTGCCAGCGACAGCGACTATAAATCAGAGGGTTTCCGAAGGGAAGTGGGGTTGACACAGCGATATCCGTCTTCCTCACCCACACTTTTTGATTTATTCCTGATCGGACGCACAAAAGCGCCTGTGGACAAGTGAAAATGAGGGGCTGGGGCCAATGGGATGGTTATCAATCACAGCGGGGAAGTCACGGGTGATGTCGCCGAGACTTAACAGTTCATTTATTTCCCCCCATGCTCAAGTCTCTTCATCACTTAGTGTCCTAATTGTTTCCATTCCAAAATTTGATTGCAGGTCTTTAGGTCTCTAGCAGCCATCATACTTGTTAATTAAATACTCAACATCCAGAGAGAAAATTGCACCTATATTGTAGACAATTTTACTTTTAACTCTCCCCTTTGTGTATTTAAATTTTTTTTTTTTTCTGGCAGATCAACACATGCTGCTAGTCACTACAACTCATTTTTCATCTTGTGCATCAAGACAGGCAGTGCTAAATTGTACTTGTAGTCCCAATCTGAAAAAGAGCTGTGAATACATCAACTCTCCTTATTCAACAGCCAACATGATTAAAAGTGAGGACAAGCCTCTAATAAGCCCAAGAAGGTATCATAGAGCCATGAGTTTCAGTTATTAGTGAAAAACCTGGTCGCTTCATCTTCCCTACTTAATGCTAAGAAGTGCCTACTCTGTGAAAAGTGGAAATATAGGGGATATAATGAGATCCCTGGAGGACGGGGAACTTTACAGAGTTCTCCGGCAATGCCAGATGCATTCCACCAGACCTTAAGAAACAACATCATAAAATTTCAATGTAACAACTACTTAATTTTGGTCAGGGTCATTTTTCATCTTGCGTCAATTCTTTGTCTGCATGTGTGCAGCTATTCTGCTGCACAAACAATCAATTTAACAATTCTGTGCTGAAGAAGGTAAAATCATTGCATGCTGTAGCATTGCCATTCATTGTTCTTTTCTCAGAGGTAAACAGCACATCAATGAAACACCAAGCCACATACTGACAACAAAATACAGTGTGAGAAAGAAATATAAACTCAGAATAAACATGGTTATTGTCATGCTGCTGCTTAAAACCCTTCCTCATGTTACAAAGCTGTCTGCTCAAACATGACTTACCAAATTGAAATTGTTCATTATCCACTAGTCGTATAGATGCCGGGGCACACCTCTAAAAAAAAAATAACAGTGGGTCTGCATTAGTTTGTTTTAAAAACAATTTCTATAAAATATAATGCCAAAATGTACAGATGCCAAAAAATGACTTACAAATTATCAGTTAAATGTCAATCAAAAGTGATTATAGTCAATATTTGGTGCAACTGTTGGACCTGAAGTTTTTGGCCTCTTGTTTGTTTCCCTAAATGTACTGTCTATAGACTTCAAGTCATTTCCTGCAACTTGATGCATCTGACAAAGTGCCATTTGCCAGTGTAAACTTTAGATTTGCTTTGTGCTGGTGTCCTCGGTGAGTTATATGTGAACGCCGGACTTGGACCGGCAAGTTTGTAACAGAGATTACATGGTCTAAAAATAAATTTAGATTCTTTTCCTGGCAGGTTGGTTTTAAACAAGTGAAGAGGTGAAGTGAAGCCATGAAAGTGCTTATTGCAGTTTGGGAAAACCTCCAACACATACAGCAGGATTTTTGTCTTGGCTTCACGTTCAGACAGGGGGTGAAAGCTGTGACTAAGTGCAGCATATTTACGGACAGATTAACATGTCACCTGTTTGGCAACTTCTCGCAGACAGGCAACTCCCTGCTCAAAATTAGGAAACACGACTGAGCCGTATTTCTGATACTCCGGCATGGGACGAATCTTCATCGTGACCTCAGTGACCACACCCAGGGTTCCTGTGGAAAATCACAGTGAGAGATTTTAAATAGAACAAAAAAAGGAAAATTAGTTCCCACAATTTATATGACCTAACCCCCTCTTAGGATGGAACTTAAGACCTTTTTACTGGGATCTGGTACATGTCCCGAGGGTCCTTTCCGTGACCTTTGTCTCACATTTCACCTAGTATATCTGGTTTTCTACCACACACTGGGGGAAAACCAAGATTTATCAACTTAAGGGCATGAGGAAATAAAGCAGGGCTGTATCAAAGGCAGGGAGGTCAACAACAGCGACACATATACAAGTACAATGAAACCTCAGGCTGACCTTATGACCCTGACGACTGTCAGCCATTGGCTGCTGCTGCTGCCAAGGGATTCAGTTGTGTGTTTAAAAACTAGTGTCCACTCTGCCTTACAAAACAAATATGTCTGTAAATAATACTCATCAAGGAACTGCCTTTATTCCATTATCACAACAAAATGCAGCCAGGGAGCGCTGTTTGCCATCCTCTAAGTTTTTATATTTATTAAATGTTTTATCATAAACCAAAAAAAGACAGGTTAGGCTGAAATCATCCTCTAGCACCCACAGGTTTGTAGGCTTTGACAATATTTAAACATTTTCCTGACTTTGAAATAAAAGTCTGAAATACAAAATGTTCCCACTAGGCAAACTTTGCCTCTCTTCTCTTGTCTTTTTGAGAAGTGTATGAAATTAAATGGAGACTCGACAAAAACCCTGGTATAATCAAACACAACAGCCCTGTAATAAATGCTTTATGGAGCTTGGAGTCTTTCATTGTTGCTGAAACTGTTAGACAGGTGTTGAAAGTATTGTTGATTCAACAGCAGTCTTTTTACTAAAATTAAGATGAAACACAAGTGGATTAGTTAACTGCGTCCGATTGTTGTTTAGTTCTGAACGGCTGGTGTTCAGTGGGTTTTAAGAAACTTTTTACTAAACATAGCTTTCTGCACAAAAACCTTTAATAGTGCCTTTTGTCTTACTCTTTTTGATGGTTTACTGTGTTTTCCCCGCTCTTTAATCACTGTCAGTGATTTTATTGAGTTTTTTCAAAAGTATTTTCATATTTTCCTAACTGGGTCTGGTGAAAACTTCCAAATCTTGGCTTCCTGCAAAGCTGAGTTACACTAGATTTGGGGCAGAAAACTGAGAAAATCTGAGATTACACTGCATAATGTGGCTGAAAACTAAATATATTTGGGTTTGGACTGTTGGTCAAATGATACAAGATGCCACAGCAGGTTCTCGTGACTATTACTGTTTTTCTGATGTTAACCTAAATCAGCAATCGAACACATAATTAACAATGAGAGGAACTGTCAGTTGCAGATCTAAATTCATATTTGTGAATTTTATTTGAGTGAACCAAACCTATCAGAGCCCCCCTCCACTACAGATGATGTCTATTTAGAGATGGGTCTCTCCTGAATATAGGCTGTTCCATTAGGAGCCTGTTATGGCTGTTAATGAGCCCTCTAACGTGACACTACATGCTGCACGCTGCTCCCTAGTGGCCCAGTGAAAAACATGTGACTCCATTAGGCTTCAGCCAGGAAAGGCCCCTCCTTCTTAAGAAAAGAGCTGTGCGAGAGAGCGAGGAGGAGTCAAAGAGGCAGAGAGAGAGATAGAGAGAGATAGATAGATAGATAGATAGATAGAGAGAGAGAGAGAGAGAGAGAGAGAGAGAGAGAGAGAGAGAGAGAGAGAGATGGGGTGGAGCTAGAGTGGCTAGGAGGAAGAGAGTGTGGGCGAGTGAGAATAAAGGGAGGTAATAAGAGCAGCAAGGTCAGAAAAACACTCTCTTGGGGATGAATGCAATGCAATGAAATGCTGTAGTGCGGCTTAAGCCGTTTTTACTGCAACTGTCTCTTTTGAGCCTACCCTTATCTTACAGGAGAGGGACTGTTTGAGCCGAAGACACTGAAAAGATTTCTAGCAGAAACAAATCTGTGGGGTCAAAGCTGATCACAGTGAAGGCACCAGTTCCGAATCAAAAAATTGACTTTATGCATTAAATTAGCCCTGGTTGGCCTCACTCACCTACATTACACCCTCCATGGTTGAGAGGAGTTTAAAAGAGAAAGGGGATTATCATTGATTATTCCAATCATTCTTCACACAGGTTGAAGCAAGAAGGAAGAATTTACTTTGCATTCAGGCTACTTCAAGGTCAGAGAGATAGAGAGACCCGGTTGTTGTGCAGTGAATGAGAAGCTCTAAGTTTCACAGTTATTTCTGATAAAATGGATGCTTCCACTTAACATGCAGTGCATAGTTGAGGGTTTGAACGTGGTTCAAAGTGCTGTTGCTGTGGCCTGCTGACAGACTGCAGGATGCTGTTTCTTGGGTAAGGAGGTAGATAATTTTAATGAGCCTGTGTGATGGTGTGACCTCTCTGGTTCAGCGTTAGGCCTCCCAGAAGAACATGAACTCCCAGAGCCGTGTGGTCCTGTCCCATCTCTGTTACAGCACCAAACCCCAGCAGCAGGTTTACCTTCTTTACACTGCCTTCTTTTTGTATGCTTGCTTTGTGAAAATCTAGTTATTATATATTGAAAATCTACAACACAGGCTAAAAGCAAATAGGTACATTTTCTTTTATTTTAAGTTTCACATGTTCTGTCATCATGTTTGTGAGTGTATGTGAAGAAGCCATTACACACACGCTCTCCCTCTTACTACATTATAACTGTACACAAAACCCCTCCTGGAATCTGGTGTAGTATGATGTCAAAATGGGAAAAGAGGGGGACTCAATTATTAAATGAACAGATCTGAAAACTTGTGAGGGCAATAAATTTAACATGATGGGAAGTTTTGACAGAAATCATGATATACATTCTGTTTTCACTGCCATCTCTTCTCTGCAAATTCAGATTTTGGGGAATTTCAGTCAAGGAGAAATACATGAACTCTATTTAACCCCCATGCACGTGTTCATGACTAATGGTAAACATCCTTCAAGCAAAATGAAATTCTCCTCAAACTGACTGAGTCACAAAAGTTAGCAATTAGCTAACAGGTTAAAAATAAATACAGCTGAGTTAAATGGCAAATAACAAACATGTCAAGTGTTTGCCAATACGTAAAGCACTATTGATCAGTGACCAGTTTATACAGATTTTAATTGATTAACCTGCAAGGCCAAGATGCAACTTTTAAAAATTTATATTTAAATAAACATATTACTAGTTTAGGTATTTTAAAAAGAGATTGGACGTAAATGAAGCACATTAATTGTTTACTAATAACTGTTAACAATTATCTGAACTACTAATTACACTGTCATGATGTTGGATTATTTTTAGTTGTAGTCCAAATTCTTAATTAATCAGCTGTGACTATTTTTATACACATTTGATTTTGATCTCATACACTGGAGGTCGTCATGTTATTAAAATCACTTCTAATGAATATAAATGGAGATTTTTGCAGTGATCCCAGCCCAGTCAGGGAGCAGATTGCTGAGCTTTGTAGGGCAAATATAAAGTTTGAATCCACAGCTGTTTAACATAGTGATTCCAAGAGTCTCTGAACCTCCTCATTATGCAGGGGGGGAACCTGGCATATGGCAGTATTCTCTGTGGGCATTCACAAGGACAGGGCACTGCAGATGGGGTGGGGAGGACACTTGCTGGTTCCTAACTAACACCCCTCCAGATCACTTTTTCCACGAAAGCTGGTTAATGTGTAAGAAGCCCAGAGCATGGGAACCGTCCTGATGTTACTGTTTTATCACAAAGACTCGCGGACATGCACACACTCACAAACAAACTCACACACGTGCCCGCATGCTCTGCTGTACTAAAGTCACATGCAAGAGTTAGCGAACCTTCTGAGCCCATGATGAAGTGGTGAATGTCTGGCCCTGTGGACATGCGTGGCCCCTGACAGCTCTTTTCAATCACCCCTCGAGGGGTCACCATCTTTATGTGGACGACCTATTGGAGCAGAAAACAACAACACAATTAACTCCTTTAACTGACAAAACCTGTGTCACAGATTTACAAATGTTGACAAAATATTAAAATTCAGATATCATTTATTCTACATGCTAATACTGCAACAACGGCATTTTGGAGGTGAGAGCAAAGTTCGAAATATTAGCTAAAAATTTCCTTTCTAATTACTAAGGAGTAACTGCAGTGTTGTGACTGGAACAAACAAACAGGAGCAGGGAGGTAAAGGGGAGGGTGTGCGGCTCACCAGGTCTTCAATGTTGCCGTAGATGTTCTTCTTCATGCCTGATGCTCTGGTTGCTACCCAGCCCCCGAGGGAGCTGAACTCCATGGAGTCAGGCTCGTGCCCTGTGCAGTAGCCGCTCTCATTAAGCTGAAAAAAAAAAAAACCATGAAAGAAAACTTGCATTTGTCGTTTGCAGTTCAAAGCGAACCAAAATATTTGGAGGGCAATGTTGTTGTAAACCCACAAGAATGTTTTAATAACAAGCAAAAAGAATGAACATGCAAAGGGAAAAAATAATTACAGCTCTGCTGGTGAAATTCACTGTTCTCCTTTTGCTGCAATGCTAAAACAACGTCCTAAAATAAACTAAGTGGATAGAGCACAAGGAGACTAAAAAAGGGATCAGTGCTTTATTTGGGCAGACCCAAATTCCACTGCTTGACTGGATCACTGATGTTAAGTCACATAGGACATATAAAAGCCTTTTCAAATCAATATAATTAATATTCAGTAACAGAACTTTTACTCTACATATAAATATAAAGTTGTGTATTTATATAGGCTGTGTCTTTTGATAAAAGATCGCTAAACATTCAGCTTTTATGGCCCCATCCAATACACAAACTACTGTTAGTGATTTCCTAACTACTAGTCTCAGCAAATCTCCATCAGTATGCACCATCCGCACAGCTTTGAGGAGAGTGAGCAGGTCATCAGGGTTCCCTCTCATTCTCCTCAGGGCAGCTCAACACCTGAAAGATTGCATCTTCAGGGCAGAACGTTTAATAGTAATAATAATAAGGATCTTAAATTACAACAACAGCCCCTACCGAAAGCACACGACGGGGGTTAAGTTGGGCCTGGTTTTATCACAGCACTCCCCTGGAAGGCAGTTTATAATGTAGACCCATCTGCTCCTTCAAAAAGGCCCAGTCTAAATGCAGAGGTGGAGTCTGCTTTAGATGCAGCTCACGCATTCCTCTACATCAAGAGCCTGTGCTTTCTCCATTTTTCTGAATTAGCTTGATGGTGCCATCTGCTCATGACCGCCGCCTCACTCTCTAATCTCTCCCCTTCAGTGCTCTGCTCCTGTCTCAAACTTCTTCCCAAACCCAGTTAGATCTACAGAGCAAAGAGTACCAAGGTGACTGTGCACTGGGCAACGCTGCTCGATTGTTGGCATATGTTTTTACAGCACAGAAATGTAAGCATTTTCAGTGGATGAAGATGGATGGATGAGGAGTGCTTACCAGTCTCTCCAAATCCTGACCCACAATGCCAGCTTCCACGCGGGCAGTTAAATTTTTCTCGTCAATCCAAAGAATGCGGTTCTGTGAGAGAAAAAAAAACAAGCAATGTGATTTAAGAGGTCATCAAACATTCTGTATAAGTGCTGCATGCCCCACAGTTTGAAGAAATACTCTCTAAAGCTGACTGTTTCATTTTTCAAACATGAATATACACCACTCATTTAACGCAGGTTAAAAGATTTTAATAAAAAAAAAAATAAAGTGTTGTGTTGACCTTTTCTGTCATCTGACATTAGCAATGCACTCAACAGCAGTTCATGAAAACAGTCTCCTGACAGTTTGCTTCCAATAGTGGAAGTTCTGTCCTTCCAGCCTGACGGTCACATGTCCGAGGATAAATGTGTGCATAGGGGCTCCGGGACGGAGACAGTTTCCTCAAGGTTAAACTCAATTTAACATCTAATTCCAAATATATGCCTCTTATTTGGGCCGCTGGGCACATGGCCTACCCCTACCTGCAGGAGGTCGTTTCACACCTGCCATCAATTATTCTCCAGAGGTAATAAAGTTTACGTTCCTGCCACACTGCTCCTTTCATGTGCTTCCATTGGAGCCAGCTCACCTCTGACCCCTGACACAGAACACTGGTCACTGGAGTCTGTGGCACCAAACTCAAAGAGAGGCAGGCTAACGGCATCCGGAAAGCTTATATATATCACCTTTATCTGAACCTCGATCAAAGAGCTTTACTGTGCTGCTGAAAATATTCACCATTTTATATCATATCCAATGAAACATTATCACATTCATGATGAGATGCTTGATGCCTGTTTCATTATATTAATGGCTGAAGTGACACAGATATCTTATCAGAGTGAATTAAACTGTGTCCCAGTTAAACTCAACAAATAGGTTCATTCTAACTATTGCTGAGACGCTTATTTTTATTAATGAATTAGAATTCCTATCATAGCTTCACGGAGCACAAAATCATTTCTTTGAAAAATATGAAACAAAACGGGGCAAATTCCCAGATCTGAGAGGGTTGAACCTGAAAATGTTTTTGCTTGACAAATATCTAAAAGAAAAAAAATTTAAAAGATATAAAATTTCACTTGTGAAAGTGCATTTCTGTTGCCTGATAATTTAACTGATTATTTTCGAGAATATTGTAAATATGAAGAACATTTCCTCTCAAAAACTGACAAACTTATAATAGGAAAATAAAAAAAAGCCAACATGGATAATGAAATGGGTAAATATTTCTTTGTGGTGGTGATAACAAATTATATTATTCCTTTTTTGCAAGAGCATGTAGCTTACACTGGTAGCTCGGGTTAAGGATGCTCACCCGATAACAAAAACTTAAATTACTTTATGCAAACAATGTATGAAAATGTTCTCATGCCCTCATCTTCTTTTTTTATCAAACCCTGATACATGAAATTTGTATACGGGTCAATACATTTACTTTTAAAAGCTGTACACTGCAAACCCTGTGTGAATGTGATATGACTAATATGGCCACATGACCAGTTGTATACCAATTTTTAAAACAAATATTTGACCAAAAAAAATAAAATAAAATCTAGGATAAATAAAAATTCCTTTAAAAGTGCTACCACAATTAAGAAATGTACAAGACACTTCCACTCACAGACATGTGTTTACGTACCATCTGTGATGTATCCAGAGAAACAATGGAGCGAGTTTCCTCTGGGGGGCACTCTAGGGCACTAGAGACACTAGTCCCTCCTGAAAAAAGGGGGAAAAAAACAGTTATAGTAGAGGCTGAAGTACAGAAGCCTTCAAATAGACCACATGATTATAGTGTACACTGTGCTCATGTTTTTAATACACACACACACACACAAACAAACAGTTCTCATATTTCTTAAAGAAAGGCAGCAAAAAGGGATTGTATGATATTAGAGGTAAACTCAGGACCCATATTAAGGCCAGAAAGAAAAGGATTCAAATGTTACATAGTTTTTTGTTATTTCAGAAAGCAGTGTGGAGGAGGTGCTGCAATATGCTGAGAGGCTTGAACTGACAACAAAAAAAATATCTGCACAGTGCAAATATCTCTGTTCCTAATAAATAAGAGGAGGCTTCAGGAAATTTTTGCACAAATTGACAGAATTATTGATTACATCATTCTAATGGTTATTTTGATTAACTGCTGTAATACCATATAAGATTCATTTTGGCCATTTTGCCATCACAACTGAGTTAAAAGTAGCGAGTGATAGAAAAAGATATTTTTAAGAGGTGGAAGTGACTGCAGACACTGTCATTACATCATATGCTCAGATAAAACACCCAGAAGAATGAAGGCTAATATTTTTTGTGTTGCTCCAGTCCAAAGCACGTAGAGCAAGATGTAAGACTCTGAGCAGCACCCACTGCACTGTCAGCAGCACCTCATTTATCAAGTTCATTCAGAGATAGTGTGGCATCATTAATAAAAAAAAAAAAATCCCAAATGTGATGGAAACAAATAATATATTTAAAGTACATTAAATGTAAATACACATTGAGTGGCATGGTGTGTAGAGAATGTGACGGCTAATTATGCTGATTAAAATAACTGATTTCATAACTCACCTCCATATGGTATCAAACAAACGTTATGCTTGCACGCCAGCTCCACAATTTTCACAACATCATTGTGGCGGTCTGCAAAGACACAGAGTATCGTTTGAGAAATTAGTGGCCATCATAAAGAAAATGTTTTCATTTACCAGCCTGAATTGCATTCATAAATAAAGTATTTACAAAATAAGCAGCGGTGGACACATTGCAAAGATAATAAAAAATGGCACATAACACTGTGTATACAGAAGACAATAAATAACTGTGTATGGCCTGAGCCATTAGAGCTGGGGGAGCGGCAGAGAGGCGGGGTGCGTTCTGATTTGCCTGGGGCTTTCCTCAGGCGGAGTCAGACTGCATGAAGCCGCACTCTCTGGGGTGGGATGTACTGGATCAATACAAACTTGCTTCCGCCAATCACAGAACCCCCATCCATTCACACTGGAGTGGAGAGTGAGTGGGAAGCGTTGCAATACCTTCCTACATAGATGTGCTCGGCTGGCTTCAAGTGCTTTCAGAGGCAGTGAGAAATGCCTGCATTCTAGTATTCTTTCACCATCCAATTAAACACACAGCTTCTGCCTGCGGATTACAGTTCAACAAACTAAACCTCCACTTAAAAACCACAGCTTGACTTGGAGAGACTATTGAGGAATGTAAATTACATGTCAAAATGTCTATTACATACATAGGAAATGAGAGTGTATACAGGGCTGGTAAAATTAAAATTTGGTGCGTGTGTGGATGAAACAATACGTGCAGTTGCTTAGCGATTTGCTGCCCATTTGGGAGGCTGCTAATCAAGTTTCAACCATCAGTCAACACTCATTTGCATGATAAAATAGTGCCAGCCATAACAACAGAAAAGCAATCTCAGAATCGTAATTCATGGGGGTACTGTGCAGGGACACACCACGGTGTATTGGGTGTCAACCGTCCTCCCCCTGATGCTTCTTATTAAGCCTCCACTCATACATATTAATATCCCTGCCTTTGCAGAGATTAACCCTTTAAATCACCTAAGCCAGCAGGGGGATCAGCGCTGCTACGTGGGAGTAGAAAAACAGACCGATAAAAACACAGCTTCTGAACTCACTTGGCCACACCACCATGTCTGGGACGCGACCAAATTTCCCTTCCCGCAGGGCATAGATCTCATGTAGGCAATGGCCTGGGAGATAACAGAGAATAGTGAAACAGAAATAAAAAACACTGTTGATAAGATTTATGCTTAACAATCAGGAAAAGTGGGTGATCATTGGTTGGAAATGTCTGAGGTCTACTTCCTTCCAGTGTGCCTTACCATGGGAGCGAAACACCCTGTCCTCTGAGTCATGGGAGAAGGGAATACCTGTAGATTTCACTTCCTCTATGAAGGCCTCATTGAGAGTGGGAGGCTGTACAGCACTGCTGGTCAGAGCGGACTAAAACAAGACAAACAATTGCAGTTTTGACAGCTGTCGTTATGTGTTCTTCTTTTCAAGACACAACAAAAAAATAAGAGTTACACTCACTGTTGCTGGAGTTTTATGCAGCACACTGGCTCCGAACGTGCTTTCAAACCAATCTTTCAGACCGGGGATGATCATACCACTAAGTCTATACCTGCATTGTGTAAAGGAAGAAAAATTGTTTGGACAATCACCAGAAAAACTACACTAAGCGTCATGTTATAGTGATTTCCTGTTCTGGAAGTCAAAGTGCTCAATGGAAAACATCTAAATGCTTGACCAGGCTTATTCATTTGGAAAACTAGGCCTGTGTCTAATAAGAATAGAGTGTGAGATTTGAGTCCAAAGAGGTTACTGGCCAAGCAGAGGAGCAGCGACAGTGCTGTTTGTGTGATCGCCCTCGCCATCCACTGCATAATTGAGCTGCTGGCACAGCCTGGGCTAGCCCATCAGGGGACTGTGGTGTGCCTTTGTCCATGAGACCATGAAACACACTCTTTAATGAAAAAGCCTCTGTCACAGCGAGCGTGGAGGAGGAGAACACCATCTCTGACTTCATTCAACTGCGCCCCAGCCCCAGTTACTGTTCGCCGCCCAGGTAGTTTTTCAGTTGAGAGGGTGCAGAGTGGTTTGTGGCGATTGCCTGCACAGGAGGAAACCATTTGCTGTGTAACATCCTGTTCAGCTTGACCTGTTACTCAAAACACATCCTCACACACAATGTGCCAGTTTACAATTAGAAAAGTGAGGCTGTTTCTTTCAAAGGCACATGTCTGTCTCTGTCCCTCTGTTCCTCTCTCTCAAACCTTCTGGTCGCTGCAGAGGGCTGATCACCTCAGAGCCAGGTTCTGCTCCAAGGTTTCTGCCTGTTAAAAGAAGTTTTTCCACACCACTGCCACCAAGCTTCTGCTCATGTGAGAATATGCAGAAAATTGTTGGATCTTTGTAAATTGTAGAGTGCGGTCTGGACCTGCTCTGTATGTAAGGGTCTTGAGCAACTAGAATTATGATTTGGCGCTGTATAAATGAGATTGACTTGACTTGACATGTCATGATTACAAAAACAAGGCTCATCTCTACCTCTTCTGTTGTCATTAGAGAAAGGGGAAAAGGCAATTCTTTCTGCTGTAAACTGAAGCCATATTTAGTAAGACTGAAGACAACCTGCTTTGTGTCTGGGTACCCTCAGGCACTCAAACTAAATCTTTTCTCTTCAACAGTCAGTGAACAAATGTGTTTACCCTAACATACTATGTTCCATTTTTCGAACAGACTGGACTGTGGTTTCTGTGTATGAGCAACAGAGTCCTGGAAAGCTGGAATTCACAACCAGTGACCTTCTCTGGTGACAATAAACAGTTCAAATGCCAACCACTAGGTGGCAGTAGCACCACATTGCTGAGAGCGTAGGACGGAAACAACAACTGATTTCAAAGGCTAGGATCATGGTATGGGCTGTGAAAATGATCAATGCATAACTCCAGCTTCAGGTCACCTGCTTGTATGATAGGGAAGCTTGACACACGGCTGTGCAAAAACAAGATTTAAGGCTGTGAATGAGACGGACTGCTGGCTGACAACAGATGAGCATAAACAGCATATCTAATATGTAGACATAAGTATACAGTATGTGATATTATGCAGTACCTTTTGCCACTAAATTCTGCTTGGCCTCTCTTATTGAAGAAGAATTTTGAATCGTTGTATCCCCAACCATTCCATTTCATAATCTCCTGCCTGTGGAAAAACAAATATTGGCAGAGGTTAAGTCAACTCATTCACATTACACTGAAGTTAAAACATAACATTAAATACCATCAGAGTAAGTGTGAAGGTGATTTCTCAAAGTAGTGACCTGGTACATTCATGATTTACCCCCACAGTCCATCTGGCCTTACACTAGTTTTTGCACAAGCAATTTCAGCAAGACAAAGGAAAATCCTTACTGATAATATGATACGTCGTGCTGACATTTTAACACACACACATATGGCATTTCACTGAAGGAAGCCTTCTCATTTAATTCAGTAGTTCACAGCTTTAGCATTCATCCAAGATGGGGTCGGCAATCATTTGGTAAATTTACAATTGGGGAAGGTGCAGATGGGCACACATACAATGTTTCCCTGGGTGATGCTTTGAACATGGCTTGTTGACACTGTAATGAATAAGCAGAAGCGACATACTCAAACGACAAATTCATCAACAGAGGAAGCCAGAAGACACGCCCTGTGCCGACAGTCATTTCCCATCCTGCACATTAAAATATTTTCCATTTATGGCGCCTGGTTGGAGATTTTAATCCAAAGCTAGTTTAAATACAGCCTTGTTTTTACGATAAGGTACAAATGTACGGGTTGAACCAACAAACCTTGTTTAATCCATTAGCACATGTATCCAAAGGCACCAGCAATAGTTTTTGGTCTTTATTGTAGAAACACTGATCATACCGAAGTAAAGTGAATGCTTGTATGCTATTACTTTAGAGAGATACTCTATCATAATCGCTAGCTCTATTCTGTTTATTCTCCAATACTCTGCAGAGCTTGCATGCAGTACTTAGACTCACGCAAAGTGACAGCTCACCACTCACAGAGCAATCATAACTCATGGGTCACTTGGGATTGGATGCTACCACAGTGGGGTAAAAGCCATAATTAAGATTAATACCTGCCAAAATGGCGTTTCCTATAAATTAAGACTAAGAGTAGGAATGGAAGTGACATACTGAGTCATACTCTAATGAATCCCTGTCACCAATGTTCTGCTGTCTTTGCTGCAAAACATACTAAATAACAGTGCATCCATAATTTGGGTAAGATTGTGGGTAGGTCAGTGAGTACACAATAAGGACAGCGACTGATAGAGGATGTTGCTTACTGTACAGATACTGATGTCAGTTGTGGCAAATTTGTGATTTGTAATTTGTGCTACATAGACCGAATTGCCGCGGCATCACCAAGCAGTATATTGGATACAAGCGAGCAGAAAAAGACGAACACAGATGTCAGAAACTTAATAATAAATTGATCTATGTGCAAACACTCAACTGAAATTCATTCTGATATCAGTATTAAAAAAATAGACCCATATGTTGTTTTATGTGAGTTACAATTGTGTAATATTGTACACTTAACACCATTATTCATATAGAATTATATTCTACGATATGAAAATCATTCTTTGTACAGAAACAACAACAAATATATGCTGTAGACACCCTCAATCAATCTTAGACAATAAGCAGAATGAAGATGAATGTGCAGATGTATAACTACTCTGGAAAAGTTTAAAGAAAAACCTTAATTAAAGTAGGATTTACTGCAGGGCTGCTGGCTTAAACTGCATTACTCTTAATGAGGAAGAACTAAAAAATGAGGGCTTGATAAGAATCATCAGAATGGAATGAATAGCGTCTTATCGATGCAAATGCTGTGGTGGCAGTGGGTGGCTTCTTACACTAGAGCAGAAAAACAACCCCAACCATCCTGACAATCAGGATTGTAACTGAAACAACTTATCTTACCATACAAGAAAGGCAGCTGTGAGAATGTCTGCAAATTGCAGACAGGCAGACCTGAGATGGCCTTTTGGCAATTTTGTTAACTAACAGTGACAAAGTGTTATTTTATTTTTACAGAACGGCATGTGGTTTTGTACAAATAAACAAAGGACAGGGGCCAAGACAAACATAACTAGCAATTCTGTTACACTTTCCCTCAACTGCCAGGCTTTATGCATTGTAGATACTGCACAAGTGGTGGAACAGACAGGGCTGCAAGACATAATATTTGATCATATCATCATCACAGTGTCATATTGACCAGAATAGGACATGATGAATTTCACAAGGCCAAATACTGATACTTGTGAGTGCTGATTTTAAGTGTGAGCCTCAGCTGTTATCTCAGACTGACACTAGATGTCAGTACAGTGTGGTGGTGTTTCCTCAATAAGAACTGAGCTGCCAGTCGGCTGAAAGTCAGACCACTACTTGTTCTGACCAATCAGATCCACAGAAGAGATAAAGAAGTTTCACTTTCTCCTCAGACTGTTTGTTACAAGTTACATGTCTTTTTTTAGGGTGTCCCATATTTAAAAATCCATTTCAGCAAAAACTAAAGATAGCAAAGACAGATCTTAGTGATTCTCATAGCAACTGAGCAAGGTGAAATAAACCAGAGTTTACATATAGTTATTGAGTGTCAAAGCTGATTAATTAAACAGTATATAACGACCGCACGTAGATATAACGTTTACTGCAAAAGACTAGATGACAACTTGCATGTATAACGTCGCTTATTTAATTCGCCGGTTTTGTCATCCAACTGAAACTCAGAATACCGGACTAACCAGAACGCTAACATTTCTCTTAAGCTTTTTACAACCTTATTGACAATGAAACATTGACATCTTTTAAATTAAATATACTATTAGTTACCAAAAAGTAAGCTACAGCTGAATAACTTTGAGAATGTTGATCATACCAAGTCGTAGCCGCACCCACCCCGCTGCAAATTCCTGTCTACTTCATAGCCAAGTAGTGCTGGCTAGCAGGCTAATCAAAAACCGGGTTTAACCAGGTCTCCCTTCGTTATGAACACTTGTGAAAAAGAGGGAAGCCAGTCTGTCAGTATATGTCACACCACTGGCTCTTGTTTAGCTGTTATTCCCCCATGTTTGACTTAACAACAAGCTAAAGCTACTGAGGCTGGACTCTTGACCAACGCTCCATCACAGCCTTGTACCTCCTCCTCGGCATCGTCTTCCCATCTGTGGAGATATCTGTCTTGCTCCCCTGGGCTTTGCATTCCTCAGCTTGGACGATCGAGTCTCCGTCCGCCGAGCTCTGTAAATGCCCGGCTATTATCCTCAGTCTTTGCTGTGCAATCCGCTGCCAGTCGGAGCTGCCGCCGCCGCTGCTGTTGGACGCCATGCTGCTTCCGTGTTTGTGAAGGGAGGGAGCGGATCCACGAGCTTCTGTCAGAGGTCAGCGCAGGGAAAGTGCGCTGCGTTTAGTGACGGTCGGAAATATCACAGTCGCAAAATCGAAAAGAAGGAAATATGCTTTTGCCACGTTTGTGAGCCCGTGAGGCAGCATTTTAGACATGAAAGCATTGTTGTAACACTGAGTTGTAAATCATATGAAGGTTTGCATTTGCTGGCTCTGGCTTCATATGTATGGTAATCTGCTGCATTTCTTCGCCTTGACCTACATAAAAGTAGCATTGGGCTTTGAACTGTGGATCGGACGAATGGTATATGTCATCGTAGCACTTCAGAGAGTAATAAAAATCAATCAGTAATTTTTCTGTTGAACCTTAATTGAATCCCTAATCAAGATACGCTTAAATTAAGGTGTAAAATCGTTATAAATTATTAAATGTTGGACCAATTGTATGGAATTTGATTTCTGACTGTAATTAGGCTAATTAGGTAATTGGGCTTTTGATATAAGCGCGAGTAATGTATTTTTTCTCTGTTTCGAACCTTTTATCTAGAAAATTAAACATAAAGTTACGCACCTGACATTCTCCGTTTTCTGTAATATGACCCTAGAGGAGCACCTGAATGTACCATTTTACGTATTTCCCAGCATGCCTTGCGGTAAATGCCTGGTTGCATATCCTCCTACTGTCGAGACTGGAATTTAAAGTCAGTTTGTATAGTTGTTACCAGATAGCAAAATGAATTCTGACTGTCTATGAAAGATAATTGAAATATTTAAACAGATGGGTGTAGAAAAAAATAGATTTTGATAGTTGATAAATCTGAAGTACACAGGTGAAGTGAAGGTTACAAAAATTTATTTTCAGCAGTTTGCAATGTCTAAAGTAACAAAAGGGCAGAATTAGGTAACAGAAAACAATACTGGCATTACTTGGTTTAACGAAAATACACAGTTAATTAAGCCTTTGAGCCAAATACTAGTTTTTAATTAAGCAAAAAGTCTACCTATATACATTGCACTTCTTAAAACAGCATGGTCATAGTATAAATGTTTCTCCTGTTTCAGATTTGCAGTACAGTTTGAAAAACTGAGAGTAACCTAAAAAAATGTGACTTCACTGTGTAACTGTCTGCCTCACCTCATCTCAGTCTTCTAACTAGCATTACGACTGTTTCCATATGGCACACAGCAGGGCTCTTAAACTAGGGTAATGATTGAACACACAGTTACACTACGAAAATGACAACCAACAGTATATTTACTTCTGAATACAAATAAATCCTGGTGAAATTTTCAAGAAAGGACAAGAGGTACAAAATGTGTAAAACAGAGAGACACTTTATTTGAGAAAACAGTTTATTCATCAGTGAAATACTGCACATTGATGTAAATTTAAATGTCCATATGTAAGAGGGTTTACTTCCCATAGGTTAAAGTATTAACTCCCAAAACAAAGTTCTGTAATGCACTGACTGCGAGCAATTAGAGTCTGAGTGTATCACAGAACTTTATTTGGAAAGCCACAGTGCCACCTCATAGGTTTGTCCTTGTGCAGGACCTTCTCCTCATGACTGGGTGCTCCTTTAACCTGCAGTAAGGCACACAAAGCAAGAAAAACAGGACATGCACTTTGATTATTGCTTATTCATAGCATTGACTTAAATTCAAACAGCTAACTATAGGAGAGAACACAGCTGGTTTAATTTGTATGAAACCAGAGAACAAGAATCAGCTAACTGGTTGCTTAAGAACTGGGCCTACAGAAAGGCTTGCTGTGTGGTGGGTCCTCCCTTGAGTCGCACAGGTAAAGCAGGCCAGATGGATACTTTTATAAATTATAAACTCTACAGAAATCACCAAATGACTAAATATAGTATGGGCATGTGCAGTAGTTAATCCTGTAGTACATCCTATCAAAAATTATCCTAAAATGTATTTACTTACCTCTTTAAGCTTGACCATCTGGTTGCAAAGTTAACATGTGAACAAGCCTCTCTGTGAACTGACATGTTTGTAGTTTCCAGTTTGGGTGATATCTTTACTTCACTTGAATTGTCTCTCTCCTGTGCTGGTGTGTCACTGAGTCTACCTGTTGAGCTCGAACAACTTTCTAAAGCAGAATGAGCTTTTTCTAAGCAGTGTACACAGATATAATAGCAGTGAGGAAAGGACAGAAAGCTCCAAGAGGGTTAAGTTCTGTCAGTTTGAGGGGAGTTATGGCACTTGCCACATCAAGTGACAGCCACTTTTAGAAGTGCAAAATAATGCAACTAAACATAAAACGGCACGTCTCAATCTTCATACTAACAGTTATTTACATGAAATGTAATGT
The DNA here is from genome assembly GCA_029783645.1 of Ctenochaetus hawaiiensis. NCBI lineage: Eukaryota > Metazoa > Chordata > Actinopteri > Acanthuriformes > Acanthuridae > Ctenochaetus > Ctenochaetus hawaiiensis. The sequence continues at coordinate 10,659,297 of JAPZDY010000005.1, forward strand.
AATAAGTGCAAAGTAAGTTTGCAAGGCATACTGTACCTGATGTAGGTGAACGCAAGGGAGCAGCTGCAATCAAACACGAGGAGCAAGTAGTCTTGATAATAAAACGCAAAAGCGATCTGAGGACATTGCAGGCCATGACTGCATTCACAGTGCAAAGGCCTGTTTTCACTGCGGTTGGTGTCCGTCTGCGAACTTGCAGCGCTCTTATCGTAAGGTGGCTACCGCCGCTTTTACCTTTTCTTCCCCCAGTCCTGTGCAGTTCACTATATGCAGCTGGAAGAATGTCGACGTGGAGCTGCCAAACGTGAACGCGTGTTCATGAGCGCGCATGAGGGCGAAAAAAAAAATAGGCTTTTTTAGTGTAATTTCACGCAGTGGCACAGTGAGCTGCACTTTAGTGTGAGGTTCTTCGCGGATAGGTGCTAGAGGCTGGACTAAGTCTGTCCTATTACCTTGACACATTTCAAAAGACACTTAATTAGATCTCGATCGGACTTCTCCATCACGCTGAGGTGTCAGAATAGTTCATATTTATTCAACCTGAGGATTTCATAAGCCTTAACTTAAAAAAAAATAATAAATCAGGCACTGATCTCGATCTGATTGATTGCGAAGAAATTAAAAGTTGAAAGTTTGCGGTTGAAGAGTATTTAAAATGAGATGGACTACTTGCATGTTTTACAACCGGGATGAGAGAAGTAAAAGTATGAAAAAGTGGCGCTAAGCCTAAAGCAATGTAAAATTACTACAAGCCTTAAATTCAACTTTACCTTAGTAAAAGTACAAGAGTATGACCAATATCAAATAAGGGCAGCCCCTTTATTTTGAAGTGCCCTTCTTTTAATCCATAGAGTAATAGTGACCTATACTATAAAACTGGTTAATCATTACTGATGCATTAATTAAAGTGTAATATTAGCATTGTTGCTTGCAATTTTATCAGCTGTTAGATTGTTTAATCTACAGCACCAGTGGTAGAAGTATTTAGAATCTATATTAAAAAGGAAAAAGTATAAAAGGGTAATTCATACTTTATACTCTAAAAGTTATTCAATCAGAACCTTGATTGGGTAAAAGTAACAAAAAAAGTAAAAAGAGTATCATCAATTTTAAGCATGAAAACGTACCAATGCACAAGAATATAGTTACACTATTACGGAGAATGTTACCTGTTTATGTAACTGGTTAAGGTGAAGATCAGTTTAACTTCTGTATATACTGTTAGGTAATTTAATCTATAACAGTGCATACATTTTCATAGATCACATGATTTGTACAAATAGTTCTTAATCTACTGTATAGTATCTTATGCAATGATTATTGTATGTGATTGTGGAAATCTCAATCTGCAAAGTAACAAAAATGCTGTCACACAGACCAAAAAGTAAATTGGAAAAAAGGATTGAGTGAAAATATTAACGAAAACGGAAATATTCAAGTAAAATAAATGTACCTCAAAATTGTACTTAAGTTAAAATGTAAATGTATATAAATACTTTCCACCTTCAAACTCTACTCTGTACGTAGTTTATAGCGACTGTCTTACTGTGCTCTGAATACAATATTGTAGTAGTTAAGTAATACGTTTAGTAGGTGTGTTCTTTAATAAACACAGAAATCAGTTCAATCAATAGATCAATCAACCAATTTACATAGATATGTTTCAAAGCCAGTAGTTTAAAGTGATTGCATTTACTCAATGTACATCACTACAGTTGTGAAGTACTTCACTTGTTGTCCATTTCTCTGTGTATACAAATCCATCTTATCCAGACATACTTTTTGGGCATACTCCTTTACATGAAGCCTATTCAACACATCATATACATTTTTTCTTTTCAGATTATGAATTAACGTAGAAATACAAATAACATGGTCAAAAAATAAGACAGAATACACTGTTATGGGTTAAACTACCCAAAAAGGGTTGAGAAGCAGTTAAAATAAGACCCTACTCTAATAGCTACACTATTGGAGAATTGCTTACATGTCAAAACCTCAATAATAATGATTAAAAAATATAATAATACACACCCACTGGAACAATTATGCATAACTATTAAGCCTTCTTTTGCTAGAGATAGTTAAAGAACATTTTGTTTCCATCAGGTCTGCATCACTACTTTCACTGAGGTTATATTTCAAGTGCAGGACTTCAACTTGTAAACGAGTACTGCTACCAAAAAAAGTATGTAAATGCTTTTTCAGCCATTAAACAAAGCTTATTTTTATCTTCACGGCTTTGGGACGAACATCCTGTCGTCAGTAGATGCGTTTAGTGTCTCCACGGGACATTAGGGCCCCAGGGCCTCAAGCTCCACACTGGGCACGGCAACCAGCAGGGGGCACCATGCACCAATCAAACCTCTTCTGATGACGGAGTTAAAATAGAAATGGTGGTGTGTTTTAGTTTTGTAATTACACTGAATATATGTTTCCTTTTAGGCAGCTAGATATTTTGAATCTATCATCAAAAAGCTTATCTTTTAGAGACTTAAATACTTTTGAGACAAACCCATACGTGTTTGTTTCATTTATTTAATTAATATCTAATCATGCCTATTGTCATGCTTAAGGGACATTAAAGCTTTTCAAACATGTATACATGAGTAAAATAACGTTAAACTGTGCAGTTTGTTCGGTGAACGTTTCAAGTCCGCACGCACGCACGCACAGCCCTTATCGCCTCATAGGCCGACGCAAGGGGGACGATCCCGGCCGGCGCAGCAGTTCGGTAGGAGGGCCATCATTTCCGTAATGTTCATTAGATGTAAAGGAAGCTGTGTTTCAGATCAGCCACTGCGACGGACTCTATCGGCACCGGACCACTCGCCATTTTAATCTGCAATTTGTGGAATAATACACACATTTATCCGTCATAAGGCGTTTCTACGGTGGGATAAATCTCCATGACGATGGAAATGGAGGTGATGCATTCCAGTCAACAGGTAAATAAGAGTATTTGTCAAGCGTCACCACCACACGAGACAGACCAGCTGACATTGACTGTAAACTTCCTTTTATACAACCTGATAGGGAGACAGAGACGCGCTTTTTAGTTCGGCTAAACTTTTTATGTTTACTGTACGGAATTGAATAATCAATACGTGGTGACATTTTGGTTGTGGCGTAGTTAATGGGTTATAGTGTAAACATGAGAGTCCCAGCGTGGGAAAGACCACACAAAAAAACACCCTGGCTTTCTTTATTTAGAGATATTAAGGTTGTCCTCTGAACCGTTTTCAGTTCTGCAAGTCATTCACTGGTGACGTTTTTCCCCAACAGGAAATAAAACCAGTCTCTCTTCAGAAAAAAAAACAAAAAAAAAAAACATGCGAATATGTAGGTGTTTTTGTGCTGTTACTCTGGATTAAATGACATTGTCTCCAGCCTGATAACTGTTGTAAAGAGGGAACTAAGACTAACTTGCGTGTTTCTCGTAAATGTCTACTCCCCCTCACTCCAAGCATGTGATACCACAGGCTATCTGATATAGACAGACTTGTAGCCACTGGGAATGGTTTCTTCAAAGGTTCAACTATTTGTCCTTGTCTTTTGCTGTTTTTGTACTTTGACATGTGAAAGAACCACACAAGCTCAGTCTAAACTACATGAGATGTCTAACTTGGCTGTTTTTTTTTTTTCATCTGGTATGGCCTTGCATCTTCATTGTTTGGTTAAACCTGCCATAAGTCGGGGTCAGTGGAAGTACACGGTTGACTGATGAGGGCCTAAAAGGCTGTTTTGGAAGATGTGTGACTGTGTTTCATCATTCTTGGTCAGGGGTGGGTGTCCACTAATATGTGATGAGAGGGGACAGAATAAACCACTGGCCCTTGTGTTTCTCCAAAGAGAAGTAAATGAACAACCCACACACTCATTGAATCACTCCTCAATCTTTCAGCTTAATAGCCAGAGAGGCCATTTGCTGTTGGCTTGTCCTCAGAATACATCTCTGTGTGTCTACAATGTGCTTTACTGGTTATTGGAAGTCGTGTGTGTCTTTTCTGCATATTTTGTCTGACTTTCAAACAAAAGGCACATTGTATTCTGTATTTCGAACAGGTCAGGAAACTTTAAGTACGTTTATGGGCTAGTTTCCTTGTACTAGTGCCAGTACAGGTCCTGTGTCGCCATGTTAGAGATACCTTGCTGATAACTGATCTTACATACGCCCACATTTACACAAGCTATTTGGCTTTTATTCAGATGAGCAATATGGGCTATGATTTGTTAAGGCACTTTGGCTCAGTTACATTATATAACAGGATGATTAATCAGTAACAGTGAAAGGGCTGATAGGCCTTCATTGGTGCCATACCATTTTTAGATGTGGGATTGTTTTTTTGAAGGTACCAGTATGACTTGTCT